>CM075008.1:21610796-21631556 GCA_037576675.1 Pangasius sanitwongsei
AATTCATCACGGTTTCCGCAAGAAGTCCGGTTGGTTAAAATCTATCCACTGTCCACTGATGGAGTCCTGAGTACGAAAGGGTTCAAGGGTTCTTCTTTGTATAGTTAAGAGTTCCTAAAGTTCCTAGCTTCCTAAAGGGGTTCTAGTTTGGAACTTTTTCTGATAGGGAAACAGTCTGTTGTAGGGTTCTGTATACACTATATGGCCAAAAGTATGTGGACACCTGACCATCACACCCATGTGTGCTTTTTGAACATCCCAGTCCAGATTTAGTTTTTAACTATGATATAGCTTTTAACTATGTGTACACAAGATGGCTGCCGCATGTATCCTATGGGTGTTTGGAGCATCACCTGTGCACTTCCTCAGAAACTAACACTACTCAATCGCTTGGTGCAATACCAACGTAAATGGAGGGGGCGTTGTAGTATGACGTGACGTCAAGTAGTCAAGAAAGATATTCCAGTGCATATCCTGATATTCTGCAGAACCCTGTATGCAGATGAGTATTCAAACTATGCTTCTCACATAGCAGCTGTGTACAAACACATATGTGTGGTGAATCTGAAGATTAGTTACAGCTTTCTGAGGTTCATGCACCATTACTGGCAGATGTTTTTCTGAAGAATTGAGGTGTAAATTTGATGAGTGAATAATCCATTCCGTCAGGTGTCAACTTCAGTACATATTCTAGCTGCGCAAGCACAGACACAGATAAGTAATTAACTTAATAATAAAGTTATTACAAAGTTCTTACATAGTAATATGTAGGCAGAGTAAATGAGGCAGGGAATCACATGGAAATGATTTTAACAGCTCATAAAAATAACATAAATGTGAATTATATTTAATTTCTACTTTAATGCTGAGCTACAACCTTCAGCCTGCCAAACTTAAGCTCAGTTTGTTTGTGAGATGATACAGTGAGTGATTATTAAGTAGCTCTCACCCTGATGGTGGTCATCAGTCATTATTTTATTATTTTTTACAACAGATTCCATTTTACAACAGAATTTCATTTAAAAAATTGGGTTTTTGAGTTTCTGTAGGTGGAATAGACATCCATAAGGACCTGTAGCTGGTGGATATTGGCAGACATTTTAAAGCTTCTACTAATGTGGCCTTGAATGACTACAGTGCTTCCAAAGCTGATGTTTATCGGTGGGCGATGTGATCTTATGTTATCGTTAACGTAATGAAGTATGCCATGATGTGCTTTTCTGAGCTTATTGTGGTTATCCATAGTAGTATCCTAAGACCATCTACATTTGGGAGCTACAACTGCTCTCTTAGCTGTTCAGTAATAAAAAAGCTTAAAGATAACATTAGCCAGATTTTTTATCAAAAGTATTTTATATGAAAATTAGTTTCAGCTGACTTTTTTTTTTTAAACTTTATGTGAAATTGTGGTCCACTATGCCATGTTGTAATTGTATTTTTTTTATTTATTAATATTGTATAAAGTGGATTTTACAAGCCTTGTTTCTTGTTTATTCCTGTAAATTACAGACTATTGTTGTGAACACTGAAATGATAAATTGTATTGAAATAAAAAAAAGTATTGTATTGTGTATTCAGGAGTTAGCATTTGAAAAAAGTGCCACCCGACTTGTTGAACAAATCCTTAAATTTTCTCCATCTCTTTCTACCTCTTATTGTGTCTCTGTCTCTCTTTACTCATCTACTTATCTGTTTCTCTCACTGTGTCTTCTCTCTGTCTCTCTGTGTGTTTCTGTGTATCGCATCACTGTCTTTCATTACAACTCTGCACCTCTCTGTTCTCTAACTGCCTGTCCTCTCTATTTCTCTCTCTTTCTCTCTCTCTTAGGTCTTCTGCATGATGGACTGACCCCTCCTCTGCTGGCCGTATATATCCCCTTTCCGCTGTGGTGTGCGTGCGACTGATTGTGTGAGTGACGTGTGCTCCATGGTGACCCATGGGCCGCTCTCCCATCAGCCTGTCCACACTGAAGCTGGGGAGGTTAAAGGTCATCCGCAGGCAGCTGCTTCAGCGCTACGAGCACCAGCCCTTCGTCTCCTGCCTGGCTGGACTCTATGGCTGCCAGTGGAGGCGCTATCAGAGGGCCAGAGCCCAACCTGGAGAGTGCTGCTGTAGCAGGGTCAGGACTCTCTCTCTCACAAACACACACACACACAGAGCAGAACTTTAATCAGGAGATATTATTGAGAACATTGTGTCTGAGCCTGACCCAAACACAACCCACAGCATCAAGTTTAGTATCCAACCCCTGGGGGTCAGGATTTTGTAGAAACTTGAGCTAAGTGGTCACAGGCTCATTGAAACTGGACAGTTGATCATTAGAAAAAGACTAGATGAGGTATTTACAATCTTGCCTGTTTTCCCTATAATTTTATGCAAACTCTATAGGCTGATGTGCATGAAAATCCAAGGAGTTTCTGAAATACTTCTGAAAAACCAGCTTGTCTGGTACCACCAACCATACCACAGTCACAGAGATCACAATTTTTCCACATTCTGATGCTTGATGCAAATATTAACTGAAGATCTTGACCTGTATCTACATGGTTCTGTGCATTACACTGCTGCCACATGATTGGCTGTCTGGATAATTGCCTGAATGTGCGGGTGTACGAGTGTTCCTAATAAAGTGGATGGTGGCTGTATGTCTTCTTACACAGAAGGACCACAAGTTATTGTCATTGTTTTATAAGAAATTGCTTTTACCTTTTAAAAGGTTCCCTGAATTGTGCTTTGTCTCATTTATTCATTCACTCACACGTGTTGTGGACATATTTGGTAAGATAAATCTGATAAATTGTGCATTTAGTCCAGGCTTATCAGGTTCAAGGTTTTAAAGCTATGTTAAGCTGTAATAGACACTCTCTCTCACACACACGCACACACACTCTCTCTCTCTGTTTTTTTCCTCTCTCTCCCTGTCTACTTTATTAGAAACAGCTTATTTAGACCCTTTTCTTGTATTTGCTGATTTCATGAACGTTGCATCGATTACACTCTCTGCTGACGCGGTCTGCATTTTATAAAAGCAGTTCCTCTCTCCAGACAAACAGTTCTGCTCCACTTCAGCCCAAAAACAGCCTTCTAAATGACAGATTACTTCCTGAGTCATAATGTCTTCTAGGCGCTGAGATGATGAAAGAAAAAGAGAGGGATAGAGACAGAGGAGTGATTGGAGGATTGTTACAGCCAGCACTCATTCTGGATGACTCACACTGTAAATTACTCTAGTGCAGCTTCTCAGAAGGACACTCTTCTGGAAATCTCCTGCCTCACTGATATAAGTTGAATGATTGTGCTGTCATTACTGAAAGCTGTTTGTATGTGTGTTATTCCTGATTATTTCAGTTGGAGTGTGCTAGTTTTATCCTCCTCATCGTCACATTTTTCCTGACACTGGTCTTCCTGTATTTCTGGAGTGAGGCTCAGAATGACTACGATGACTTTGATTGGTAAGTAAAGGTGCGATATACGACTTGCCGGACAAATCACAGGTTTTTATTAAAGGGCTCGTTCTAATAAAGTATCTTTTCTATAGTAACATCTTATACAGAGACACCATATAAACCAATTTTTAAATGAAATTGTTGATATGGTGAAGGAGATTTAGCATATTTGGAAGGAGCCTCCAGTGTTAGTGCTTTGAAAAAATCTGTTCCTTTATGTTTTCTGACACTAGACAGCTTTCAGAATAGAGGCCTTTGCTCTTTGTGGTTTTTTTTGTCTTATTAACTTCATGAAAGAGAAAAAAAGACTGGTGAGGGAAAGACTGGTGCTTATAGCTATTATAACGTAAGTGGTTACAGGAACTATCTTGTTTAACCGAAGGTCCAGAACATTAAATGCACCTGTATGTATTGAATAAAACATATGTGTCATTCTTTAATAAATTAAAAATTGTTAACATTGGCAAACTGCTGTAGTATAAGAGGAATAAAACACTTTGGGATGTGCCATATACATGCGTCATGTTTCATTCCTTACATATAGCACATATCATCAGTACTTTTATGCTGCCTTCCCAACAAAATATTTCCTGCTTCCTGACTCAAAGTGCTTTTGTTTCTGGAGCTCAGAAAGATGCAAATAAAGAAAATAGATGTACTGAAGTTGGTTGAGCAGTTGGATGTTCAGTTTCCTGATTACATTGTGGAAGTGTAAAATGTTTTATAATGCCATGGCAGACGTACATTTGACATAAAGATGCATTTTGATCAGTTAAATCTTGGTGATAATCTGAAATTCAGAATTGTCAGGGACGCAGCACTAAAAGACTAACCAGTTTCATTGTAGATGATTGGGGCTTAAAATAGAATTTGTACCACGGGTACCATTTTTTGTTTCCACACTTTTGCATACGTATGTGTCATGAAAATATTATTGAAGTCATTGGCAACATGGTATCAAATGTTTAAAAAATTGTTTAGTCACCAATGGTAGATTCAAAACTATTCCTAACTACAATTTAATTAGAACTAACAGTTCAAAAATCCCATTTTGTGTCTGATCAGAACAGTGTGAGTGTGTCCCTGGTAACGTATACAACTTTTGAACAAAGCGAGTGCTAGAAAAACGTGTAGGAATGACCATACTGTTTTCACAGCACTTTTTTTTTTCCACACACCTTGCGAGTCATGAACATTGTGTGCTATGTTGCTGTATTTTTAGCATGGCTCTTGCAGACAACTGCAAAATAAGGAACGAGTGCTCTTGGTGGGTTGTGTGCACTCCACTGTTACTTTGTCAGAAACTGTGTACGTGCTAATGAGTAAGTAATATGAGTGTTATAAAAACTGGTTAATTAAAAAAAAATAAATACAGCTTACCTAACGTATTACTACTAGGTGTGCCACTAGATCATGATTATCTTAATTGCAGTGCAGTCACTCTTCTGAGTTTCATTCCTTTCACCATTTAACAACACGTAGGGTAGAATTTCACGTTATTACCACACATACACTGCTACACTAAAATAACGTTTATAAAGTGCTAAAAGTTCTAATTAGATGCAGGTGCAAAGAGGCTAAGGAAGCACAGAAGAGCTTTCGGTAGGCAAACTGAAAGCTTTAGCTGACAGTAAGAACCTAATTATGAAAATTTGGCAGGGACTGTAAGTATTTTGATATATGTCCAATCTGCTATATATACACCTTTTTTTAAATGATTTCCTCTGCCCTCAGGTTTAACTTTGGGAATATGGGCTTCTGGTTTCCCTGGTCAGTGGTGCTGCTGGTGGTGGCTGCAGCGCTTTTCACCTACATCGCCCTCCTGCTGGTGAGACTGTAGAACCGCAGTACTAAATAAAATCTCTGTTGTTTTTTTTTTTTTTTTTTTAGTGTATTTAATTTAATTAAATTTACTCATTGGCAGGTGTTAGCGGTGTGTCTTCTCTCTGAGGGACAGAGGCTTTATCTGCACTGGAGCCACAAAGTAAACACGTTCCCTAAACATGTTAAAATATTAATACAGCCTCTATGTTAAATGTCTAATATTGAGACTGATTTATTGGCTATCACTGTTTAATTCCGTTGTTTTATGTTGTGCAGATTGGTATTCTGGTGACCCTGACGTTCTCTGTCAGTGCCACGGCTGTGCTATCTGACGTATGGAGCAAAGAGTGGCAGACCCTCCTCCTGTCCTTTCAGGTTGCTCAGTCTTAACCTGTCATTATTTTGAATGGCATTTGAAATACACAACAGTTTATTTAAAAGTATCAGATTAAAATAGCAATTCCATTAACATAATGACTTTATTCGTACATTGGTTTCATTTCAAATTATAAATTGTCTGTAGGTCACAGCACCTTTTCTGCATGTGGGTGGAGTCTCACTCATGGCTCTCCTGTCTTGGCCAATAGCCTTACACTTCTTTCGAATGAATAAGAGAGGTGAGTGTTGCTAACCTCACTAACTACCAACGTAAGGCTTATCTGATTTCACAATTTCAATGTATTTAGAGATTCAGTCATGGTCGTTACTTGGTCTGTACAATATGTTTATTAAAGCAGGTTGGCTGAGTTCTAGTAGCTGGCTTTGTTAGTCTGCAAGCTAGAGATGCATTTAGACTTTACAGAACATCTGGAGCTAATATAGTTATATAATAATAATAATAATAATAAGAAGAAGAAGGAGCGGCGTCGACAAGATGGCCCCCTTGTCTAGTTTTTGTTGTTACTAATTTGTGTGCCAGACATACCCTTAAAATATCAAACAGGAAGGAAGATACTGAAGATTATTAAAGAAAAACTATTACAGATATTTGACCTTGCTGTGACCTTGACCCTGTTTGGATTCATTCCAAAATCTAATCAGTTCATCGGCTGGGTACAGTGTCAATTCCATATAAATCCTACAAACATTCAGCCACTCACTCTTGAGATATTGTGCTAATGAGAATCAGGGATGGACGGACGGATGGATGGACAACCCGAAAATATTATCTCATCAGTGGAACACCACTCAGTGGTGGTAGAACCATAATAATAATTCTTAGATGCTCGTTAAGTTTCTTAAGGAGTTGTTGACCAGTTGACATCATTTTGTCATTGGTAGCTCCATCTTTGGTTCTAAATAGACTCCAAGATTAGTGGTTTAGAGCTAAATTGTTTTCATGATAAAATTTTCCAAGTCGAAAAATATCATCATATAATAATCATATAGACTGAAATGCCTTTGGGAGTAAATTAATACTCAGACCTTTACACATCATATCAACCCTTTTCTCTGTTGTTATATAATATTTATTAATATTTTATATCTCCATGCAATATTTAATGAATCCAGTTAATGGTAATGTGTCAATTCTTCCTACCAGCTTCTCCTACCTGTTTTGTTTATGTAGCTATACGATGCAGTGTGCTATGACGCATTAGCTGTCCTTCACAGGAAGAACTTTGCTTTTGTGGCTTTCTCACTTTTCCCTCTCCTCGTTTGTATTCCTCTCACTCTTTCTCTCATCCCTCTGTCTCTGGTTGTCATGGGCACTGTGAGGCTGAGTCATGTCTGGGTTTCTCATTGGGTCTTGATGAGGGGATGATTAACGAGTGAAATAGAAAAAACGCAGGAATGACGAGCGTGAGGGTCACGGCTCGGCTCACACTCTTTCGCACCGGCCGTGTCAGACGCTCATCCCCGGACACACCGGCTCTATTGTTCATACAACACACTGACATCTTTCTCTCCCTCCCTCTCAGCCTCTCCCGTTCGCTTTCTCTCTCTCACTCTATCGCGACACGCAGACATCTTCAGCTACCCCCAAGAAATCAAGTTAGCTTTAATTTAAGAGATGCATTCCATTCCTTTCACTTGTAGAAAGATGGCTCATTTATCATGATATTTACATCCAAGGACATTGCAGTCATGCCAGACTCACACAGTAAAATACCCACTTCACTTCAGTCTAAAGCCTTTAATGCAATTAATATGATCGACAGCATAACAGCCTTTGATGAAGTTCACTGTCTTCACTGTTAGCAGCTTTATAGGCAGCTCGGCTGTTCTAATACAGCAGAGGCATAAACACAGGTACCATCTTGTTTTTCTTTATTGTATAATGACCAAATTTGTGCCAGTTCTAAGCCTTATAAAAGGATTATATTGCAGCAATCGGATTATATTGACTTGGGCAGTGATCCACTTATTATATTCATAAGCATTTTTTTTCTCCCTGATTAAATATGCTTTAAGCGGGGACCACAGTGAGTTTGGCAGAAAGGTGCTGGTAAATCAATTAGGTTTTGAAATATTCAGTAAATGTTGGTTATGCTTACTATGTGCCTGGTTTACTCCAGTCATGTTGTTTAGATCTGAGTAGCTCATTACCTGGTGGATTCATTATCCATTATAATGCTTTTAAACTACAGTAAGTGAATATGATTAACGTTTTTACTATGGCAGTGTTTTTTTGTTCCATCCACTGATCCACTGCAGGTCCCAAATGTTGGAAAATAAATAACTTCAGGCCTTACACCTCATTTAATCTATAAAGAAGAAGGCTTCTCATATACAGGTCTATATTTGCAAGTGGTAGTATTATCTAGATTGTGACCCCAAACCTTCATTTTCTTTTTATGACTTCCTAAGGCATCATAAAGTCATGGCTGATTATAATTTAATGACACTAAGAAGACAATACCGTCAGTCCAGCTGTGTGCTTCTGAGAACCCACAAATCTTTGTACTACTTTGCATATTTGCAGAGCTTTGTTTCTCCAGAATGGTAGTTGTAGGAGAAGATTAATATTCTTAATTTACGTTTATTAAAAACAGTGCTGTTGAAGTCTCGAATCTGATGGTATTGATGAATTTTTCTATAACAGCAGCTCTGACAGTAGGTCTAGCTGTAATTCAAATGATAGGTTTGCGTATATTAATGGACTGGTTCTAATACATTGTCATTTCGGTAGTAACAGCTCAGTCACACGTCAGTGATCTACATGATCTAACCCGAATAATAAGCAGGTTATAATCATTAACATGGTGAAGGTTTCTTTACGGGGAAGTTTATTTGACGGAGAAGTCTACAGTGACAGTGTAGACTACAGTAACAGTCAGTAAGCTTTCCACCACAGGAGTTTTCAGAGGGCTTTCTGGTCTCTCTGTAACATGACAAGCTCTGTTTTTTGTCCTGTCAATCTCAAGAGACAGCACCACATCACACCACCCTGACATGGATTATTTTTGTATAACAGCATACCACATCATGTTTTTTTCCTTACTTAAGAAAGGTTTGCTTTTTAAAAAGACTACACTAGAAGTGAATCTATTTTATACATTTATTTTATAATAATTTTATTGGGTTTTTTTGATGCATGGTTTTTACACAATATACAGTAGAATTATTAGGTTTGAACTTGAGAATTCGACCAGACTGCATCACCATAATTACATTTATGTTGTGTTAGCTATGTACAGTGTTGGACTGGGAAAGCAGTCAACTTGGGACATATCATATTCCTACCCTCTTGGTGAAATCTTTTCCCCATATGAAAAGCTAAGCTAGTCAGCATGCTACTGTCAATAAAACAATGATTATGCATGATCACCATGAGAAACTGTACAGAACTACATGGATGGAATAGTCCTGGGAAATATAATGTTTTCCGTAATGGCTGGGGTATTCAACTAAACTTTGTGAAGGTACAGGTTCTTAAATTCCTTCCTTACAAAGGTCCAGATAAGCAATTAACATGACTGAATGGTGACAACATTTAGCTTTTTAATGCTTAACCATTAGTGATTAGTTTATGGCTAGAAATAAGACTATTAAAGGGACTGTGTTTTGTTTTGCAAAAAGTAACTATGTTACCACTTTTGAATATTGCTGAACAGATGAACCATTGAATTTGATTTGAAGTGGTGATAAATTCATACTTCTCTGTCACATCATGTTTAAACAAGCCATGTCTTCAGTTCTCTAAACAGACCAGAGAGGGTAAACAAAATGAAAAATTAGTGGATACTAATGTCTTTAGCCCTGTAGCTATTCTCTTGTCTGATGAGCTGCCTTCAGCTAAATAATTTACATAAAAGCACGTGAAGCAGAGGATCTGCTACAGAAGGCGAGCTGGTTCACGTTTAGAAAATTGGAGTCGCTCTGATAGGCTCTGCTGTAGCATTTTTTTCAATTTCGAATGCTTTTTTGCTGCTGAAATACTTTGCTGCGTCCACATCAGTCTGCCAGTTGACAACCCCTGCATAAAGGGATCTAAAATTCAATTCAAGCTAGCTATCAAAACCAGTCAGTAATCTACAGAAACAAGCAGCCACTCATACATTATCACACCCTACTCTGTACCACACTGAACCGAAACTCTAGCACAGCTCGATTGGCCCCAAAATCTCTCAGGGCACAAGGAAGACATGCATCAAGGCTCTTCTCTGTCCTGGCACCCAGGTGGTGGAACAATCGTCCCCTGGCTGTCTGAACAGCTGAGTCACTGGCTGTCTTTAAAAGAAGATTAAATTGGTCCCTTGGCCATGAAAATGTCACACAATGTAAATACTAACCCAGGGGTCTTCAATCTTATCAGCAAAGGGCCAGTGTGGCTGCAGGTTTTCATTACAGCCAAATTGGAGGCACACTTGATAGTTGATTGGAGACTAAAACGAATAGATTAAACAAGTGAAATCAGGTCCCTTTATGGATTGAAAACCCCTACATTAGCCAGTGTTTTTAAATGGTAAAAAAAAAAAAAAAAACCCTCCAGGCTTTCTAAAGGCAGCCTTATGAGAGAATTCTGCACAATTGAGAATACACAGGCATGTACACTCCTAGGTTTCTCAAAACCATTCAACCTTGTCGCTTTTTTGTTGCAGTGAGGCAGGTGGCCATCCTGGGCTCGTACCTGGCTGTTCTCTTTGCCTTGTACCTGGTTCCTCTGGGCATGTACTCCCCCTGCATTAAAGAAGAGGGCACGCTGGGCCCAGCACCCATCCTCATCGGGCACAGAGGAGCTCCCATGGTAAAGTCACCACCAATACACAGACCATTGTGTGATGTTTATTTGATTTCACTAAGTACCATTTCAGATCCTCTGTATTTTTTTTTTCCATTGTCTCTGTCAGGGGTAAAAAGTTTAAATGAATCTGTTACTGTATGATCCTATAGCTCGCACCAGAGAACACACAGCTGTCCTTCCAGAAAGCTGTGGAGGCTGGAGGAGAGGGACTAGAGACTGATGTCACTATTAGGTGAGCTGGGTCTCTTTCCCACTTTCTCTCTCTTTCTCTGTTTCTCCATCATTGCTATTACGAGGACAGTCACACTTTGTGCCAGTCACACTTCTTTATGTCTTTCTATCTCTCCTTCAGCCACTGTCACTAATAAGAGGGCTCAGTCGCTCACTTCTGTCTTTCTATCTGCCTTTCACGCATCCCCTTTCTTTTTTTCTCTTTGTCTTTTCCTGCCTTTCTCTCACCCCAGGGAAACTACTAAATGGACACAGTATTAATGTCTTCCTTTTATCCCATTTCTCTTTATCTGATGTAACTATTACATGAACACAATTTTCCTGTCATGTCACTATTAAATTAGGATGATCTCTTTCTCCTTTCTGCTGTTCTTTCTCTCTGTTTCTATTCCCCTTTCTCTATTTCTAATGTCTTTATTAGGTAAGGACAATCTCTGCACCTGTTTCTTTGTCTTTCTCCATTTTTCTTTTTCTTTCTCTCTTCTCTGTCAATATTAAATGAGGACAGTTTCTTTGTCTATCTTTCAGCTGTCACTGGTAGCTGAGGACAGGTTCTCTGTCTCTTTGTCTCTGGCTTTCTTTCTTTCTTTCTTTCTTTCTGTATTTCTATCTCTCTCTCTCTCTTTCACTGTCTGTCTTTTTATTTCTCTCTCTCTCTCTCTCTCTCTCTCTCTCTCTCTCTCTCGTGCTCGCTCCTTCTCCCACTCCATTCTCCATCACAGTCATTATTTCAAACTGTGAGTGAACAGCCCGACCTCCTGCTTTCACCTCCTCATTACACCTGATTATGTCTCCCGTCCCACTAGGACACAGCATCCATCCATACAATCCATTCTCTGATCCCTGACAAGTCAAAGCCACCAGTCACAGCCTTTAATGAGCAGCTCATTCATCAGATCTTTTCACTGGACACAGGGTCATGGCATTGAAGTGGCCTCTATAAATAGAGATCAGACGCAGGTAGCTTCCTGGTGCCACCTCAGTCCTTCCATGACGAGCAAATGAGCTCATTATCTGCCAGCTAATCCTGTTGGCAGGCCCATGGTGCATTCAGCAGCCCCCTGTGGTGGCCCTGGTAGCATGGCTGGGAAGTAGGTGAAGATGGTGTTACTCAGCAAAGTCAGGGGTGACCCATGTCATCTGTGATTCATGCACATAAAAATTACATCAAAATACAGTTTTCTGTCACAGATACAGAAATACAATCATTGGGAAATCCAAAATGCATGCAAATAATTATTGGCAAATAAAAAGCTCTCATCTGAGGAGTCAGGTTCTGTCACTAGAGGAATTCATGCATTCCTAATTAAACAAGACATATTCAGCTTCCCAGCCTGCTCTACTATTAATCTATGGTTTCCTCTTGTAGTAGCTAGTGAATCGGCTAGCAAAAAAAAACAAACAAACAGAGGTTGTAGTTCTTCAACTTGACTTCCACCTCCAAGGCGAATCACCAGGAGGGAATTTTCCCAATATTCAAACAGGTCCATCTCACGCTAGCGATTACTGCAGCTTCTCTGTAAGAGGCGAGTAGGCATGTTGGCAACAATTTAATCAAACCTCAAATATTGGATTGTGGCCAGAGTTTCTATAATACACAAATATTGTGAACATAATTCGTAAGGCCATTTGGGATGTCAACATTATTCTGTTCATATAGTTGCTCTGCTTCTTTCACACTAAACTCAAGTGTTTCCTCCTGGCAGCTACGACGGTGTCCCCTTCCTCATGCACGACAGCACGCTGAGGAGAACAACTGATGTACGCAAGGTGTTTCCCAACCAAACAAACACTCCAGCAGCCATGTTCACCTGGGCCGAGCTGGAGATGCTCAATGCTGGAGCCTGGTTCCTGCAGGTGAGAATGTGGAAATTTCCACATCCTTATTTATTGCTTAATCACAAAAATAATGACATGGGCCGCAGCTCTTTGTTCCTCAGACAGTGATGGTAGTATTGCTAATATAGAAATGCTGTCAGCCCAAGGATCAGAGTTCTGAAAACAATAACACCTAAGTCTACAGCTAATATAAAGCCATAATAAAATTTTCTACTACAGGTATATAGCCATTAACTCTTTTAATGCTCAAATACTCTTATACTGTAATCTTTATTGCCTTCTAGCATGTGCTGCAACAACAAGCAGTGAATCTCAAACCTCTTTTCTCAGCTTCAGTATGGCTTGCTTTTCTCCCGTAGACAGCTCTCTGGTCTTCATGTTGGTTTATCCTTTTTAAAAACAAATACAGTCTTCACAGGTAAAAACCCAGGGCTCAAACCAATGGTAGACATTCAGCGCTATTAATTGTTTAAACACTCAGTCTAACAGGGCACACATGTCCTAGATGAGCCTTGTCCTGTCAGTTCATGAGCCTTGGTACTGTGAGCCAGTAGAAAGCAAGAAGGCAGAATTGGTCTGAAGGGTTTAACTGAACCCCAAGACAACAACAAAGGAAATGAAGGAGTTGGAAGCAAAGGTGTTTTTTTTTAGGAGTTTTCTCTGGTCAGATGAAACAAAAATCAAACTGTTTGGTCGTAATGATCAGTGCTATGTATGAGAAAAAAGGGTGGGGCTTTTAATCTGAAGAATACCATCCCATGTGAAGAATGAGAGTGGGGGTGTTTTGATGGAAAAGGGACTGGTGCTCTTCAGAAATAGATGGCATCAGGATTATCTAGAACAACTGAAGCAAAACCTCAGAACATCAGCCAGAATGTCTTCCAGCTGGACAATGGTCCTAAGCATACCTCCAAAGTTGTAACAAAATAGCCTAAAGACAACAAAGTGCAAGTATTGGAGTGGCCATTAGCGCTGACCTGAATCCCAAAGAAAATTTGTGGACTCAAGTGAAAAAAGTGTGTCTGAGAAAGGAGGCCCACGAATGTGATTGAGTTACACCAGCTTTTAAGCTTTTGACACACTGAAAATCAGATATAGTAAAAAAAAAGGTGAAAAAGCTTCTGCTTACCTATTATTTTGACACAACCTCTCATGGAAAAAAAGTAGATACCCTAATTGACTTGAACAGGAAATGTATTGTAACATGAAATGAATTTTGAAAAATTTAATTCGAATATGTTTAGCCTGGGTGTATGTAAACTTAAAGCCTCAACAGTACACAAGATCTTTCTTCAATATATTTGTATGTTCAAAGCTATTTTACACTTGTTGCATCCTGTATCACATATGCTCTGGAGCTCAGCCATTTAATTGTTGTCAAAATTCCTGTAAACCCCTCAAGGGAAGTCAGTACAGATTAAAAGAATTGCCCTGGTAGTATCAGGCATTCACTTGAATTTACAGCGTTGTAGAAAATACTAAGTGAGACATGGCAACAGTCAGTATATGCCTGATTTAGAGGAGGGTTCAGGGTGCTATATAATTGTAGGCAATGATGTCCACAATCACATGTTTTTTTTCTCTGTCTTTCTTTCTTTGTTTGTCCAGAGGGATCCATTTGGCACAGCCTCATCTTTGGACCCAGATGATCGAGCCCAGGTGGAGAACCAGACGGTGCCCACACTGAAAGAGTTTTTGGACTTAGCTGCACAGCACAGGAGTTTGGTGATCTTTGACCTCCGTCGGCCACCTCCAGGTCACCCATACCGGAACACATGGATCACTCGAACCCTGGAGGTCATCCACAACGAATCCTCCATTAACTCTAGCCAGGTAGTCTTTCTATTGTATAGCATGCACTCTTAGCACTTTGTCTAGGCCTAAAATGAAGATAAGAATGGAGAGACCTTATTATAGCGTAAGAGAGAAGGATGGACTAGAAGAAAGATGCACCAGACATTTACTTCAGTTATAGAGAGAGATTTGACATCAGAGGGCATGTAACTCTAAGACAATCCAATGGAAGGTCACATGAATGGAGAATAAATGAAAAACAGCTCTGGGTGTGTTTGTAGAAATAAATCTCTGTCTAATTCATATGTCAGATCTTTCTAGAGCAAAGATAGTGACCTCCACGATCAGCTAACCTTCATCCTCCTTGTTCTTGATGTTTTCCTTACTTTTCACACTTGGCTATTGTTTGTTATTTGGCCCTTAATTAATGTCAGGAATTGTTTATTGACCTCTCCCTCATCTTTATGTCTGTAGGTCCTGTGGCTTCCAGCAGATCAGAGGGACCTGGTGCAGGAGCTGGACCCGGAGCTGCAGCAGACTTCCGGGAGCCGAGCGTCCATCGAGGAGCTGCAGGAGAACAACATTGTCCGCCTGAACCTGCACTACAGCTCTATGTCCCAAGAGCAGATCAGGTATAGACACCTGCTCTATTCATGTTTCCCTGGTTTCAAATGAAAAGTCACACGTGTGTGCATCCACACACATACGCTACTAGGCTCATTCTTTATGATGTTCGCTAGTTGATTTTAAATGATTAGCTACATTAGGTACCTTGGATCATATAGGGTTGCAGTGGAGAAGAGGTGTGTCTGTAGACATTTTGTTCTTACCTAACTAACATTTGCTGTAGCGCTGGTTGCTACCATGTGCTGCTGGAAGTGAACTTTTTGTGCTGAGTTAGGTGTTTAAGATATATTATGCTGTAGTACATCCTCTTGATATTTTCACAGAGCACGGTTTGCAGTCTACTTTGCTTTGATTGGTCTCATTAATTATGAAATACGTCCGGATGACTAATTCTGTGGTGTCTGTTTTTTTAGAACGGCAAAGTACACTAGGCTTATGTCACATGGTTTCACATGGCATTGAATGTTGGTATCAGAGCATTTTTAAGAGTATGAGTAACTGAGCATGGCATAGGTAACATTGCATTCGTAGTCTTAACTCCGCACCTCTTTATATTATAAACCTCTTTTTAGTATTTTATTCAAAGCCATAGTACATAGGATGAAGATGTAGAGAAGAGCAGCTACATGAAAAGTACAAGTAGAAGTGGAACTAAAAGTGTGACAGACTATATACTGTAATAAGGCAATAATTGATAAGAAGTAGAGAGAGACTAGGAAAGAGATCGACAACCTTAGAGAATAGTGTGAATCTGGCTTTTCTTGTATTACATGAACGGTTCAGTGACAACTGAGAGCACTTAACCACATAAATTTGATGATGAACTGCTGTTCACACATTGTGGAAATTACATTGGCATTACAGATTGTTCATATTTGGCTGAAATTTCATGCTGAGAAGGGCACTACAGAGATTTAAAATATCAGTCTTCTTCATAAATGTGGCCGCTGAATACTATGAGTAATGTTTTGGTAGGAATGTTCATTTTGCTGTGTCTATCTTTGGGGACATTATTAAACACAGACCACAGTAGCATTTGCACAGAACATAGTTTCTTGTCCTTTACTGGTCATATAACCATCTGTCCACCTTTTTGACATCACTATTTCAACAATTATACTTTTTTCTTTCTTCAGTGACCTTTTGTTAATCAGTTTGCCATACTGTGTTAGTCGTTACCATAGAAACTATAATGTATAAGAATTAGCACATTAATATAAACCTGTGAATTGAATTGCAGATTGCACTGCCGTCAGAGCTGAGAAATTAATCAACACCTTCTGACCACTCAGAATCAAGCATTCAACAGCACTGTGGTATAAAGTGAAATAATAAGCTTTAATAGTGATCACATTGGTAAGCAACAATGCTGTTGTGTTAGCATGCAGAGATTGAGAATTGTAGTGAAATTTAAATCTACTAGTGCTTTCCAGACTGTGAGACACAATTGTCTGCTCTTTGGTGGATGCTGCAACTTAGACAACAGAGTGATGCATAAGTTAATTTCATTCTCTAAGCAGATAAATTTTTGCATCTACTCCAGTGTGGCTTATCATATGGAAAAGAAACAGCACTCATTTTGAGGCTTCAATAATTCACAGAAATTAACCCATCACTCAAACGTAATATGATGTCTTTTCTTTCCATTTGCTTGTCTCTCCTCAGTAAATATGCCTCTGTGAACATCAGCACTAACCTTTATGTGATCAGTCAGCCATGGCTGTTCTCTCTGGCCTGGTGTGCTGGAGCTCATTCAGTCACCACCAACGCACCACACCTTCTCAAGATCCTCCACAAGCCCATCTTCCTCATGGTGAGAGACGCTACACTGACCTACATGCACTTGTGATTAAAAGGATACTTAGGAACATTGTGTGTAATTGTCCAGTTACCGCATATGTGGTCTGTCAGCAAAGACATGTTGTTGTAGGATCATTTCTTTAGTTTTGCACTGGAGTAATGAGGCTAATGTAGTTTACAGAAACAAATAAGCGAAGCATAGCTAAAAACAGATATAGTGGCCATCTTGAGGCCAAAATCAAGTTTGCACACAAGCTTCAGACTTGAGTATAAGGTACAGCCCGACATTCGAAGGCAGAATTGTCCTAAAAATGATTCAGATGATAATATACTATAGTTAATTATATATTTATTTAATACAAACGTATTTGCTAGCTACATTAACCTTGTAGCTCAAAAACTAAAGTAGCACCAGACATGACTACATTTGAAGTAAGGTTGATTTCATTTTCATCAAAGCACGAACACCAGCGCAGTGACCTGCGTATTTGTTCTACTTACATCACTTAAGTGTCATTCATAATGTCAGTCTCTTTCTCAGAGTTTACCTCTTGTACTTTCAAACTTTCTCTCTCTATCTAATGCAGACTCCCCACGAGTACAGTCTGATGTGGATTCTAACCGACGTTGTGTCTGCCATCCTCATCACAGCTGTTTTCATATTCCACTGGTGAGTTTGGTCTCAAACTGGTGAGATGTCTGTCTTATCACTGTTCTCTCTGTACTTTGTATTAGACAGAACATTAGAGAATGATAAAGATCTTTCTTTTCAACTTTTTTTTTTTCCCTCGTAAAGGTGGCGAGAACGAGGCTTGCCATTCTGGTCAGACAGCAAGCAAGTGCACGAGAATGGACTGTACAGCAAATTTAGGACTGGTGAGTGTCCTTTTCTGTAAGAACAGCATGACTCAGGCCTTACTGCATTCCTTACTCACCTCCCATCAGCATGTGAGACACACATCTATGAATGTACAATTTGGATTAGATGTTTAATGCTTTCAGTATAACAAAACCTCTTTTTATGAATACAAGGGAAAAATCAGTTCAACTGAATTATTGTAAAGCTAATGGAGGCAGTAAATGGATGAAAGTTTTTTCCTTGCTTTTAGCAGATTTTGAAACTCAAAGGTGTTTAATTTCATATTATCAAAAGGTCAAGAAATTTATGAGTACAGTCAGAGTATATCAAACAGTCAACCTAGTGTTCAGACAACTTGATGTGTTTTTAACATATCTTAAATATTCTCCACTAAATATCCTTAAAGTCTTAACGAAACAAAAAGGGAGAAAAACAATTTGCATCAAAATATTAGTTGGATGCCCCTTCAACTATTTTTTTACTCTTTTTTAAATCCTTTAAAATCTATAACCTGAAAAGCACTGTGGTTCAACACACAGTGTACACGAACAATACATGCCAGTTATTCTTTTGTTTAAGGATTATTAATCAGTAATTTGCCACTTTTTTGGTTTGAAATTTCACATAGACTGACTTCAATCAATTTATTCCATTAAGGAAACTAGACAAAGGTTTTCACAAAGATTTTTTGAAAAAATTCTATTTAGCTATAATTCAAATCAGGCAGCTTAGAATATATAACAGTAGTTCAAAACTTTAATATCATTGTCAAATGCGCCATAATTTTATAATATGTGGACAGAAGATGTCAATATACACTATACAGTCAAAGGTTTGTGGACACGTGACCATCACACCCATATGTGGTTCTTCCCCAAACTGTTCCATGAAGTTGGAAGCATACAGTTGTATAGGATGTCTTTGTATGCTGTAGCATTACATTTTCCCTTCACTGGAGCTAAGAGGCCCAAACCTGTTCCAGCAAGGTTGGTGTAGAAGAACTCGGGTCCCCTTTACAGAGCCCTGACCTCAACCCCACTGAACACCTTTGGGATGAACTGAAACGCCCAACATCAGTGCCTGACCTCATTAATGCTCATGTGGCTGAATGAGCACAAATCCCCACAGCCATGTTCCAAAATCTAGTGCAAAGCCTTCCCAGAAGAGTGGAGGTTATAATAACAGTAAAAGAGGGACTAAATCTGGAATGGGCTGTCAAAAAGCACATATAGGTGTGATCGTCAGGTGTCCACAAACCTCTGGCCATATAGTGTGGGTTTTTGTAGCACTGTTTACTCTTTTGAAATCCAACATGACCATTGTATATAAAAAAAAAACAACCAAAAACAAAATTACCAACTCATGTTTTGTAAGTATGATCCCCCTGGCCTGCATGCACACACCTGCTTTGCTATGAGCTGCATCACTTTCTGTGTCGTAGATTCACCCGAAGTTCACTGTATTCGCTGGAATCCTCTCTTCTCTGAAGATTCGCCATGGAGCGTGTTCTCAGTGGCTCAGGAACTTTCCCCTCCCCTGCATGTCCCCTTGTAATGGTGTGACCTTTCACCTCTCCTGTCCTCTGAATAACCCCACTCTGGTTTTTTTCTCCACCCTCCTTCACCTGTTCTGGGCAGAAATGAGTGACGTTTGGTCCATCTCTAGTCTCAGTGTGCGAGGGGAGGGACGGAGCGGGCCCATAACGCCACACCTGCCCACCATCACAGAAGAGCCACAGGTCTGAGAGAAAAGAGCGATGAGAGAAAAGACTGTTTCTCTGTTTCGTCTCCGTAAGGCCATCTGTCCATCCTTCCGTCCATCACTGAAGCCTGTGAGCTATGTTGCCAGAACATTTTCTTTTGAGATTCAGACTGAGATTTGAACCATTACTTCATAGAGAACCAGCTGCGTACCAAGCAACCAGCATCTTCTCATAAAACACAACCAAAAAAACGCCAGCATTCATGAAATATTTATCAAATGCTCCTTTTTTTAATTCCGAAATTATGATCAGTCTGTGCCATTATGAACTCCTTTGGAAATGTACGGATACTCGTATTTGAGAAAAAAATGCTCTCTCAGTGCTCATTCAGTCATCAGCAGATGGAAAAAACAAGAAAAACTTAATGCACTTTGTGTGATATGTGGATAAACATAAAAGATATAATAATAGATATAAAAAGTTTTGCTACAATAGAATTGTAATGCTAATGTATTATAGCTTTACAATGTATCTTAACAAGCTGAATATAAGCATGACTGCAAAAACACACCAGTGAGCTTCTGTTGCTTCTGCAGCGCTGTCCAAGTGGCCAAGAGATAAAATTACAAACCAGTATATGTATTTAATCAATGTTCAGTAGTCGATACCTAGTGGCTGTCAGTCAGGCAACATTGGAGTGCAAGAATAAACCTTCTAGACTTTTCTAAAGCCTTCAGAGACAATCAGCGCTAACAGTTACAGATTGAGGCTGTTTTCACAAGGATAGTTTGGCTTATAAGCACTGATAAGGGCCGCTGGAATGTTTTAAGTGTTTGTAGGTATTTTTGTTCCCATGTAACCAGGAAACTCAACTCAATTCAAACATGGAAGTTTAAAAAATGTAAATTCCCCTGTATAGTTAATAAGAGTAAAATAAAAACAGAGCACACTCAAGACATGGAAGAAACATGCATAGAAACATGCTTAAAAGCTTACTGCATATACAGATGTGTGACAAATGAAAGTAAAAATTGGTGCTCTGTTATGCTGAGGGGGCATTTATTTTTGACATGGCTTGGCTCCACTTGTCTGCTTAGAGAGAAGAGTTGCTGCTAATCAATACGAACTCATCCTGACCGATCGCCTTTATCCTATG
Source organism: Pangasius sanitwongsei (assembly GCA_037576675.1). Classification (NCBI taxonomy): domain Eukaryota; kingdom Metazoa; phylum Chordata; class Actinopteri; order Siluriformes; family Pangasiidae; genus Pangasius; species Pangasius sanitwongsei. Next base: position 21,631,264 of record CM075008.1, read on the forward strand.
ATGAAACATTTCTTTCCTAATAGGAGTGGTCTCTTCCACGATGACTCCGCCCCCACTTTGTTATTGATTTGTATTTTAGAATTCCAAACATTTGCATTTTAGAATTCCAAACAGTTTTTCCAGCACAAAATTAAATGTTCCAGAAAAATTTTTGTATGTCAGGTATGAAAGCAGCATATTACATAAGAGACCACTTTGCAGACAAAAAAATATAACGAAGGCTGCTGGGTTTTGCTGCAAAAATAAGAAGCAAGTGTGACAGTCAAAGTCTCCAGAAGAACTGTGGCTGCTTC
>CM075008.1:21631656-21679490 GCA_037576675.1 Pangasius sanitwongsei
GTAGAAACATTTAATTTCATTATTTTTGAAGGCATCTTTGCTCTACAGCATTTCTTTTCATGTGCCTAAGACTTTTGCACAGTACTGTATATTATGAATCAACACCTTTTATCAAAAGGTTCAGGGTCACTGAAACTGACCAGTTGAAGATTTTGATGATCAGGAGGCATTTGTCCAATGTACTGCTGTCTAGTTTCAGTGAGCCTGTGCCCACTGTAACCTCAGATTCCTGTTCATGGCTTACAGAAGTGGTACCTGATGTGGTTTTTTTGCTGTTGTAGCCCATCATCTGCAAGGTCTGATGTGCTTCCTGAGATGCTTTTCTGCTCACCACGATTGTAAAGAGTGGTTATTTGAGTTACTGTAGCCTTCCTGTCAGCTCAAATCAGCCTGGCTATTCTCCTGTAAGCATTCTCATTAACTCGGTGTTGCTGCCGACAGGACTGCTGCCCACTGTATTTTCTTTTTAATTTTCCGCACATTTCTGTGTAAACACTAGAAATTGTTGTGTGTGAAAATCCAAGGAGATCAGCAGTTTCTGAAATATATGATTTGGTGCTTGTTGTATAACATATCGATACTGAAAAGTTCTTGTGAATGCAGCCTAATACAAGAAGTGGAGACAATCTGTATTTACAGAAACATTTAGGGAAAGATCAATACAGTCTGTCTTGCAAAATGTGCAGTTATGGGATTCTTGACGTCTGGAGGTCCAAAACAAAACACACCTGCAAATCGTTGCTTAATAAAAGTAAAATAAGAGTAGACATAGTGTAGAATTATTGTAGCTGTAGGGTAACATGAAACAGTTTACATTAAGCACTTTCATATGTAAGCTGTTACAGTAAACACAGCTAAATTAACCAACAGTGACGAACGAATCCTGTGCATTCTGTGTCATGCTACATTCAGAACATTCCTAGTAGATTGTGATAAATAATGCAGCCTTTGCGCCTATACATGGCTATTTATTTAAATTTAGTATATTTATTTTGCTGTAAATATAATATTAATGAAACAAAAAAAGGTGTTCTGAATAAGTAAGGGCTTTTTCGTAGCTGTACATATGTGTCTTTTTTTGTTTTCAACATAAGCAAAGCAGTGGGGTTGCAACTCTCAAGTTCAACCAATTTGTTTCATGGACGTTCCAGAACATTAAATGTAACTATAAATGGAAAAAAGTATGATGTGTTGTTCTTTAATAAATAAATAAAAAGTAATCACTGCTGCAGTATAAGAGGAATAAAACACTTCAGCACATGCTGTTATAGGAAATTACTTGGAGAAAAATGAGTTTTTAAAAATAAAATATTCAACTTTGCATTTGCTAATTTAGCTAGCCAGCTAATTATGCCATTCTTTATATAGTCTTGACAAACAAGGTGGTGGTTGTTAGTTGACACAAGAACAGAATAGAAAATAGAACATTGTTGGATTAGTTGTGTCAATTGAAAAATATGAAAAAGTCATTTGTAAAGTAACTCAACTAGTTTTTCACCAGACATCTTATTTACTCTTACCTGAGAAGTTTTCTTGATCATTATGACTTTTACTCACGTGAGTTATTACTACAGTAGCAGTACTTTTACTTCAGTACTTTATGTCAGTGCATTTTGTACTCTTTCCACCTCTCACTATAATAGAATTAGAGCTGTGATTCATTTTTGACTGGATTGACTTTACTTTAGAGGCAGAAATTAATGTACACCTGCCAGCCGATTTCTTTCCGTGGCAATGGTATAAAAAAAGATACAGCACTATAAAAACAAGAAGGACAAAAACACTCTCCTGTGTACAGCTTCCATGTAAACATAAAGCTCAAGCTTCAAAAGTGTGTTAAGCCAGATACAAAAAAAAAAAGAAAAAAGAAAAAGTTCTGGCCTTCAGAAAGTAGGTCCAAACTCCAACCTTCCCCCTTGCAAAGATGCTTATTTTGGAATAAGGCCATGAGTTGTATCACACCATGCTCCTGCTCTCAACCATGTGTATCTGTCCATTTGTATATCTGCTTAAATGTAGTTATGATTTTAACATCTGCAAAGAGTAGGGTGGTTTGTTTAAAGTCTTGTAGCATGTTTCAAGCATCTGGAAATAATTTGTGATCATTAAATGAAGTGCAATAGCATAAAATATTATCTGCTTACAAATTGTGGTAACACTTTATGATAACAGTACATGAATGCACTAATTCCTGAATTAATACTTACTTAAATATGATAACTAATGATCAGTTAAGGAATGTACTAATCAGGAACTAATGAAGAACTAACCTGAACTACGAATTCATGTGTGAATAACGACCGCTTTATGTACATTAGTACGTTTGTTAGTTAATTTATTAAGTATGTAGGGGTAAACTAAATCAAACATGCTCTATAAGAAAGAATATGAATTAAACGTGCATAATTTCAAATTGTTTATATAATTTGCCATACGCAGCTGCAAACACAAACATCATTGGATAGCGCTGGATTACTTTCATAATTTACACTGATCCCCCTTATCGAATGTAGAAAGACGCACTAATAATAAACACCAGTAATTTCTTCTCAACCCTTTCTGCATCATTCTCTATCATTCTCAGACTAAAACACCGGAAAATAATCTTATAGAACATGGTAAATGAATAAATGTTACTGTATTAATTTCACCCTTGTGGGCAAGGGAGTAGTGCCCTGGGCCCAAGCAACCCAGAGCACGTACTGGTACTACAGTGGAATTTGAAGAGAAATGGATGGAGAATGATACAAAATGGGTTGAGATGAAATTACTGGTGTTTATTATTAATGCGTCTTTTAGCTCTTCATTAGTTTGTGATTAGTACATGCCTTAACTTTACCCAAAATAAGCTTTACCCAAATTGTTGAAAGTGGTGCTGCAGTCATCTCTGGAGCAGGATTTTCCCTGTTGAGTACTCGGTAAACTCTCTTGATGAACTCTGTCTGCTTTGGCTAAGATAACCTACTAGACTATACTTTAATGTCATTGGGCTAATGTAAGAAGAAGCTAATTAGCTACTGCAAAGTAGACAATTGCTTTGCATTTTATTGTGACATTGTGACTTTGCTATCAAATCACCATTACAGTGGAGCGCACAGATTACTCCAGTGATGTTTATAATCTGGGAACAACAAGAGGAAGCAGAGGAGTGCTGATAGTCTCCTGAGGTTGTGATGGTAATATTGCTGTGGTGGATTGCCTTTAACATTCGACTTTTTGTTGCCAGATTTTTTTTTTTTTAGGGAAACAGTGATGAACAACATCAAAACCTTATTTTTTTGTATAATCATTCTTCAAATGATTTATGTCTTCAGTAAGAAATAAAAGCCCTTGCTCAAAAAACCAGTGTGATTAAGGTAAGCGCTACACCACTAAAGCTAGCTAGCAGCACTGATGTACTTATTAGCCTGTACATTATTTGTTAACAGTTTGGTTCGTTAGGATTGGTTGTTTGTGTAGGCCTTCTTAGTGTAATGCATGCTGGGTAATGTGCTGTTACAGCATTGGTGGGTATAGACAGAGAAAATAGTGAATTCTGTCAAAGCGGTGAAGCTGAGAAGTATAGTACGGTACAAAATACCACAGAATATATCATTACAAACAAATTATTTTAAGTATACAACAGGTCCGTAAATATTTGGACATGGACTTTTATTACTATATTTTATTATTATTATAACTTTTAGTATTATTTTAGCTGTCTACTACAGAATATTGAAGTGAGTTTAAATTAAATAATGACTATGAGCTTAAAGTGCAGACTTTCATCGTTAATTTAAGGTTATTTACATCCAAATCAGAAGTATGGCGTAGGAATTGCTTTTTAAGGGACCAAAAGTAATCGGACACTGGGCTACTCAGCTGTTGCATGGCCAGATGTGTGTTATTCCTTCATGATTTCACTTACAAGTAATCAAGCAAAATGTCTAGACTTGATTTTATGTGCAGCATTTTGAAGGCTACAGAAAACAACTGTGGTAGATAGAAGAATTATTTCCCTGGTGAAGAAAAACCCCTTCACAACAGTAGCCAGATCATGAACACTGTCCAGGAGTTAGGCATATCTGTATCAAAGTCAACAATCAAGAGAAGCCTTCACCAGAGTATTATGGTAAACAAATATTTATAGACCTGACTGTAAATGTGTGTATATCACAGTATATTTTCAAAATAGTGTATTCAGAGTTGAGTTAAGCACATTTAGTGAGGATTTAATACAGACATTGCATACTTCAATATTCAGGCATCAAACATAACCATGGATTTTGTCAAAATCAGAAGCATGTCGGGTGCGAGTCTGATTAAGCCCATTTTTGTTGCGTGATAATGACACAGGTGAGAGCAGTGTTTAATCTCAACAGTACATACAACATTTTTACAAACAACATGCTTTCTGCTATTGCACTTCTAGCAAAATAATAGGATGTGTTGGATCAAGTGCTATTTTATAAGCTGCTGAATAATGAGGGTAGAAACCACTATATGGTACTATTCATGCAGCAATATGTTAGCAATATTACATTTAACAGCAAAGAAAAAAAAAATTCTTCTGTCTGCATTTTCAATCCCTGATTATTCCAGGCTTAAGGGGGTTTAAATGCTTGTGTTTAAAGGCGGTGGTCTAGACGACATTTCTACTCAACAACGACCTGGCAACACTGGGGGGATGAACTGTAGTTCACGGGGCGGTTTTTCGATCTAAATGTGGCATCCATTAAATCGATTTAAGCAGCTGCGTAACCTGACTCTGAATACGAGGAACTTTCCCTGTGAACTTCATTTGCTGACTCTGAATATGACTCTGAGTAGTCACTGAGAAATCCTTCGCTCAGGCAATGACTGTACTATAGACACAAGGGATTCTTCTGAAACCATTTCATTTTTTTAGACTCACAAACATTTAAAACCAAGAAAATCTACAACAAAAAAAAAATCTACATTTTAAATGTTAATGTTCAAACCTATAAACACATATTGTACATAGATACACCTTAAATATGAACAAGCAAAAAAAAAAAAAAAAGTTAAGGCTTTCAAAATCGCTCATACAAAATTGAGTCCCAATCAGTTTACATTGCCAGAGCTGAAAACCTTAAATCAAAACCTTATAAAAACATTTATATACTATGCTTACGTCCATTTTTTTTCCTATGCCTCCTTCAAAATCTCAAGGAACAAAAGTTTGTCAAATAGTTTATGCTGAGATATTCATTGTGGAAAAATTAAATTATATCAGTTTTAAATTTTGCATGTCTCCTCCAAAATGTGATATAGAAATGATTTCTAATAACTTGTATTCCCCCTGTTTGAACTGCCTCCAACCTCTTTCATATCCTGTGAACGGCTTTTAGATCCTCTCAGGTTGGCTTGTAGGATACACACACACTCATTTTTAACTTCTTGCAATTCCTTTTTTTTTTTTAAAGTATATTTTACTTTATTTACTCAAAAACCAATGGGTGTATAAACTTCTGTGCTCAATTGTATATGGAAGTGGGATGTCATATGAATTAGTGGTCTCCAAAGTGACATTTTGTACACCTTTTTGCCCTGTACATTGTAGATTTCTTTTCCTCTAAACAGAGTGTAGCATGTGCTTAATCAGGAGTGAATTGCTGTTGAAACATATGGTACTGCTGAGAACTCAGATCTCACAATTATAGTTTTATGCCTATTTCTCTGGGCTTGAGTTTGTTTCTGTTGTTGCAAAGACTATAATAATATTTGCTACTATATGAACAGTTCATCATTATGCCTGATGGCTATTTCGCAGAGCAGCACTTACTGTAACTTCAGCTAAAAGTAACAAAAACTGTTCTTATGAATATCTTGGACAATCTTTACAAATAAATGCATCACTATAACTATGGTCAGCATGTACATACATAAACAATTACTATTTATCATTTAATTGTAATAAGTAATAGCAATATACAAGTACTAAAGTCTGGTAGCCCCTGCAGGTCACTTGTATACTGCTTCAGTGAATTTACATGCATACACAAGAGAACAGCAATCTTGCAATGCCTCAGCATCATAGTTTTTCTTCCTGGTCAGATTCAATATTTGAGAGGCAGGAGGTGAGCAGATTTGACCCACAGAGTCCAGCCGGATCCAGTCAGAGGTAGTCGTCCTCGCTGGAGAGGGATGAAATGGCATCATCAGGGTAAACGGAGCCCTGCGAGCTGTTAGAGGGACTGCGGCTCATCCTCCACAGCTGCCAGGCGAAGGTCCGGCTCCAGCTGCATGGCTGACCCACACCCCGGAGCACGCGCACCAGCTCAGCCGCCTCCCGCCAGTAAGACGTTCACCTGCTGTGGCCACGTGAGCTCCGTTGCTTGCTCATGGTGGTCAGCATCTGGCTGATGTAGGAGGTCAGCAGGTCATCCATTTTGTAGCCCTGTTTAAGAAAAGCAGGGGAAAATATTCACAACTTAGAAAATAAAGTGTTTATTTGTTATTTGGCAATGTGCACATTCACAGTTATACAGATTGTGGAAGCTTCAGGGCTTTTTGTGAAGGTCACTTAAGGGTTTCCACGCCAACCTTGGCAAACCTGGGCAGTGGTGGCTCAAAGGTTAAGGCTCCAGGTTACTGATCAGAAGGTTTGGTTCAAGCCCTAGCACTGCCAAGCTGCCACTGTTGGGCCCTTGAGCAAGGCCCTTAACCTTCTCTGCTCCATGAACGCTGTATCATGGCTGACCCTGCATTCTGACCCCAGCTTCCTAACGAGCTGGGATATGCGAAGAAAAGAATTTCACCAAATAAAGGCTTCTTCTTCTAAACCATGTCTTTATGAACCACTCTTTGTGCACAGAAGCATTGTCATACTGGAACATGTTTGGGCCCATGTTTGCCCATTAGTTCCAGTGAAGGGAAATTGTAATGCTATGCATTTAGAATCTTATGTCATTGACATAAAATAAACTGAATCTGGGAGATGGAGGTTTCAGAAAGATAAAGACCCCAAACATACAGCCAAAATAGCTCAAGACTGGTTTCTATAAAACAAGGTGAAGTATACAACCACAGCAGTCTTTGATCAATACATATCCCACTGACAAGTGGGTATGCAGGTATTGTAAGTATGCAATTAAGTATGAATGCAGCTTATGTAACTAACAGAATTAGAATAGCATGCATTTAAAAAAAAATGTACAGGGCAGTTCACCATGAGGACATTCGACAGCCTCATTTATTCTGTGGAATCCAAACATCACCATAGAATCTACTGACCAGTGACGTTTCACAGAGTAGCTTGCTTCCTCGCACCAGGTTGCCGATGGTGATGTGGAAGTAGGTGTTTCCACTGCTCCAGTTGGAGATCTTTGTAAAGGGGTGAGTGGTTAAAATATCCTGGAACAGAAAAGACAGGAATAAATACGCAAATCATTAGTACATGGTTTGATTAGCTCATTTGCCTAAACTCATGTATACTGAAATCCTGATGTGGAAGAAGCAAATTCATGCAAATTCTGTCACACACCTTGGTTTTGGGGTCTATGAGACTGACTCCATGCTTGTTGATGGCTATTAGCAGGATTTCAGGAAAATTTGGCTCGGTAGTTTGCTGCAGTGGAGAAAAAGAATGGCAATGGGTTGTAAGAGTGGTCAATTCTGTATGTACTGTATATAGCTGTCGGGAATGCAGTTTTATTATTACCTTCACTTCAAAGAAAGCTGATCCAAAAGTAGCCCACTTGTAAATGATCTTTAGAAACATCAGCTTGGCTTCCTCCCTCGACTTGCCCGCTTGCTTGTTGAAGTATGCCACAATCGACTGCATCAAACAGAACAAAGTTGAAGGTAATATATCCCAGATTGAATAAAAAACTGATCAGGATCAGTTACAGATATATTATACAATACATATCACAAACTCACTCTTTTCCAGTCATCAGGAGAGAGTTGGCGAATCAGATCCTGCGGGATCAGCTCTTTCAGCATTTTGGGGATGCTGGGAAAGTACGATTTGTCGTCTTCGAATTTGACTCTGTAGATTAGAGCTGCCAGCTGAAAGACTTCCTCTCTGGAGCATTTGTGGTAACCACGAAGGTATTTAGGAAGCTCCTGGATACAGAAGAAATTTTGAAGCAATACGAAACACAAAACGATATAAATTCCATATCAAGAGTATTACAGTAAATGAATGCAGATGTGATCATTTCATAGGTCATTGTATGGATAAAGACCTATTTACAAGGTATTCATTTCTTAGGGCACATTTTGTCTCATTCATGATCATATTTACTCATACAAGTGAGTTTCCAGCAGTTTTCTTTTCTACGAACCTGAATATTTGCATCAGACATGGTGATATGGTCATTATGTAAGGAATAACACACTTTTGGGTGTGCTGTGTCAGGAAAATAATCAACAAAGGGGTAATGTGATGCGGCACAGCAAAGTAGATTATTTTCTTGTAAAAACATATCACGAAGTGTTTTATTCCTCTTATACCACAGCAATTTGCCAATGCAAAAAAATTTAATTTATTAAAGAATTTATTTCTATTTATAGTTATGTTTATTGTTGTTGTTGTTCATTTAACTCACCTGATAGTAATGAAAAATAGAGTCTGCGAAAGAGTCCTTTCCAGGGATTGTGTTTGTCCATAACTTCTTCATGAAGAACACCTGGTAGGTCAGCGAAGGCACTATACCTGTTAAACAAGAGGAGTTTTTTGATCCTTTTAGCCACACATAAAATGCAGACATGTTACCAAATTTTGGCGAATCCTATACTAAACAATAAACAACGACTTGAATAATGACTTTGTAAGTCATGCTTTGACTGTTACCATCTTTAGCAGGTCTGGCTTTCTTGATCCAGTCAGTAAGATGGCGGACAAAATCAAAGAAAAAATCACCCTCTGGAACACTTATCACCTGTAAAACATTACAGCTTTTGACATGCTGGTATTTTTATAATAGGTGAAACTCCCTATGAACTGCACACTGTAGCATGACAGCTGCAATCTGAGTGCATCTGTAACAGAGCTCTGTTTAGAGAGTAGCTGATATTACCTTATCAGAGATCTTTACAAACATACTGAAGCCGTCTGGGGTCTTGAGCAACAGCCTGCTGGAGATGTTTATACAAAAGTCTTTTGCTTTCGTGCTGGACTCGACCTCAAAAGCCTGAGACACAGAGAGAGTTTGAACTTTAATCAAATTTCACACTCACACTGGGTCACACCAACCCTAATCTCATTTCAGGCAGAAAAAATAAATTAGAATCCAACTGAACAAAGAAAGAGCGAGTCTCATGTCTTCAAGACTTTTTCAGATTATAAATAAAAAATAATAACCTTATTATAATAACCTTATGTTTGGTTTATTGTAAACGTCTACTAGGAAATACTAGATATGATTTTTTAAGATATTTTCACTTGCTAAGATGTATGTTACGTGCACGTGAGGACGTGATCTAGCAGTTTGTAGGAAATATTTTTTCCCAGACATATTAATTAGCTTGAACAGACGGTAAAAATGATTTTCAGGATAAGGAATACAAAGGGAAACAGTGACAAAACTGAGCAAAATACAGTAGACTGCAGAACATAAACTGTTATATAGCCGTAATGCATATACTAGCAAGCATAATGCTACACCACCAAAGGTATTATCTTGAGGATAAAGACTGTAGCTACACAAATTCACCCCACCTAGCCATTCAAATACTCGCATATCTTCCAGAGTCTGTGTTAATGCATAAATTAGCTCATCATACATAGGTTAAATGATATTAGCCGCTTTTTGGCCTAGTTAATCGAACTTTTGGGTGAGTATAACAAGAGAGTGAGCAAGCACACTGAAGCTTTATATGTTATTTTTTTATAAGCTATGTACTGTACAGAAAATAAGGCACATGGAGCTGTTTAGTAAAATAAATAGACATTAGCACCTTGATTGCGGATGTAAACCCTTAGTAGGGGTGCTGTTAGAAAATAACTGATCACTACTCGACTTTGCTTGCAGTACCTCATCTGTGTCATCTGGGAAGTACACTTTGTGAAAGATTTGTGTGGTCTTGTGCTGGATAGCCTCCACTTCAACCAGGTGAGGAGGATACTTCCTGGAGCCATTCCTGTTATACGTAGAGCACAGAACAAAATATTCATATGGTGCTGTTTCAAGTGGTGCACAGAGATGTACTTTTCAGAACAAGACATGTTTATTCAGAAGTTTGGGCTTGTCAATGGCAAAGGAGAGACACAAAAAGACAAGATGGCAGGTTTTGTAGAAAGTTTTTAAGGGAACCGTTAGTCAATCGTGAAATTATATTATGAATCGGATTTAAAATAAAACTTGACAGGACATATAGTATAAGAAAATAATCAGAAACAGTGTGCTGTGATGCGTGACTGTTACCACCCCAAAGCTGATTTCCAGTAAAAGCACATCCTAAAGTGTTTTATTTCTCTTATACCAGAGCAATTTGCCAATACTAACTTTTTTATTTATTGAAGAATGACACCATTTATAGTTATGTTTAATGTTGTAGAATGTCCGCAAACGAAGTTAGTTCCTGTTATCACTTATGTTATAGCAGCTATAAACAGCCTCATTTTTCTCTCTCTCTCTTGAAGTTAATAAGACACTCCAGTGCTGACACTGGAGACTCCTTCCACAAATGCTAAATCAATGTATGTTCTTATATCTTGGTGAGGAACAAATGTAGCCACATTTGTGACAAATATCAGACAGAGTATCAGACCTTGCAATAACATTTGGCTGGTCCCCACGAGGAAAACTGCCTGTTTTTTTAAAAAAACAAATACTTAAACAAATGCAAATTTTATAAAAAAAAAAAAAAAGAGCCAGAGGTTTGCTTTTGTGTGTGCACATGCATGCATGCATGTGCGTGTGTTAAGGCCATACCGCAAGGCTTTCTGCAATCTTTGCATGCAGTCCAGAGAGAGTGGATGGTGTTTCTTTGATTGCAGGAACCTCTGGACATGAGGCAGGAGGACATTACTGGGAGGAAAGAGACCAGTGCACAACCAGAGTAGCTCCCAGCCCTTTTCCTCACTGTACCTGCACACACACACACACACACACACACAGAGGTTACTACAGATATAAAGACTACTTTCTTAAGTTTTAAAATGCAGTTTTGTAAGTGTATAAGCACTGTGTTTTTGGCTGTCAAGGCTTTTGTGATGGCTAGAGATAACAGGGTGGACAGAAGAAGGGACAGGTGGATATGCTGCATGACTTACTTCACATGATTCTCAGTGAGCTGTTTGAGAATCTGACAGTAGATCTCATCTTTTAGAGGCTCTGCCTTCAGAGCTCCCTCAAAGATCTGATCCGTGAGCTCGTTCACAGAACGAGTTCGTTTGGACGGATAATCACCCATATATTTCATAATGGGTACACAGGAGCAGGTTAAGGACACATTCAGTTCAGTTTTTCTATGCAGAACATTATAGAAATAAAGTTAAAATAATAATAACTAGTGGCTTTATGTTGTATGTTTATATGAGACCTTAAAGAATGATTACCAAAGTAACCATAGTTATAGTTATGGGCCTGTTTGACTGGTCACTTGAAAGAAATAGCTTTAATCCAAATGCTCCAATAAATAGCCAGAATATTACTGTGTACATTTGTATAATAAGTTTAAAATTTGAATACTTCATAAAATAAATCTGAGCTGATGGGGTCCGTGAGGATTTTTTTTTTCACACACCCGATTCAGCTCACTGGATCATTAGACAAATCCTTGCTATCGCTAGAACATCACAGCTTCTTAATACTTTCACTAAAACTTATGCAGTATGTTTTCTGTCAAAATAGAGATATTGCACTAACTAGTTTGTCAACATGGACCAGGTCTGTCTTTAAACCACCAATTTAAAAAAAAAATCTTTTTGTTTCACTAAAAAAATTGTCTTATTCAGGAGAATAAAACTCTCAGGCCTCCATGTGTTGATACACCCTTTGATCTGTGTGTGTGTGTGTGTGTGTGTGTGTGTGCCTGTGTGTGTGTGAGAGAGAGAGAGCGAAAGAGAGAGAGAGAGAGAGAGAAAGAGCAGTTTAACCTCTATACCACTGTGCCCCTCCAGGGACCTGACATTTCTGCCTGTCCTAAAACAACACTGAGTGGTAAGAGGATATCGATGAAGGCCATGCAGGCGTCCTGTGATAGGTCCTCGTTAGCCAGGACCTTCTTCAGCAGCGGCTGTTTAAGTGGCTCCCGAGTGCAGCACCACAGCTTGTCCTTCCCACGGTTCTTAGTGATCATCACACGACTCAGCGTGTGTTTAGGAGGGGGCCTGAAGTGGGCCAGAGGAACATAGAGTGTGAGAACTAGCCTTATATATTTGGCTGCAAAATTCATTCTTATGCTTTTTATTGAAAAGAACAAACTTGTGGAGATATTATTATACTGTACCATGTTCCCATCCATAAGGACTTTTTGGTCTCCATTAAAAACGCATTCATATGTCACACACTGACACAACGACTGAAGTCTTTCTGGTAAACTTTTTTAATTGACGATGGGGTGTATTTTCTTTTATGCATCAACCTGCATTTGTGCAACCTGTCTGTCACCACATAATCTCACTGAAATGAAGAGTAGTAGTGCTTTTTTTTCTGGTGGATGTTTAAAGTAAATCCTTCCCACTTGCCGGTGTCTGGAATGGACTAACAGCAAAAGTGGTATCATGCAACTGTAATTGAAATGCAGATTAGAATGAATTGAAAAACATCCTTTAATTATAACGCGTTGTTTGCCGAAGCTAACTAAGTAAGTTAGCTAGTGTTCCAACAAGGGGCTGTTGGTGAAGTATGTTAGCTAAGTGTAAAGAGCTAACTAGCTAGCTAATAGGTCAATAGTATAAGGTAATATAGTTTTATAGGACTGTGCCTGAAGTATCTAAATATAAATAGCTAAATACTATGTATCTAGTTTTCTAGCTTGCTACAATCATTCTCAAAGTGAATAAAATATTGCAGTAGCTAAGCATTACCTATGTAACCTAGAGTCCATTTTTGAGGATGACAACAGGAGGGATATGACAATCGTTTAGTCTTCATTGATAATCACATCACCACCCACATAGAGACACCCCTCCCTACTGGCAGCTAACTCCAGTTATCTCGACTCCATATGAAGTCTGGGAATTCCACCCATTTTTTTTTGTACTTGTGGATGGTCCCATATGAATAGCCTACCCTAAAGATTTACACTTCCCCAAAGTGGATAATCATAATCACTGAGTGGATAATCTCACCAGGATATACTGAACATCCTTTCAATCCAATTAATATAGTATAGAGTTACAGAAAATAATGATTTATAATCCCACTTTCCCATTATCCAGCTTCACAAAGAAGAGGATAGGTTCTTGTTTCTCTCAATGTTCCTTCCTCATGTCATTTCAGGGAGTTTTTTCTTGCTGCTGTTGCCTCTGGCTTGCTCACTAGGGATCTAAACCTACATCCAGATTTTTGTAAATCTGCTTTGTGATGATGTCTATTGTCTAAAGCTCTATGCAAATAAAATGGAATTGAATTAAACATGTATTATAACTTATCTACATATATAAAGAATTAGAAATATAAGGTAAGGCACAATGTTAGGGATGTACAAAACTGGAAGAGGTAAGAGATGGAGATTCAGGTGAATATTGCTTTTGATTAATGTTACCTGTGGATACACTACTTTAAAAAAATGCTTGATGGTGTTCTTATTTGTGCTAACATAAGGATATGTTTTTGATGGAGACGACAAAGCACTGTTGTAGGTTGCTCTGGATAAAGGTGTATGTAAAAAGCTGTAAATGAAATGTGAAACAAGTTAATGGGTGTTATTTTTTACCTGAAGTAGTCATAAGAGAACTCCTCTAGTGTGTATGGCTTCACCCTCTCCACACTCTCAGGCAGAGTGACCTGCGACACACGCAGCGATTCCTGACGCTGGTCGGGTGTCATGGTAACCAGAGCCTGAGTCATTCACACAAAAAAACAGAGAGAGGTAATAGAGGTATAATAGAATAATAAGAGAAACTCATTACGAAGGAAGATCTTTATTCTTTGATCAGAGACATATATTTTTGTACTGCAAATATGTATCCTTTATATTAACTACACATAATGACACCTGTACCAAGAACTGTTTCCTGCACACCTTGTACTTAACAGTTTAGATTGTGAACAAAAGCATCCATTTACCACAGTGTCTGGCTGCGGTCTGGTGACGGTGGGCAGCACGTACACACAGTCGGCTGGAAAATCTCCTCTTTGCTTGGTCCGGTCGTTGATCCCATGAGCCCAGCCGGAAGTCATGACGTGCTCACCTGTGTCTTGGTCCAGCAGGATGAGGTCACCTTTAGCAAACCTCAGAAATGTCGAGTCATCTCCAACTGATGAGGACAATTTGGGGAAAGACAGATAAGACTGTGTTACATTTCTGTTAGAGCAGAAACTTCCTGATCCTATTTAGGAACTCTCCAGAAGGAGAATTACAATGTTCCTGGTGAGTTCTGCATTCTCAATGGCATGTAAAAAAAAAAAAAAAAACACACAGAAAGGGCACAAGTTACATCACAGATACATCAGTGCTCTGAGAAAGTATAACATCCAAGCAAACATTGAGGAGATTAAGATTAAAGTTATGTTTTTGTGCAATACTAATGTAGTTTTTTTTAACCCAGCTTTAAAAAACAACAACAAAAACAAAAACTAATTTACAGCCCATTTACAGCATTTAAAAGAGTCCCTTACCTAGTGAGACTTACAGATAATGTCCTTTTCTTTCTCTATTGTATGTGCCTCTGAGGTGACATAGTGGTTATTTTTTTACATTTACATTTAATGCATTTAGCAGACACCCTTAGCCTGAGCGACTTACAGAAGTGCTTTGTACTCTTTATCAAAAACACATCCACATGCCAGTTCACCAGGTCAGACACTAAGAATACCACCAGTCTAAACAGACTCTAAAATAAGACCTGGCCACAAATTAATATATTGAGGCCACGAGATAATATACTGAGGCCATGAGTTAATATTTAGGCCATGAGTTAATAATATACTGAGGCCATAAACTAAGTATCTCATGGCCACAAATTATTATTATTAGTAAAGATATGGCCATGAATTGTGAAACTTTACTTAATCTGTTATGGGATATTTAATAAGGGGCTTCCAGTTAATTATTTAATAAAAAGTTTATTTGTTTTTAGAATGCCACAACTCCTCTGACTCCAGTATGTCATTATGCATCATTCCAAGACTGGAGGTTAATGTTAGGAATCATCTCCATGCTTAGGTTCCTGTGGCCACAGTGGTCTAATTTCTCTGATTTCTCTCACTCTTTCACACCATTTTAAATAATAACCACCAAGTCAATCTAGATGGCTCCATACTATCAAAACCACATCCTCACACTAATAAGAATAACATAAGGCTAAAACCTTGTTAGAGAGAAGTTAATATGGAATCTACGTACAAGATCATTTACAGGGGTCTGATGACAAGCATGGGAGATGATTCTGTTCCAGCAGTCCAATGACAAAGTGAGCAAAATGACAATGAACAAGCACCTGAGTTGCACATAATAAGAGTGAGGCCTTTATAAAGGCATGCTCCATAAATCACCTACAATTTAAAAATTGCTGTACTGAAATGTCAGTGTCTATAACATCCAAACAAAGCAGACGCTAGTGCTTGATGGATCTTTCTGACCTGCGAAGGAAATCCATTATAAGGACAGAAACAATTCTCCACTCACCCACCCGCACACACACACACACACACACACACACATACACACACACACACATGCACAATAAACATCAGAGGAGCTTGGAATTGGATTCTCTTATTACACAGGATCATAGTAAACACTGAATTATGAAAGTAGTTGTGATTGTAATAATTTTACCTAATGGTTTATTTTGAAATATTTCATTGTTCTCTTTGTTTCGGCTTCTTCTGAATGTTTAAACTCCACACTACTGTAAATGAAGAATCGTTCTCATTGTGAGAATATGGTCTGAGAATAAATGATTTATACAGTGGTTTACCTGGGTTTGGGTTATCCTGTATTGCTACCACAAACTTTGACCTCTTCCTGAGGCCCTCGAGGAAAGTGACCACAAGGTCTCGGATGTCCTCTGCGTTGTTGGAGGTAAAGGTGTATTCATCCCCTTTAATGGTGGCCAAGGTGAAGCTCTGGCCCTGGAGCTTCCCACCCCTGCTCAAACAGAGAACGGCAACAACTTCCTTTAGTTTGAATGAGATATGTCCATAGCCTATATTTTACGATCTTTCATAGATGATTAATGAAAACATACAACAGAACTTTTCTTCAGTTTAATGTCTTCCATTATTTTAAATGGAAAATGATGCCCCTTTTTTAACACCATGTTATTTAATGATGATTTTCTCTTGGCTGTATGTAAGGGATACATCTAATGTCTGTTTTGGTGGTAATGCATAAAGACAGATCCATGAAAAACAAAAAATAGCTGTAATAGCCATAATAAAGGTCTTGTGAGTGCTTTCATACCTGCTGCTGGAGACAGCATTGATCTCTGGGAATGAGAGTTCTAAAAGAACCTGCTCTTGCTCATCCACAAAATAAACTCCAGTCCAGTTCACTGCTACAATCACATCATTTTTAGGCAAACTAGGTCCTGTAAGATACAAGAAAAACATGGAACACATGACCTGTCAATCATACATGTGCTGTGTGATGACATTACTCTTCATTATTGTCTTCGTATTGTATGAAGTTGTTTCCATTATCAGTCTGAATACATTTGGAAATGACTATGTGGTTGTATACCTGAAAATTTAAAGGCTTCATAGAATCTTGAGAATAACAATGGCCATTTGTAACGAGCAAAACCCACCACTTCCTCTCTGACCTTCTGAGGGTCCACTCGTTTCTGTGTGTAAATACCCTGTGGAAGAAAAGGAGTCCAGTTTTACATACATTAATTCACACTAATATGACAAACCACTTGATGCATGACTTTAAGGATTGTATCTGTATGCAAATGGTAATAAAATGGTTTGGCAAAATAATCAAATTAACATTTCACCTCTTATCCCAGATATAATCTATTGACCATGACATGTTTGGTGTCCAGTGTTTGCTTCTTTAGTTTTTGTGCTGTAGCTAGAAAGCCAAGAGTACTAACAAGTAATGGAAGTATGTTTCCACACATAAACACACACAGTATACATGTGTGTGTGTGTATGTGTGTGTGGAAACATACTTCCATTACTTGTTAGTACTCTTGGCTACTGACTGTTGACCATACTATTGACTGTTCACACACACACACACACGTTTACACACATGCAGAGTGTGTGTGTGTGTGCAATTCAATCCCTGTGCATGTGTTATGAATGTACAGTAAAAGTCTGCATAATGAACATCCCTTCAAACATATCAAAATAATTACTATACTGAGCAGAGAACATTGGAAAAAAACAATTTTAAAAAAATCATAATTTGCCATTCCCTTTAAAACTGCATAAAACCTCTCAGGTACACCTTTATGCAGTTTTCTAAGGAAATTGGCTTACAGGCTGTTCCAGGCTTCTTGGAGAACTTGCTACAGTTCTTGTGTCTCTGCAGGTAAAATCCCAGACAGCCTCAGTGATGTTTTATCAGAAGGATGGTCTTACTAAATATGATTCATTACTTACAGAACCTAAAATTTTCAAATCTAAAATATACAAAATGTGTATTAAAAATGTAAGGTGCCTAAAACCTTTGCACAGTACAGTATAAGAAAAGTTTCATCCTCTGAATGCACACACCTTTTTGTGGGCTGCCATGATAAAGTGGGCCCATTTCTCCACTGACTTAGCAGAGCTGATTTCTCGGTCTGGGATGTAGGAAGGAATGAGGCTGAGGAGACGTTCAACCAGGATCTCAGAGCCGTAGTCCACATAGTACTGCTGAGAGGCAAGTTCCGCTAGATCATCCTGGAAAATGAGCAGAGGAAAGAGAGAAGTGAGAGGTGGAGCGATCGTGAAAGAGGAAGGAAAACGAAGGGAATCAGTGGAAGAAGTAACAAAAAATAATGAAAGAGAAAGTCACAGGAAGGCGGGGATTGTCTAATGGATAAATTATGTGTATTATGTCTAAATATGGTGTAAAAATACAGTAAGAAAATGTTTGATTTCGAAGCTAGGCAATCAGTACAGATAAAGATCACTTCTCTTCATTTTTGAGAGCTATGAATTATACTGAGGATGTCTCAGATGGATTATGAATGATGCTCCTTTCCCAGATAACAAAAGCATAATGTGCGCTGACCTTTAACCCTATTTGTTTTGCCTGTCAGATTACAGTATCACATCTTTTACTTTCTTTTATGACTATTACCCATTTTCTTTTCAACCTGGAATGACTTTCTCATAAACAGACATATTGTGAACACTTTGTTTTAGATTTAAATTTCATTTGAGGCATTACTTTGCCAGGCAGTTTGAGTGAAAGAGGCATCTGCACACAGGAGATGGAGTGTGTGGCCTTCTTCACTAGGTGCCTGTCCTTTTACTTCCTGTATTTCCCTCTTTGTACTTTCACACAGATTTGTGTTGGAGACTAAAGGCTGTACCCTGTCACAGCGGTATTCTCCGAACTTGACCCCGCGTACAATCTGCTGGTAGATGAGGTTGGTAGCCACTCCGTCCTCAGTGGGGTCGTGCCAGGGTGTGAAGATCTCTTTCCTGAAGAAAAGCCTCCAGGGGGCGTTTCGCTCCTGAGCACCCTGCTCTTTAGCATACTGTTCACACTGAGACACGGCATCCATCACGTGGTCATTACCACTGCCTAAAGATGAAACCTACAGAGAGAGGGACAATGATTTGAATGTTTAACACTCCACAGAAGATTACTGTTCTACTTATTCTGTAAACAAAGTCTATTAAAACGCATTTCTTAAAATATTGGGGAAAATGAGCATTGTGTTACCTAATGTAGAAAAAGGCCACACATATTAAATGTATGTGATATACTGTACAGCATACTATATTTTCATATGTTTTTTTTTTAAATTGATTTTCAAATCAAAATTAAAAAATAGTTGTCATAATAATTTCCAATAGGCACTTACTCTTTTTTCGTGGCTGAATGTTAAATGCTGGTTATAAAGTGTATAATTTCGATGCCATTATATTACAATCAATAAGCATAAATCGTGAATAGGCGACCATTAGGTATTTGGCCTAATCATGTAAAAATGTATAAGAAATGTAATGTTTATATGTAATATTAAGCTAAATATAAGTGCCAAGAATAAATAGTGTTGGTAAATCGTTGGTAAATTCTAAATATTGCAGCTGTTCTGTTTGAAAATGGGATGTGTTAGGCAGATTTGTATTTGTACAAGGCCATTTCTATTTTTAAAAGCTGTGATTACTGGGTTATTGGATTATACTGTGAATTTTCCATACCGTTCCTCTCCTAAAGTGTAAAAGGCATACCTTGTCGAACAGGGCGATGTACAGGGAGAAGCCGAAGCGATCTCGGAGGCTGATTTTGTCTGCCAGTGCATTACACAGCTCCTTGGCCGTGGTGGCTGAGTCGGTCAGCAGTGTTTTTGTGGTGCCATCCATGAAAGTAACAGGCAGCATGATGGGTTTCTTAGACTTGGTCGCCTGGCAGGGTAAAGAATTCAAACAATGTCATAACAGAAGTTAATTAGAGCTGCAGGACAAACATATGTGATGGAATGAGTTCATGCGGATTTGAAGCTGAACCTAAATTTAATTCCTCCATCATTTTCAAAATAAAGAGATGTTTAAAGCATAGCCTTCAGTCCATGAGGTGCAAACATTCAGAGACTGCAGAACATTTCTTTATCCTTAAGCTTACTGCATTCTTGTCATTAATGTAATGTCCAACAATGTTAGATTTTCTTATCACTGGAAAGTAGGGATCCTTCATTCTAATGGTATGAAGGTGCCTGACAAATTTCCCTTATTCTTCTATGTACAGCTGATTGCATCTCTTGCATGAAACAGAGTAAACAACTCAACTGCACTGACGCATAAGGAGTGACTGGTGGCAATAACTACTACTATGATTTAAGTAGTTTTGCCAGTTTGCTACATTTTGATAGTCACTGTGATTTTTAAAAACATTTTATCTATTTAAAGATATTTGGAAATTACACTACACTACCTACATTTGTCCAGTACCTAAACATCCATGTACATATATTTGTTGATCCTTACATAAACTTTCTTCAATCAGCTTTGAGTACCACCATTAAATGAGCATTATGCTCTCAGTGGTTAAAGCTCCATGTAGGCAGTAAAAATGTCAGTTTAGAGATTGCTTGATGAGCTCAAGACCATTTTTGTTGGTGTGTATGGATTCTGGATTTAGCCATATACTGTATACTTTACTTCATGCCTTTGTTGGTGGCTTTAAAGACTTTCATTGGTGAACACTGGGTTATTATTAAATCTGCACATGCCTTGTATCTTAAATAGTAAATAATAATAGTTATTTTAGTTATTATTTACCATTATTGATTATTTCTCTCCAGACATCATTGATGTCCCATTTTTGTCCCAAATGTACAAGTCCCATAAAATGAATAGCTGTCTCTGGATCATCACTGAAAGGTTTTAAGGTATAATTTCAGCCACTGTGTTATGAGTTGGATGACAAAGTGAACACCACTCTTTGTCGTAGTTGTTTGTCTGGACTGTTCACTGTAAGAGGTCAGCGCATTGTTTTCTTTCAGTAGGGGAAACACAGGCTACTGCTAAAGCAGAGAATTCTTTTAGCGCTCTGAAAGTCTTCTCTTGAGAGACAGGGTGTTTCAGACAGAAGTTCTTTATAAAGTTACACATAGAACAAGGTTATATAATGCCACAGGTCTGGTTCTGCTAGAGTGAAAAATGAAGGAGTCATCATACCTGCAGCTCGAGCCAGGAGGGTGGCTGTGTTCTCGTGCCATTCACAAACGTTCTCCTGAGCCTTTCCTCACAGTACGGAGCATATCCTGGAGGCCCTCCACTGATAAAATTCCTCAGATACTGCATAGAGATATTTCATAATTTCATACTTGAACTCAGTCATTCACTGAGTCATGTCCAAAAATAAATACATGCCCGAATATATGCTATTAACAATTCAAATTCCAAGTCACTAAGGTAGTTTAAAATGCCAGCTCTCACCTTCACAAACTTCTCAGTAGGTGAAAAGCAGCCCACACACAGGGACAGGAGGATCCAGCCTCGAGCGTGGCTGCTTTTCGACGGGTTCTGGTTCAGCTGCTTACAAATCTGACAGTAGATCTCATCTCTGAGGATCATAATAACAGTCTTCAGGGCCAATATTAGAGAATTACTACAGTAAGATATGGCTCAAATTTACTCATTCTAATTTTAGGTGAACTGAATAATAACAAATAAAGTGGTACAAATAACATGATTGCATATAATATAAATAAGACATGGAAAAAGTGATATATGCTGGATACAAGTAATGCTTAAAAAAATACACTATATGGCCAAAAGTTTATGGACACCTGACCATCACACCTATATTCCCCAAATTGTTGCCACAAAATTGGAAGCACACAGTTGTATAGGATGTCTTTGTATGCTGTAGCATTACAATTTCCCCTCACTGGAACTAAGAGGCCTGAACCTGCTCCAGCATGATAGTGCCCCTGTGCACAAATCAAGATCCATGAAGACATGGTGTGCCAAGTTTGGTGTAGAAGAAATTGAGTGTCCTGCACAGATCCCTGACCTCAGCCCCAGTGAACACTTTTGTGTTGGATGAATTAGAACTGCACCCCAGGCCTCCTCGCTTGCCATCAGTTATTATAACACCAAACGAGGACTAAATCCGGAATGGGATGTTCAACAAACACATATGAGCGTGATGGTCAGGTGTCCACAAACCTTTAGCCATATAGTGTGCATGTTTTTCAAGGATGACAACAAGTGTGCATTTATTTTAGATATTCTTTTAAGACTGTCAATAATTTTGCTGCATATGTTTTTTAAGAGAAATTTGGTAACACTTTCTATAAAGGCCAAATGTATTACGACCTGTGAATACATACATGAATTAGGCATTATAGACATTGTTATAATTACTCATGAAAACGCATTACACATTAGAGCGATTGTTAACAGAATGCGCAGTGCTCGTTATACATCATCTCACCAATGAACCAAAGGAACTTAGTCTCAGGTTGGAGAGTGTATTAACTGAATGGGCAAACATTTTTCTGTTGCTTCACTACTTAAAAACGGATTATGATACGAATACTTATACCATAGTGTTGTTGAATTCCTTATTCTGATTGGTCAGAATTGATATTCAATAACAGCAGTTCGGTCAGTAGCTCTAATTTAAATGACAGGTTTATATAAATATGCCCGTTCTACGTTATGGTTTCTATAGTAACAACTAAATCACAGGGACCTGTGTGTCAGATGCTGCACATAATCTACACCTAATAGTAAATAGATTTTTATAAACGTGTTTTTTAACAAAGAAAACCATGTAGAGGGCGATATGGTGAAATTCTACGTTAGGAGACGTTTAATTAACATTTATGGATGGAATCTCAGGTGTCGGTTCTTTGTAAGAGTCTGTAGGCTTTCCTCCATGGGAGAGTCTTCAGGACAAAAGAGTGTGCATTTCCCAGTTTCTTAATAACATGACAATATATAAATGTCAGTAACATGACAATCTATAAATGTCAGGAGAAAGAAACAAGAGGCTGGTGAGGGAAAGACAGTTTATAACTGCTATAATGTAAGTGATAACAGGAACTAACTTGTCTTGCAGACATTTCACAACATTACTTATGTAACTATAAAAGGATAAAAAGCATGATGTGTCATTCATTAATAAATTACTGGCAAATTGCTGTGTTATAAGAGGAATAAAACAGTTGGGAACATGATATAAGATAATGCACTTCAGGGTGGTGACTACCTCTGCTACACATCAGTATAATATCTAAAGTGTAGCGCATGTCCATAAATATGTATAACAATGTGTATAATGCTTTATGAATGCATAACATGTTATGAATATGTTTATAGTTCATTAGAGATATGACCTTTATTGGAAATTTTATGTTTTAAAAAAATACGTTTTAAAAGACGTTTTTATGAGAGTGCTATTTTTAGAGAAATTGTAAGTAGTTGTTTCATTTCAGTTGTTTAAGTAAATCTTGGAATAATTATGTGTAATGTTTATTTTATACAATCATTTTGCCCATGTTGTTGCCCATGTTGTAGTTTGATGTTAGTGGCTGCCCCATTCTCTCCATCTGTTATTTACACACATGCCATGGAACTGTATTACAATAAAATTTAAATCAATGACCTTGCTAAGGAGTGAGCATAACATGAGGGATAATCTGTGGTGCTGTGTCTTTAGTGAGTAAGTCATTTTGGTCTTTGAAAGTGCTTGCTATTTATAGAGCATGAGCTCTACACAATGTTGCAGGTGTGACCTGAGTCCTGGTCGGAGGATGCCATTGCCGATGATAAAGTGAAGTTTCTCCAGGTTGGATGTGGGTCGGTCCTCAAGCATGCTGTTCCCGTGTACCGTGTACTCGCCATCATTCAGACGCTTGGTCACCTAGCATAAATGTTAGCAAATGCAAGAATGATAAGACACTTTAAACTGGACTTCTTTCTTTTCTTGTGAATCTACATGCTAGCCTGCTCTTTAACCCTTAATGTTACAAATTATTATAATGTTGTAGGATAAAGAAGAAGATGGCAATGCATAATGATCTGTTCATTTCTGTTCCATTAACAGCCCACATGCTTAGTATACAGTATACTGTAAACATCTGAAAATGTGTCTTCTAGGAAGCAGGGCAAATCTAATTAAGATAAAGAAAGAAATCCACAATGATAGATAGAGAAAAAGCACTGTGTGTGTGTCATACTGAGAAGCCATGAGCATGCTGAGCATGTTGTCTCTCACCTCCTCTGTTATCTTAGACTTCTTCTTAAGGGTGAGGGACACTAGCTTGTGACGCACACTGTTCTTCTTATGACTCTCTATGTGGGTATTCTGCAGGAAAAGGGACACAGACAGAGAGAAGCTTATAAATCATGAAGCAGCCAGACTGCAGCTTAGTGAACTGGGGCAGTGAAAACACCCTCACAGCAAGCCGTACTTTAAAATAAGTTTGCCTTTTGATAATGAGAAAAGGCTTCAGAGGTATGTACACAGAACTGCCAAGA
The DNA here is from genome assembly GCA_037576675.1 of Pangasius sanitwongsei. Lineage (NCBI taxonomy): Eukaryota > Metazoa > Chordata > Actinopteri > Siluriformes > Pangasiidae > Pangasius > Pangasius sanitwongsei. The sequence continues at coordinate 21,655,884 of CM075008.1, forward strand.
AATCTTTCCAACATAAAGGTAGCATTTCTTAAGTTATCTGTCGAGTTATGTAGTGCTCTGTAGTGCTGTAATTCTGTAAACATCAAGGTTTTGGCAAAAGTCATAAATTTATATTGTCACATTTATGCCATTTAGAGACGATGATACCCAGCATGTATTATGAAAATATCTTACCTATAGTTATTGGAGTTATTGGAAATCCCCATCGTGCTCAATAAATGAATTACACCACTAGCATTAGTTGTGTAATTAACTGAGGTTAACTGTAGTTATTAATTGCAGTGTAGTCTACAAAATGAGCAAAATGGGGGTTTTTTTCATCAAAAACTGCAGCCAGGAGGATATTTCCACTGCAAATTGTAGTTAAAATGGTTAATATACAGCACTGCTGAATTCTCAGATATGTTTGGTCAGAAGTTTTTGATTAATTTTCTATAACAGCAGCTCTGACAGTAGTGTCGGCTGTAATTCAAATCACAGGATTATATTAATGTGCTCGTTCTAATATGTTGTTGTTTCTATCGTGGGAATTGGCAGGTGACTAAATTAGGGAGAAAATGAAGATATTTATATTGCATAATGTGTTCTAGGGATACTAGTGCTGTTAGTATTGCATGACAGTTTAGTAGTGTACAAGTGTAATTTTTCATGTAGTCTCTTCTCTTCAGTTAAATGGTTATTGTGTTACTGTAAGACAGATGCAAGTCAGTTCCACTTGATTATTGGATTACCCATTGAACATGGATTTTTATGACTATTGGTATTTGGGCCTAAAACTGTTTCTCGACTCTGTTATTTGGATTGTGGACTTGGAGTGTGTGTTTGGATTGTTATTAAACTTTCTGCACATGGATCCTCATACTCCACCCGACTCTCCACTGTTACAAATTCATAAAGTGTGATTTATAAAACCCACTTTAATACATTCAGCCTGCTGGGATGAATACAGACTGAACAAAATAACACGTTTTCCTTCCCCTCACCTCTCCTTCTCCCTGCAGAGCCTGCAGTTCCCTCTTGTAGGTCTTCTTGCCCAGTGTCTCGTAGATTTTAGTCATCACAGGGATTTTCTCACTGCCATCACTAATGGCTGTATGGTATTTTGGTTCTGGGAGATCACCCATGAATCGCAGAATTGTGATCCACACTGCTAGCGCAGCCTGCAGGATGCAGTAACAAAAAACACAAACCTCATTTACTACAAATACTAAACATTAGAATAAAGCTGAATAAGGCATCAATGTAAATGCACTACACATTGTCATCAAAGTCACAGTTCTGTTGCTCATGTGTGACCAAAAATGACCTATGTAAAGACAGAAGGAGATGTTTAAAGCAGCACATACCAGCTGATCTCCCTCGTCTTCATGAAACAGTAAGGGCTGCTTGAGCGGTCGGCGCATGTACGTGTGAGTGCTGGTGCCCTGAAAGTAGGTGGCTGAGAATTTGGCAAACTTATACTCAGACAGATCCTCCTCCTCTTCCTCAGGGAGAGGAAGAGCTTCATCCAGATCATCTTCTTCCAGATTCCTTTGAGTACGCTCCAGGTCCTAGTGCATAAACAAACACACACACACACACACACACAAAGATCACACTATAGATAGATAAATACATAGATGCACAGATAGAGAAAGGCTGACAGACAGACAGGTAGGTAGATGGAAAGACAAATGAAAAGACAGACAGACAAATAGACAAATAGGCAAATACAAATATATCTGTCTTTTCATTTGTCTGTTGGTCTTTTCAACGAGCATATATGTCTGTTTGTCTTTTTCAAATAGGCAGACAGATGGACTGAGAGATATACAAACAGACTGAAAGACAAATAAACACAGACAAACAGAAAGACAGATAGATAGATAGATAGATAGATAGATAGATAGATAGATAGATAGATAGATAGATAGGGGAGTGTAATTCTTTTTAATTTTATATCAGAATAAATTGCGGGAAATTTATGAAAATGTTTTGCAAATTTAGCCAAAAAAAAAAACACTTCTCTCTCTCTCTAATAAAATCTCATCATAACCTATCCTGACCAGAAGAGGGTGCTCTTCACCTCAAACCCAGCTGGTGCCTGGCCCTCCTGCCCAGGAAAAGAGTTTGTGGTTCCCAGGAAGCCGAACATCTTATCCACCATGTCGGAGTCATTGACGGGCTCATGACGAGCTCTCTCCATTTGCTCCAGCATCTCCTTCTTCCTGCGCGCCTCCTCCTTCTCCTTCTTCTCCCTCTCTGCGTCCTCTCGTGCCAGCTGGGCCAGTCGCTCCTGGTGCTTGCGCTCGGCCTCGGCTTTGGCCCGCTTAGCACTCATCTGGTACCTGAGCTTCTCCTCCTCAGCCAAGCGCATCTTCTCTGCATCCAGCCGCCGCTTGTACTGAGGGACAGGAGGAATGATGAGGAGAAATGAGGAGAGGGTGATGGAGAGGAGAACAGAAGATAATTATTTCCAGTCAATATGCTCATGTATATAGTTAAAAAGATATTACTGATTTATTTGATTATTTACCAAAAACTACAAAATTTAGGCTAGAATTTTGCTAAGATGAACAGTTCTCTGTATGGACATCAAACCTCTGGACTCTTCTATATATAAATTTAGGAAATAGATGTACTTTACCTCACTAATAAGAGACTGGAATTGTGGTGTAGTGAGTACTACATCACAGTTTAACAACCTTTACATATACTTTATGTACTCATGAGCCCAGAATCCTCAGAGCTCTGAGGTAAGCGATTTTCACTCCAGTGAGACACCAATTCCCTGATTATTGGGTTGTGTATCTGTTTCTGTGTCTGATTTTGTGCTCCCTGCTTACCTCTCCTTTGAGTCTGTGGTATAAACGGCGAGCGATCATGCCCCTTGTATAGGCCTGGATGGTGATGACAGCCCAGAGCCGGTGTCTGAAGGCCCGGCGCACCATGCAGCCTCTACAGCGAGCCTGGAACAGGGTCATCCTCTGCCGGGTATCATGGTACGTCTGATAGAGCTTTCTGGAGCGGTACAGGGCCTGGAGCCGTGAGAAACCGGCACGCATCTGCAACACAGGAAATAGTTAGTATGTCGTATATATATCATAGGGTCAGGTTGCTGTTAGCATCTAGTGGGAGCAAGAACTGATGAAACCCTTCAGATAAATGTTGAGATATTGACTCTGCATGACTTCCTAATATTATCAGACTCCCCTTAAAGCCTTCTAGACTTTAAACTTAAACTTAAACTTAAACATCACAGATACCGACAGGACCAGACTCACTCTTACCCATTAGCTCCACTGTAGTTAATGAATAATTCATATTAGTCACTGAATAAGTTGAAGGTGAATTACCAAATAATAAGCTGAGAGTTTACATAGTTAACTGAAAAGGTCACAGAGACTCACCGCCCCATAGTTCTTCCGACAGAAGTAACCTCTCCAAGTCTTCTGGATCATAAGAGCTGATTTCTTAATTTTCAAGAAGTTAGACCTATTAAAACAATAACAGCAGAAACAGGAAATGGTCAGCACCATTCCAAAAGACCTCCTGGATAGTTTTCTTTCCTTTGGTCAATATGCTTTACCCAGTTCATAAAGGATTTGATCATTTCCTGATGTGTTAGAGTATAAAAAGGACAAAACAGGTGGTGCATAGGATCAAGAGCATTGGTTGTAAAATTTGCACAGTTATTTTCTGAACAACGTACCTGTCTTTGAAACCTCGGACGACTTTCTGAATAAGAATGACCTTGTCAGTGATGGCTTTGTCTCTCTCAATCTCCAAAAGCATATCATGATGGTCCTGCCGAAAATAAGGCCATGTCATTTTACTGGAAATTCTGAGTACAGTATTCACCAGAAAAGAAAAGGATTTTCTGTGAAGCACTTCAGTTTAATCTAAATAACAATTTAACACATTTTCCGAGTTGACTTGTATAACATTTTCCTTTATCCTGGTCTAATGGTGTCACTTCCTGTTCGGATGTATTGGCAATGCCCTCTCTTTACTCCCACAGTGAGGGACTTCCTGTTTCAGACAGCTGAAAATCTTGATAAAGTAACACTGAGTGGAAAACTGTCCATGGCACCAGGGAAATGGACAAACGTTCTGCTGACCTTTGACCTCTGGCTCAAGTTTCTTTCCGGACAGCGAAAAAACAAAAAAAGAACATCACTAGAGCAGAGCACCACATGACTGTTCGAGGTCACCTGACCACAAGAATGAGCAGGCATTTCCACACCTGTTTCCAATTTGGTTACAAAAAAAAAAAAAAAAAAAAAATGTTCTACTTAGCTACCCAAATTTCATAATGCAGCATTCTGGTATTCACTGTTATGAAATGCTTCTGCTTGTAATTTCACATAGACTGTATCAATTCTTTTTATAAATCATAACTAGTACCTGCTAATGCACTGTAGTATTGACATACCTTCAGGAAGATCTTGGTCTTTCCCATCTGCCAGTCATCGTCTCTGCCAAGGACAGCCTCAGCAATTCTCTGGCAGGTCCCTCTCAGGTCCTCCTTAATGAGAACAAACAAAAAAATGGAGATGTTGACATCAGATCGGTGTCCTGTAACGTGTGTTCACTGCAAATACTGAATCTTATAAAGCACCATGAATTGAAAAAGTGCTAGTGACACTAAAATGACGCAGCTGTCACACATTACACTCGGTAGAAATAGTAACTCCAGGACCAGGAGACTGGAGTCATATGTTATCATTCTAATGTTATATATTCAATTCAATTCAATTAGGGCTTTTAATAATGGACATTGTCACAAACCAGCTTTACAGAAATCTGGATATAAAATTAAAATAAAACATTTTATTTGATCACTAATGAGCAAGCCAGTGGCGACGGTGGCAAGGAAAAACACCCTGAGACGACAAGAAGAAGAAACCTTGAGAGGAACCAGACTCAAAAGGGAACCATCTTCATCTTCACTATAGAGTCAAATATGAGCATCCTTTAAGTCTATCATATCAAACTGAATTTATCAACTGTTAGATAAATAGTGATAGAGACTTTAGTGTAAGCTGTTCTTAGCATTTGCAGTCTTCCGGCTATCCAAGGAAGAACATCTTTAAGGTGTCTGTGTGGTAACATCCTCAGCAGCAGAAAGAGTTTTTCACTTTTTATAAATTTATTATTATAATAAATTATTATAAATATATATTATAATTAATTATTATTATAATAATTATAATTATTATTATTTTATATTTATTATTATAAATATAAAATTTGTTATTCTCTTGGAGTCATTCATTCACCTATCTAAAGGGCTCGAAAGAGTACTAAATGTCCAGTACTTTACTTCTAAGGGATGCACCAACCCTGTACTGATATCTAATCAACGCTGGTCAGAAAATCTGAATTTAGATTGAATTTTAAATATGTTTAGATCCAATCCACTGATGGATTGATGTTAATTATGCAATTATGTTAATTATTTGATATTAATTATACACAGGTGTCTAATTAAGAGCATTAACTTCCCATTTTAAAGGAAATGTTTGGCAATAAATAAATAAATAAAATTTTCATAATTTTCTCCATCCTTTCAAAAGTACCTGATTAACCAAGACATCTTTGACTTTCGATATTTGCTTCTTTAATATTGCACTGGAGCTATGAGGCTAATCTATTAACCAATCTTAACCATTTCTCTAAAAGATTATGTGGCAGTTACGAAAATCTAAAAATTCAATATAATAAAATAACATTTTGGTATACCAAGTAACACAAATGACATGACTCAACATATCTTGCACTAATGATTGCAAGAAACAAAATGTTTTTTAAAAAATTTGAGATAATTCAAATTTTTTTTAGATAATATGTCAAAACTTTGAGGCAATACATCAGAATTTTGAGATAATACGTCAGGATTTTGAGATAGTAAGTCAAAATCTTGAGTTGATAAGAAAAAAAATTGAAAGAAGTCAAACACAGATAGTAAGTGAGACTTCTGAGATAATAATTCAAAATTCTGAGATAATACATCAGACTTTTGAGATAATAAAACTTTTAAGATAAATATTTTGAGTTAATAAATAAATATTTTGAAACAATAAAACAGTTTTGAGATAATAAAGCAGGATTTTTTGAGGTAATAATTTAACATTCTGAAATACTGCTGCAATTATTTTCTACTTGGTAGAAATGGGCTTCCATACTTGGTTGATCGATTACAAATAGGGTTAAAATTGTCCATTTAATTTTTGTCCAAACTACTGCCTTGGTCATCATTAGCTCAGATTAAAAATTGCAACCAAGTTGTTCTTACATCACGGCCTTTTAAACTGCTTTGCCATTATTAAATGAAAAAAAAAACTGCGTCTTACCAGCATAGAGTTTTGAATCATGATCACAGCTCTTGCATTGATATCATATTGAAAATTAAAAAAAATTGGGTAATTGGTGCATCCCTATTTACTACTACTACACATTCAAAATGGCCTGGATGACTGAAAGCTTTACTTCCACTCAGTGGGTCCTTATTTACCTGTTTGTAGGAAGGCTTCACTCCAGGCATGAGGACACGATACCGATCCACGAACTCCACAAAAGTGTAACGGATGGGATATCCAGCCCGTCGGATCCGAATTGTTTCCATCATTCCTGAGTAGCGGAGCTGTCTCACACACAGCTCCCTGTCAAAGAGCTGGGAGGACAGGATAACTTTTCATTACTTTACATGGAGGAGGATGAGAAAAGGGAGGCTAGGAACACAAATGCACATCCTTTCTTGTTTACCATCCTCACCACACATTAATTCCCCAGTCATTTCCACTGACTTTGCACTCACCATGGGCTTCTTGTACTCATTGGGTTTGATGCAGCGGACGAAGAAGGGCTGACACACACTCAGTGTGCGCATCAGCAACTCCAGAGAGCGTTTAAACTGACTGCTCAGAGTTGGGGAACGCTTTCTCGTCTCCGCCCCCTGAACACCAGGAAACACACACACAGAAAGATAGACAAAAAAAGAAAGTCAGCAATGGTGGAAAGCACATCAAGAGGATCCTTTTAACCCCTCTCTGACCTCTGACTCTCTCTGTCCTTCTCTCTCTTCCTTTACAACAACCCCATGTCTAGTTCTGAACAGTTCTTTTCTTCTTAAACAGGAAGCTGTTTGACTTCAGAAGATTGTCCATGACAGATATATTATCAAGCTAAATTGAGGGTGTATTATTCTTTTACTTTAGGGTCACATAGAACAAAAGAGGTCAGGGTGAGAACTTCAGCTCTGACAATGAATAAACCTACAACAGCAAGAAAAAAATCATAGTTGGTAAGAGAATTCTTTTCCATATATTTAATATTTTTATCCTACTGCGTGATGCTATGTATCATTGTCATGGAAAACACTAATAGTGTCCAAAATGTCTCCAAAAATATACACATAGCTCATTTTTAGTACAAAGAAGCCATTAATTATTATTATTATTATTATTATTATTATTATTATTATTATTTCACTGGGTTACCACCAAATATATTTTCGTAAATAAAAAAATAAGATTTCCAGCCAAGCCAAGATGATTATTAAACATACACTGTTACACAGTAGCTAATGCCATGTTCCAGTGGGTTTTTTCTGTATTTCGAAGAAGATTTTATATGAATGGATCAGTCTTTGATGGTATTTACTACTATGGAGGCCTAATTTTTTATGTACAGTACATGGCCAAAAGTATGTGGACACCTGATTACTGAACATATCATTCCAAAACCCTGGGTGTTGACATGGAGTTGTTCCCCCTTTGCTGCTATAACAGCCTCTACTCTTCTGAGAAGGCAGAAGATCATTAAGAAATCTTAATGCTACAGCATACAAAGACTCTCTTTACAACTGTGTGTTTCTAACTTTGTGGCAACAGTTTGGGGAAGAACCACATATGGGTGTGATAGTCACTTGTCCACATACTTTTGGCCATATAGTGTACAAGCGAATGGAGTCTTGGGACTTCCTTATATTTTAGTGTATAGGTACCACGATTTAGTACATTAAAAGATCATTTTAAAGTATATCTGGATGTAATAAGAGTAATATCATTTCTCAGTGGGGTTTTGATACAATTAGTAAACATAGTATATCTCATCAGTGTAAAGTATGGGGGGGTTGTGGGAATTTATTCAGACTGTAAAAAGAATAGCATTAGCATTCCAATGGGGAAATGAAGATGTTTATAGATGTGAACATAAAACACAGGTTGAAACTAAAATCTAGTAAACAGAACACAGTGAATCCCAGCTCCACTACAGGTTGTGGGATGGTTCAGTAAGTGATGAGCAGAACGGGGTGGCGATATGGGATGAGGTTAGTTTTCTGGATGGGATGCTGCAAAACAAAAACTGGGACAACTACACAAAATGGCATGTGAAGTGAGTGGCTAATGAGGCTGGAATTTTCAGCTCCAGTGTTACCTTGGGAGGAGGAGTGGCACTGTGCACGGAGCCACACAGAAACTGGCACACATATTTAGCAAAGAGAGAAAGAATTTCAGAACACAGAGTAATCGAACGAATACAGAAACATTTAAGAATCTGAAGTGATTTGGTCCATTATGAGCAGATCTACAGTAAGCATGCTTATTATATGTGATATTTTAGGAAAAGGGGTGGTGTCATATGGCCCAAAGCAAAGCACAGTTAAAGTTACCACCCCAAAGTTGATTATTTTCTAATAACATCATGCTGCAGAATGTTTTATTTCTCTTATACGACAGAATTGTGGCAACAATTGCAATGTTTTGTTTATTAATGAATGACACGTCATGCTTTTTAACCATTTATAGTTACGTTTAATGTTGCGGAACGTCTGCAAGAAAAGTTAGAGCCAGTTATCACATACGTTATAGCAGCTATAAACAGTCATTCCCTCACTGGCTCTCTTATTTCTCTCTCTCCTGAAGTTAAAAAAAAGACAAAAAACAGCTTCACATGCTACTGAGAAGCAGCAAAACGCAATGTCCTCTGTTCCCCTGGTGAAAAAACGTACTGATTGTTACAAAGTGCTGGTGACTCCTTCCATAAATGTTAAATAAACATCTCCTTACAGAAAGCTTCACCAAAAACAAAAATTAATCTAAACCTTATACCTTCTGACCAATCAGATTTGAGAATTACCAGAATTACCATTGCAACATCAGCTTGAAAGATCTGCTTGATGAACTTGTTCTTGGACGAGTGAACCAGCTGAATGATGTCACCATGAAGGGTGTCTCTGTTCTTCTCTAGAAAACCTGCACACATGTTTATCACAAATGAATACGTTTATCTATCACAACACGTTTTAAATTAGTTATAATAATCAGTACAACACAGTGGTAGTGAAATCTGAAATAGTTACTGGGACAATTTGGCAAAAAATTAAATTTGCACAGATTTTCTCTTGTAGTTAATAAGTGGAGATATGTTATGTATCTATAGGTGTATAGTGTATGTAGTGTTTGAGCAATTAAGTTAATGTTGCTTATTTGGGAGCTTAGACCCACCAGTTTAGCATCATGTGACTCGGAAATAGTGTTATGTATGGTTCCAGTGTTATTAAAATGATGTGCAAGTTTGAGTGTAGGGTTCTGAGGACTTTGACCCCTCTGTTCCTGACCTCTAGTCTCATAGTAGACAATGCCAGCGAAGTGCTGGATGCCGAACTGCGTCTCGTAGCTGTTCTTGGGTGGGATGTAGTTGGTGTTGAGCTTGTGTTGAGAGTTTAGTTTGTTCAGCATGGTGGTGTCCGTGCCCTGTATAATAGTTAATAAAACCTTATTAAACATTTCTCTCTTTCACTTGTTCTAGTAATTATGCATTTCCCTCTGCATAGGAAACTGTTCAATCTCTTTCCCTGTTCTGTGTGTCTTCATCTATATCCATCTCTCTTTCATTCTCTCACTCACTGTGTTTCTTGTTATCTCTCTCCTTCTTTATCTCCTTTCCTCTGTCTTTCTTACCTTGGGGAATTTGCTCTCCTCGTCGATGAGTGAGATGATGTTCATGGGTTTGATGGCGATCATGTCCAGTGCGTCCTGGTTGTCAGTGAACTCGATGTGTTGCCAGTTGATGTTCTCCAGGTTGTACTCCTCCTGCTCCAGCTTGAAGACGTGTCGCACAAAGAACTGTTGCAGATTTTCGTTGGCAAAGTTGATGCAAAGCTGCTCAAAGCTACAGAGGAAAAAAAAATGTAAAGAATAAGTCTGTTATATAACCTGCTTTGGGTATCCCTGGTTGTTACTGAATTCTGTTATTAATACTATGTGAAATGTGCATTAAGTGACCCACTAACTACCTGTTGACTGTAAAATTCTCAAAGCCAAAGATGTCCAGCAGGCCGATGGACCTGCGCACCGCTTTAGGCTCATGAGACGGAGGCTTGTAGATGGCTGCGTTAATCTTTTCAACAATCCACACAAATAGGCGTCCATATATTCCCTATAAAAGTGAAAAACGCATTCATACATCAGCATACACACAGTGGAGTGATGTAAAGAAGGCAAGAAGAAAGAAAGGACATTCACCTTCACAAAAGCGTCTCGGACATCCAAGGCCTGCTCCATGCTCAGAGGAGTGGACACTGTCTCTCCCCGAGTGATGATTGTGCGACTGGTCAGGCAGTTCATTAAGTCCTTAGAGTCGACCTGTTTGTAAAAAAGAAAAAAATCGCCTTTCAGAGATCAATGAGTGTTTTGCAAAAAGTAAAAAAAAAATTCTCGGAATTACTCAAGACAACTCATATGTAAAGTTATGAGTGTTTTTTTTTTATTACTTCATTTGAACAAAGTGTAACCAGTTAGATGATGAGGCTGAGTGAAGTGTGTGATCACTGCCCTGTCAATAGGTGGCACTTAAACCCATCCCTCTGTCCTCATGTTCCAGTCACCCAGTTCAGCTTACACAACCTCTCTTAATCCTGCTACTACACTAACAGCAGCCTGGCAAACACCAGACCTCACACACTCATGCACACACGTACGCATGCGCACACAAACACGTCGCAGGAACACTATATTCAAAATACCAGTGCCAGTATATAAAATACCAGTATATATATGAAAGCAAAAGTATAGTCATATATATAGAACAGGGACATTCTTTGTTTGATAAATCCTCAAGTGAATCTCTGAAGTTAATTATCTTCAGTTATGATGACATACATTTCATTCAAATGGTAAGAATTACAATATTTCTGAAAACAACGTAGAAAAATAGGCATAACCTGAGAGCAACTGAGAAAAAAGGAATCCTGCTTTGAGTTACAGTAGAAAACATACACAATACAGGTACAGGAATAAAAGTTAACTATCATTGGATAAAACTGTTTATCCTTTAATATCTAATGTAATAAATATAAAACAGTTACCTCTAACAACTTTGCAGCAATGGAAAGCTCAGCAGATCGCACCACCTCACAGGCGTCCAGGTTATCATATGTGCGAGCTGGGCAGAAAAAAAAAAACAAAAGTTCTATTCAACATATTTATTACTATATAAGTTTCCGTTTTCAGTAGCAATCTCTATGAAGTCTGCATTTATAAATCATTGTAACTGTGCTTCTAATTCTGTACTTTGTACTTGTAAAAATGCATTGTAATAAAACGTATGAACTTCAATGATTCCTCATAAAGCTCCAATACAGTGTTAGTTTATTGTTTTGATTACGTTTTCTTGGATAATTAAGGTAAATATTTTAAAGTGCAGTAGCGTATTTGGGGTGGGAGATATGGCTGCTGTGAGTCACCCTGTCAACTCAGTAACAGTAATTCAGTCAGCGTTGTGTCAGTTTGGAACTGGCAGGAAAATGTAGGCATACATCATATGCCTGGTCAGAAATGTTGAACGTCATGTCTTAACAAAACTGTCTGACTCCACTGTGACAGACACCCATTCAGGACAGAAAGAGCGAGCAACAGAGTGAGAGAATCATTACAGTCAAACGGGAAAATGAATTCAGCTTTGAAGAAGTTGTAGATTTTTGCTTGCTGAACAGGTAAGGCCTTTATATGTTCTCTAATTTGGTGAGATGCTAGTGAATGACAGTTTTAATGACTGAATGAATGATTTATACTCTTTGTGGAATTTGTATTGTTATCCAGTTGCAGTTGTTTTAGCTAAAGAGATAATGATAGCCGACTAATGAACAATTAGTTGCATTTGGATTGTTTTTGTGTATTTTAGTACTTCATATCACATTTGATAATATGTACTGTACCACCAATCTGTGTCTTTTAGCATGCAGACATGATAGTTTTGTTATCTTTTACCAAATGCTCAGTAAACGTGCCAATCATGTCAATCAAATTTTGCCTCTTAAATTTTTTTTACCCTCATAAAACTTATGTTATACAAAAACAGAAGCAGATAATTATATCCTCAGGGTCATGAATATTTGGACTGCATCTCCTTAATGTCAGTACACTGCTGGTAACCTTACTATTTAGGCAAAGTACTTAGTGGGCAGTATTCCGTTTGGAACACAGCCTTGAATTTTCATTGAATGTGGATTACCTGGCACTTGCAGCCATGAGATTAATCTGTATGATAATGAAGGATGCAGCACAGCTCATATTAACATTAATCTTCTGCAAGTAGCAGGTTTGTAGCAAAGAGAGTCAAATTCCAAAATTTACATCCGGCAGCTTTAAAATTACTGATGTACGGATGATGCCCATGATTTTATCATAAATCACATTATTATATTGTCATATCTGCCAGCATCCTAGATCCTTAGTATTATTATTCTACGTAAAGCCCTTTTAGTTGTTTGTCTTTCCCATAGGCTTTTTAAATAGTTATTCATTTAAAATATTTTCTCTTAGCAATGCATATATGCATACATGTATGACACCCATATTCTGTGTCAGTAAACTAAATTACACAGCTTTTATAGCTACTGTGTGTGTGTGTGTGTGTCACCTTCATATTTGAGGTTGCCCATATGCAGAATGGAGGCTAACAGTTTAGAGATCTCCCAGTTCTCCGTGTCTGTAAACATGAGCACCTTCATGGCTGAACGGATGTTGGAGTACTCCTTCTGGTCATCACGGCCATCACACACAGTGCACTTTCCCTGAAGGGAAGGGTAGGGAAAGAGAGAACAAGCTGTCTACAATACTGGTTCTAATAACTGGTTCCTGCTCCTTCCTCTAACTTCTATCTATTCATTTTCTCTATGTGTGAATGAGAAAAGCAAGCATGGTGGATAGCACCAGTAATATCTTCACTTACAATAGTGAGGTAGGTGTAATCTGTTGCTTTGCCCAGGCCAAGTTTCTTCTTCTGGTCTGGAGTCATGCCTTTCAGCATACAGTAAAAAATATGGTAGTTCCTCTCATCCTGGGCCTAGTGAAATGAGAAAAGAAACAACAATCAACAACTGAACTGGAATAGTTTGAACAGAAAAATAAACTGTGGACTGATGTTGGAGGGTCTAACTGGTGAGCTTGTTTCTTTGTTTCAATTTGTAGAACTTAATTTCTACATAAAAACTCCTAAACTTTTACAGTTCCTCAACCTTGTCTATGTCATTCAAGTAAATAATTGGTCTCAATTATGCCAGATGCTTTGTGGAACATTTTGACAAGCTTTCTATCTAATGTGACTGAGTAAGCTAGGGAACTATCTTTTAAAAGAACAATGTCTTTTGCAATGGCCATAAAAAATTGTATGTTTAAAATGAGTCCTATGTTTGGCTTTCAAGGCACATCCATGCAGAACAGCTCTCTTTTCCACATATGGACTCGATGACATGCCCACATTTCCTTAGATGGACCATATTAGAATGAGGACTCTTTTTTTCACTCTTGTACCTGTCGACACACTCGGGACTTCTCCAGCAGGTATTGTTCAATTTTGGCTCCTTCTATTGCTCCTCTCTTGTTGAAATGGATATCTATGTACTTCCCAAATCGGCTTGAGTTGTCATTACGGATGGTCTTGGCATTCCCAAAGGCTGTTGAAAAAGAAACAATCATTGCATCCTGCTGGAATGTGCTCTATATTCCTATCAGTAATAGCTCACTGACTCTTCTAAAGTCCTTTATTCCCCCTCATTCCATATTTTAATGTGCTTCCTGCTCTAACAGCTCCATTTTGACCACATCAAGGGCTTGTTGAGGAGTGAGTCAAATGAATCAGGTATGTCTGAGCAGAGAAACGCATTCAAATGTGCCAACAAAGATTGCAGCATTAGTTTTCCTCACCCTCAAGGATGGGGTTGGCTTCCAACACCTGCTGTTCGATCCAGGAGTGCTGCCCACTGATGGCAGCCAGAAACTGCAGGATCAACTTGGTGCTCTCTGTTTTCCCTGCTCCAGACTCACCACTGCCAAATTAAACATACAGGTCACCATCATTAAAAGTCTGCTTCAGTGAAAATATCCCCAAATGTAGCTGATCAGTCAAGAAGTTTGCATCAGTTGGTGTACAAAATTTGAGGGCAAAGTAAAAGTTAATCTTTAATCACTCCATTTAAAATTCCAATTAAACTCCAGTTAAAATTCTGTTGAAATACAAATTACTTCTTTGGAGTGACCAATGATTTTAAAAAATGTTGATGTTTGATAAATTTAAGCTGACATTCCATTGATTTTGTTGCATAATCATGGGTCGGCATGCTCACGGCAGCTCCATAGAGTTAATGTTGCACCTACTGGTCAAAAATAAGAACTGCAACAAACACTAATAAAAGCACATTGGGGCAGGAATAATGCTGCCCTATGCTCAGGGGAGGCCCAGAAGACAGGAGAGTTAATGACAGGGTGACCCCCAAGATTTTGTTTTATAGCAAATGATCAGAATTAAATCTAATAAATTTCAAAATGATGTTGCAAAAATAGAGGAGGAAAGGGGGTTTATGGAGTAGATAATGTCCGTATATCAGAAATGTGTGTGGACCATGGTGACCTTGTTTCCCCACACAAAGGCTATGAAAAAGAAGAAAATTACTAGTTACAGGTCTTTTGTGTGGTTTTTGAGATGTAGCTGGGCTGGAAATTTTGCTGAAGCCTGGCAAACACACCAGCTGCATTGCTCAGAACACGTTGCTAGACTGTATACTTGATGATTCTATGTTATCGATTCTCAACTGCCTTTTACAGGGTTACCCTAAACATTCACTAGATAGTACTCTATAGCATAAGTCAACTGCGATAGCCTCTTGACTTAATTTCATTTGAGGTGTTATTATTATGTCGTTATTAATGTCGTTCTGCCCCACCGAAATCAATGGCCACAAGCCACTGCTGCTGAAATTTATCTGACCTGATGATGCAGCACTGGTCCTTGTTATTCCTCTGCATGTTAAAGAAACAGTTGTCAGCAATGGCAAAGATGTGAGGGGGCATCTCTCCAATCTTTTTGTTGGTGTAGAGGCGAATCTGGTCAGCTGTGTAGATGGGCAGCAGCTGGTATGGGTTCACTGCCACCAGTATTGACCCTGTGTATGTCTAAACAAGGGCAAAGTAAAATGATTAAGACCAGTACTGAGAGGTGGATGGTTTAATTAGTGTGTAAATCCATGCACTGTTAGCTCATTTATGTATCATGAAGTTAGTCTCGTATCAAAGACCTCATTTTTCTCAGGGTGTTTAGATATTATTTCAACTAGTACTGACGGCATGCCAAACACTATGCCAAATACTCACTTTCAGTTTGTAAGCAATCTGATAACATAGGGATATGAATTGGGTTGAACATGCTGCACATGCATTGTTGCCTTCCACCAGTCTCTAGTCATCTCTTTTCCTTCCATACATTAATTATAAGACTTGGTTTACTTTTTGCTAATATACAGGGTTTTGTCATTTCAGCAGATGAAGGTGGGATGCTAGTTTAGCTGAGTGACAAGCATTCCTAGATAAACATTCCTAGATATCATTAGCTTTTCTTTACATTTCTACAGCTTGATGTGCTACTGCTTAGCATAACGGATAATAATACAATATTGTAACATTTTCTAAGCTAGCTAGCTACCTAAATGCAGCACAAGTTAGCTTAGCTAACATTAATATTACTAGCAGCAGTTATCTGACATTAAGTAGCTGTGATTAGCTAAGTTAGCTAGCAAGCTAACTAACATTAGGTAAACTAATTTATAGTGTAACTAAAACCAGGAGCAATTCACTCATAAATTTAGGTATCATTAAGTAAACTATTGTACTATATGATATAAACCACTAGGCACATGAACTTGTAAACATTTGGTAAACTAGTTTATGGGCTAACTAAAACCAGCAGCAAGTTCACTCACAAACTAACTATCACTAAACAAACTATCATAACGTATAATACAAGCCAATAGCCAAGTGAACTAGCTAGCTAGATGATGTAAGGTAAACTATTTGTGCAATTAAAATTAGCAGATAAGTTTATTAGCAAGCTATCTAGCATGACAGCAAATGTTGTAATATGCATGTAAACAGTATTTAAAAGTGTTTTATGTTAAACACTACATTGAGCCAAAGAAGCGAAAATAAAAGTTAGTGATAGTGATATAAATTTAACTATGCTTATCCAGGGAAGCTTGTGAATAAAGTGGGAATGTGACTTTATATTGCATAAAGAAATTATATATAAATGAAGAGATTTGAATGTTAATTAATGTATAGACTAATAATAATGTTAAATAATTGTTTTGTTTTTTTACAGTGCTGGAAATAACCTCTAACCATTATATGTATGTATCATTGAGGTCTTATAGTTGTTAGCATCCATTTATATTTGACTGGTCACTTGATTTGAATGGGTTTAAGCCAAACCTCTATAACTCAAAAATAAATTGGTCTATAAATAATTTCAGCTTAAATGATGGAATTCAGATATCAAAAACCTTACACATGAGACATAACTTCCATGCAATAATTTCGAGATTAAATCAGCTTTCTCTATAATATGTGGCACGAAGATGATGCATGCATACATCACTGAATATTGCATAATGCTGAGCACATCCATGTTGATGATTACACATGAGGATGAGTAACAGCAGCTCACAAGAGTGAGCAATAGGAGGAGAGTGGATGCCTGTCTCGGTTTTCAGATATCAGTGTGACAGCGTATGGGTGTCCCATTACAGCGGGACGGCACAGTCGTGTTGAAATGGAGCAGTGTAATGCAAACACACGAACGGAGGGCAGCCATGCGTAAGCCCTGCGCTATACTTACCCTGCCTCCACAATTAGTCTTCACAGAGAGATAGAGAGAGAGAGAGGACAGAGAGAAGAAAACACAGCCAGAGGTGTTGATTAAAGCAGACAGACAAAGACCCAGTGATTAAGAGGGAGATTAAGAAATAAGAATTAAGAGCACTCCAGTTTTGTGGTTCTATTGCCTTTTTGGACATTTGTAACTGTCTAAAATTTGCATTTATACTTTTTTACTGGAGATATGAGGCTAATGTAGCTACCTGACGGAATGACTGAAATTTAGATTAGCATTGCCCAAAAATATATGTCTGTATCATCAAAATACATTGTTTGGATGTACCATTTACCATTTATCTTGTTCAATATATGTATAAGCAACAGACATTCATACTGATTATATCAGTTCATATTGTACATGAACTGTTTATATAAAATAAAATAGCAGAATAAGCCTGTATTTAAAAAAATGTATTTACAACTCATCATCTAAGTCACTTCTAACTTTACGAGCCTATACCATGTACTGTATTTGAGCCTGATGCTGCACACAGCGAAACCAGATTATGTGCTGAGGCAGAAACTGTGTCCGGCTCAAAGATCACTGCTACTGTTTTAAGCGCCGCAATGTCCTTTTGTTCATTTTTACAGATAACAGTATTAAAGTGTCTGAAACCACATAGACAAGTCTGTTTGAGATATTGAACAACTCCATGTGGTTTGATGATTTAGACAGTTTAGATGCAACTGCAAATTAGGTAACACATTAGTTAATATGAACAAACCATGAGCTTCAACATAATACACCACAAGTAGCTTTAAAAAATTAACTAAGATTTTGATTTATGTTTTAAATAACAAGCCGAAAAATTCAAATATTTGCCGAAAACCTGCATTAAGTAATGTTCATATCAACCATAAGTAAAAGTACACCTTAATGAATATGTTTGGGGAAAAAAAAATCAGAACTGAGACTAAATAAAGTTCCAATATTTACACATGGAGACTAGAGCTCAGTAACTTATCAATATTTAGAAACATGCTGGAATCAAATGTGGACTTATTTTTACTCATGGATTGAATAAGCATTAGTCAATGCAGGTCTTTTTACTTATTAATGTTTAAACTAATGTCAGTTAACTTACTGTGTTACTTCATTAGCATTAATTACAGTATATTAAGGCTAAGTTTAATATTTGTTAATGTTAATTAATGCAGCAAATAAAGGAACTTTAAGGCAAAGCATTACCCATTATGCTAAACTTCTAGCTGTAAGTTTCTTTTACTTGTTAGCTACATTGGCATTGGCCAAACTGTCCCTTAGATACAAACAAATCCTGACTGGGACTGTTTTCACAGGTGGCCATGTCAGGTTTCACAGCAGAGCAAAATCCATGACAAGTATTAAAAGGAACATTAAATAACACCTAATTGAGGATGTAAATCAGCTCAGTTTACTGAATAATATGGGCTCGCTACAGAGAGTAAAAGAGAGCACATACATAAATGAGGTGTTCTCGGTAGCGGATGAGCAGGTTGCGGAGAATCCCAGCCTCATTCAGGTCTCCCAGGCGAATCATGTCCTCCACGCCATGGATAGAGGTGGGGTGCATTGGCTTAATGTTGGTGGCATTTTGGGGGGAGATCCAGTGTTCCTGAAAGAGAGGAGATTCAGAGCTTCAACATGGCATACTCAACAGAATAGTCCAGTCCAAGGCCATACCGAAAATAATATTTAAAAAACACAACACAGTATTTTTATCAGCCATAAAGTGGAAAGATCATAGCATTATGTTGATCAAGAAGATTTAGCATGCTAATGAAATCCACTTTCAAAATATGTTACATTTTATTTAAATAGCCTATCTTACGCATTTTACAGACAGCCAGCAACCCATCTATAGACGGTCATGAACCAGCCGATCAACCGATTCTCAGTAACAACATCAGTTTGTGGATGACAATGTTCAATAGATCATCTATAGATTATAGAACTTGTCACTTTTGCGTTCACTTTGTTTGGACAGTCCAGTTTATAAATGTTGGTTTTTAGAAGGACATTATTATTGTATTTGCTTTTTTCTCCCTTTTTCTCCCCAATTTGGTCATCTGCTATTTCCCACCCAATAATCTGTACATATAATTTATTGAATTTCAATGGATTTCACCAAACTCAACATCAAGGAATCCTTTAGCAATGTGTCCAAATGTTTTTTCTAGAATGTGCACTTTCTCATTAGCACACTCAATTTTTCTTCATTAAGATCATAGGACTGTTAAAAAAAAACCTGTTCGGAGGAAGTTGAAAGGACATGTTATGAGTGGAACATATTATGAATGGAACACAGCCACTGTGATACTGTGTGGTGATGATCAGTAACTCACATTGCCCTCATCATCCAGAACCTGGATTTGCCCCGAGTCACAGAGCTTCACCACCGCACCGATCGGGACCTCGAACTCCCGACCTGTCTTCAGGTCCAACCACACATAGTCCCCCTAGAACAGGAAGAGTTATTAAAGTTCACGACATGATAGTAATTAACACAATGCTGCAGTATGAGAACACAGTGACGTCATTGCTCAAAGTTGTGCAACCACTTGCAAACATAAAATGGGTTCCTGAAAAAAGTGCTTTAGAAGTTACAGTACATTTAGAGCAGGGGGTTCCAACACCTTTTGGGCAAACAACCCTAAATGGACATTATGAATTTTCTGTGACACCAAGCCTTGACCATGCTACATTTCAGATTTGTAATTTCTGTAACATTACTGTAATTTACTATAACATTTGAATATTTTATGTCAGTAACATACTGTATGTGTAACATAAGTGACTACAAACCGAACAAATATTCCTGACTGACTTTAGATTGCATTTCTTGACACACCTTTACAAAAATTCAGTATGTGTGTTTGAAAGGGTGCATCTCTTTTTGCTGTCATGTCCAGTGTAGAACAATGCATAAAGAATAAAACATGATTAAAAAATGGGGCATGTTGTTATAGAAAAATAATCCATACCGGGGTGGTGTGATATGGCCCAGCGTGAAGCAGAGGAGACTAGTTTATACTTGACTTGACATGTGACTTTGTGTGCGTGTGCAGAAGCAGCGGCAGCACGAGCGGTGGTGTTCACTGGCCTCTTTTTACATCTGGAAGATTGAAATTTACTAGAAGGCACGTCATCCAAAACATCCCTGTCCATCAGGTTTCCAAATCGAACTGTAACATGTTTCATGTTTCACAGCGATTTCACGCACAGCGATTTTCCGCCATCGGCTTGATTGCTGGCAGGAGCTGCTCGAAAACAAAAGCTCTGATCTTACATTCAAAAGTATGTAGAAAATCCACAAAACTGACCTATTCGATGGGCTTGAAGGCTACATTAGAGGTTTTTAAAATGCAAACACTAACTGTATTAGGAAAACCGGTTAGTGTTAGTAGTAGTAGTAGTAGTAACTGTCTAGAAAAATGCATAAATATGTGATTTGAGACATAACACTAGTTTGTTTAGTGGAGGTAGATGGATGGGGAAGTTTGTCTGTTTCTGTTGCTGAATTGCTAGGCTAGTACAATATGTCAGGGTAGTGAAACAACTTAAATAGCATGTATACTCTAAAATAGTAGTACACAAAATCCTTCTTCACAGTTAGAGTGACATTTCTAATAATAATTTGTAATATAGATGAATAAAAGAAAAAAGAGACCCATTTGTAAGTCAAGCAACCCCACATGGGGGCACGACCCCTTAGTTTGGGAACCCCTGAGTCAGAGGACGTCAGTGCTCTGAGTGGCTTCCATTAATTGCCAGTGTAAGCAATAGATGATGTGTCTTTTGAATATGGCTAGGTTTCCAAATCCTGCTCCTGCCCTGGAGTAAGCTGAAACCTGTAATGAAATTTTTAGTGTAATAGTTGCCTGTCATTATGCTAAAATGGGTGTAATAGAGTGTAGTGCAGGGGATCTAAAGGAATAGAGTGTAGTGCAGGGGATCTAAAGGAATAGGAACAGTAAACGTTAAAAGGCTTAAAGTAATCTTTTTGCTTTTGCATTGGATGAAAAATCCAAAATGGTCTCTATATTACTGTAAGCATGAACTATTTTCAGTCGCATCTGCATATGTGCACTGCACATTTCACAGCTATATCACTGAGGTTAATAATTGGTCTCAACTACAGATGTGTGTGGGACTGGTTTTTAAATGCTGCTCCTGCAGTTATTATTATTTTTTGTACATGCCTGCTATAATTTGTAATGAATTTAGTTGGTTTTATTTCCCGAAATACAAACTAACTAGTAGCGTAATTGAAACCAACATGACCTGACCAAGCAGTTACTAAAGATGAATGAAAGAATGAAAGAATGAATGAATGAATGTGGTCGTTGTTTGCCTGCCAGCTTCATATCAGACCACTTACTCGCCCCCATATGAAAGTACAAATCTCCTGTGTGCAGGACTTTTTTGTTCTGTCTCATGGAATCCCAGTCATAATGCAAGTTGCTAGTCTTAACCAGATGCTCTATGAACCTTTCTGGCAGGGTTTCTTTAAAAACACACACACACACACGCACAGGTCGTACCGGTAGCAGAGTGGTCTGTTTGAAGACTGTGTTGACATTCCTCAACAGTGCCCACTTTGCCTGGTCGTTCTGGTAGAGCTCAACATAATCCCGTCGCTTAAACATCCTCCACTGAGCAAACTCTCATCCATACATGCAGCAAAAAGTCCTGAAGTGTTTAGCCTAGTATTCCAAATAACACGCTCACACAAACACTTCCTTAGCAGGTGTGTGTGATGCAGCTGTATGGAATAAAGACCATTTCCACTCAGCAAGTGGCCCAGCTGAAACCCGCACGAAATCCCGACCTCTTCCTCTTGTAGTAGGGTAAAAATAAAAGCAAAAACAGAACAGGCAGATCACAGAAGCTTCCTAGTTGAGTCCTAGGTGGTCTCCTCACTTATACACACAGACACATGGGCACAGTGTGTTCTAGCCACTGTTCCATAGATCTGTATTGAAACTAACATAGAACTATATTGTCTCTGTCCCTTTCCACCATGTAAAATGTGTCCACTGGTCAAAGGCTTAGTGCTTCTCCTTCCCTGTCCTAACGGACATTGTTTAAAAGGTGAGGATGGAAGGGTGGGCACGGAGGTGGATCCCCTGATAATATACAGCTTTCTAATTAACTAAATCCACTCTAGGCAAATCAATACAGGCACGGGGAGAACCCAACACCACGAGGACGCAGCTGTCACGTCCGAGAGGAGCAACGTGGACACAATCCTAGCAACCAGCACCTGAATTATTCATCCAGACAACCTTTGTGTTAGATCACTCCATCTCCTTCTCTACACCCTAGGTAAATGCTAAAGAAGACTTTTAAAATAATAATAATAATAAAAAGCTACAGTTTCTAAATGTAGACTAAATACCCTATCTTAAACCCATTTCATGATTTATATTCTGACTCAGAATAGGCCACACTTGGCTCTAAAGGTTGTGCAGGGAAAAAAAATCCTCTTAAAATGCAAATGAGTGCTTTTATGGCTTTTAGCTCTCACTAAATCACATCTTTATCCACTCAAGGGTCAGGAATGCTGCCCTCTGTCACCAAACAGATGAGGCATCAGGCAGAAAACTATAAACCCACCTATTTACAAGCCCATTGTTAAGGCCATTTATCAAATTGATGTAAGACTTGAAAATAAGGACTGAACTCTGCCGTCAGACGGACACATGGAAATAGATCTCACAAAGCTGCTAAGAAAGCCTTGCTGTTTCAGGAACTCACAATTTGAGGTAAATTATTCAGGCAGTGCAGTTGATCACTATCACAGACTAACAGACTCACATGGCGTGACACCAACACTTACGATGCTGCTCACATGGACTGTCAAGTCTACACACATACAAACAAATAGCATGTATGCAGTATGTATGTAATGTAAATGTAAATGTAAATGTACACTACTAGTCTAATGTTTAGACACACCTGCTTATAGAAGGGTTTTCTTCATCTGTACTATTTTCTACTATTTTATAACAATAATGAGAACATTAACACTAGGAAATACCACATATGGAATTACACAGCGATCAAGAAAAGTGTTAAACAAATCAAAAATCATTTTAGTTACTAACACTACACAGCTTTACTGATCAAGCTTTACTGATGCACTCTACTGGCATCTTCTCAACCAGTTTCATGAGAAGCTTCACCCCAGAGGTTCCCAAATAGTCTGAGCTCCTCACTGCGACTCTTAAGTATTAAATGAAAACTAGTTTTAAACAATTGAATTTTAAGAAAAAAACGTAGAAATTTTTTTATTGAAAAATAATTTTAGAAACAAATTTAAACCTTTTTCTAAAATGAATGTGTGTATTATGCGATATACAGTACTGTGCAAAAGTCTTAGGCACATGCAAAGAAATGCTGTAGAGCAAAGATGCCTTCAAAAATAATTAA
>CM075008.1:21679590-21701593 GCA_037576675.1 Pangasius sanitwongsei
AGCAAAACCCAGCAGCCTTCATTATGTTTTTTTTTGTCTGAAAAGTGTCTCTTATGTAATATGCTGCTTTCTTTACTGCCATACAAAATTTTTCTGGAACATTTAATTTTGTGCTGGAAAACTAATGATTGGAAATCTAAAATGCTTTTGTACTGACTCGGTAATGTAAAAGTCATAAAATACAAATCAATAACAAAGTTTGTACTAAAAAAATAAAACATTTGCACAGTACTGTACATGTATGTATGCAGTAATGTATCCATTTTCCACTGCTTATCTGCTTATTCACTATAACTGTGCATTATGATCTACCAGTATAGCAATATTCCTAAACAGATTTGGAGTAAATCTACCCAGTATGTCCAAATTGTGTGATAATATCCATTTACAAAGGTCATAATCAGTTACTGCAGTTTCTCTGTCATGCTAAGAGAAGGTATTTTGTTATTTAATGTATTTTGTGAAAAACAGCTGGTTTTGGATGAGTGTAAAAGCATAGCCTTCTACATGGGATCCTTTAGCCTTGTACATCACAATAGCTTGTTAAGGTAACAGGTTGCCCCCTACTGTTATCTTTCAGTTTACTCACTTAGTCCATTTCCTTTCATGATGTTTCCTGCTCTAATACATTCATTTCAAGCTCATTAACAGCTTTATAAAAATTTCTAAGGAATGTGTGAAATAATATTGTATTAATCTAGAAATATTTCTAAACATAACAAAATGCACCTTTAAATGGCAAATAACACTGCTACAACAAAGACAAGGTTTTTTAAAAAAAAAAAAAATTTTTACTTACTAAGTTTAATGCCATGTTACACTTGAGAAACAATACAAATGTTCTATTTTTTTTTTTATTATTAATTTATTAAAAGAATAAATCTTAGTATTTAGTTTACCATGTAAATGTAGGAACAGTTTTTATTGTATTTTTGGTTGATTTTATGATTGAAATTATTCACATCACACAATTTAAATGAATGGTGTGTGATCAGGGACAATTTCGTATGAGGATAACTCAAACAGCAAAAAGTGTCTTTTTACTGTATATAAACACTATTTGGGTTAATTAGCATTTAAGTCTTTGATAACCGATTAAATAAAACTGTAGGTTATTCTTACCTGCACCAGAGTTGGGTTTCTGTAGCTCAGTTTGCGCACTCCTCTATCCCAGCCTTGCAAAAACGTACACTCCATCATTACTCAGTGTCCTAAACAGCTATTTCCTCACCTAAGAGCCTGAATATCTCACACCTACAGACTGTATTTTCTTCTCTGTCTTCCTTCCCCTTTCAGAAAACATGAGAGGTGGATGATTCAGCTGATGGATGGGACAGCTCAGGCCACTATTTGTAATTTGGTCCCCCTGTAAATGCCCACATTTGGCTGGGATATCTTGGTGATGAAAAGGAGACGTTGTCTGAAGCTATTAGAGCCACAGAAAGGCTGATGAGATTAAGCTCTGCATTCTGTACAGAAACAACCAGAGCCAATGGCCTGGAAAATGTCCTCTACTGTTCATATTACAAGAGCAAACCCAAAATCCATGTGTGTAAAAAATAAAAAAAAAACACCTGAGTAATTATGTCAGATCTCTTCAGCGAGTGAAATTATGATGTTATTGCACAGTTATAGAAATATAAATATAGAAATGTAAATATGCCTTGAATGTGTATAGAAATAATATGACTATCATGAAATAAATAGGTCAATCATTTGATGATCAGTTAATAAAAAATGTAACACAGAAAGAACCATTAGGATGCCACTGACCTCAATCCATCCTGACAGACGATTCACAGTTAATAACCATACCTTCCATTTGAACCTTGACCCCTGACATCTAAATTGCCTTGTTGCAAACCCCACGCACAGACAATTTAATGTTTCTAAATGTGCAGTACTCATGTAGATTCAAGGGAAATTAAGTTTCTTAATTTCAGGGTTATGGTTGCATTTCTGCAGCCCAGAAATGAGCTCTGCCCCCCAGCCAAAGCAGGGACACTAAGCTCTGCCCCTTTTCTTTAACTCTTTCTAACTCTTTCTAGAATGTTAAGTGACTTATCAGACATTTTCAATCAGTATAAGCAAATGAATTATTTTATCGCCACAAGTCTGTTATAAGTTTAGGCAAGTTGGGTTTCTGTGTGTAGAGTATTGTGACTCTGTGTTTAGCTGTTGGTGAGCAGGGCAATGTGAAAGGGGAGAGGTGTGAGCCCCCTGCTGGGCAAACAATTCACACCTCTCCACAATAACACTGGTACACAATAGACTGTTTTATCTCTGATAGTAAAACAGCGTATACAACTGCCACAATAAAATTATAACATTTAAACTAACATAGGATACGTATATAAAAAAAAGGACATACTTATGGAAAAACTGCAAATTCGTAAAGCCCTGAATGTCTACTTTTATATGAGCCATTAACCACTACTATGGAGTATGACATCACAAATTAAATTCAATGCTTAACATGGGCACCTGGTAAAAAGAGTTAAAAGGCCACCCATAAGGCATATGTAATAAACATTATAAGGCTTTAAAAAATTACAAACTGCTTCTTTAAATGCCATATTTAAATGTGTTTGTAACATACAGTAGTTGGAATCAGGATGCAAATGCGTAAGTGCAAAAATTGTGGTCGAGTGCAGAAACCTTGGTAAAGCTACAGCCAGACAGAGTTA
Organism: Pangasius sanitwongsei; assembly: GCA_037576675.1. Classification (NCBI taxonomy): domain Eukaryota; kingdom Metazoa; phylum Chordata; class Actinopteri; order Siluriformes; family Pangasiidae; genus Pangasius; species Pangasius sanitwongsei. The sequence continues at coordinate 21,682,278 of CM075008.1, forward strand.
TCACAGGCATTTCCAAATCAATAGGTCGATTAAACAGATACAGGTCTAAATAACAAAAAAAAACATGCGTAACACAAGAAACTACAGCTTGGTACAAAACATTACAAACATTTGACAAGATTTTGCAGTGAAACAGTGAAATGGCAGGGTATATAAAATATATATATAAAATATATATATAAACGCTGAACACAGAACAGGTGCACACAACAGGGGAGCAAACCAATGACATGAGGGGTGGAGACATGATCAAAACCAAATCAAACGCACTTGGCTAAACATAAACAAAAGCACATAGAGTGCAAAGAATAAGCATCATTTAGGAAACGTCCTGAGAATTTGTAAGAGCACTGCAATGATAATGCAAGGATTTACTCATTGTGCAACACTACATGGTTTGAATATGCACAATGGTGAGCATGTGATCTCTCACTCGCATTCATAATGACCAAAGAGTTTGACTAAGCCACAGCATTTGAGACACTTTTATTCATTCATTGTTTATAATTGCTTATTTTATGCATGGCCAGTCTGACACAGGATGTCAAATACACACACACACACACTCAGAGGGGCAATTTAGAGTAGCCAATCCAGTAGACATGTTATGTGTGAGATGGGAGAACACCAGAGCACCTTCTAAGTTTATAGGAACTGATCAGCTTAGAGTTAATTAATTAGGAGTGTTGCTATTCTGAACCTCTATTTCTGGCCCGTGTGTTTACACACAGTGTGTTGTCTCTGTTTATCAACTCTATTTTAAACCTAGGAACCAGCACGTTGTTTAGTTGTCAATGTAAAACATTCACATATATTCCGTATTTTAGGAAAGACAAGAACATCATGCACTACATCAGACAATGTCTATTATCCTTATCTCTTCAAGTAGCTCCTAAATACTTTAATACACTACACACACAAAAACAGGCACTGTTATCTGTGGTATTTCTGCTGCAGTGCCATTATAAAATGCTCTACAAATCTACACTGAAGACCACTGATCTGCAAACACACCTTCACTCATCACCAAGCCTCACCATCAAACTTAAAGGAATATTCCATCTAAAAACTTAAATGTACACAATTTTTGTCAAATATAGTCAATTAGCCGCATTTTTGGTGTTTGACGATTGCTTCTTCAGCTATCTAATATAATTATGTCAATTTTTCCTGATGTTACACTGTTACACAAGTCTGTTTGAAATTACTTAGCACATTTTCAAATAAAAGTGTAATGATTTAGCCATGCAATGTGCACACTGATAAATGGTTAGCTGCATTAGCAATGTAAAATTAAAATGCAGACATGTTTTGCTGATCGAGTTCTTATGGGGTAATGTATTGTAAGTGAATGTTATGCATGGTGTGTAAGATATTTCTGTTACCTGCTGTAGAATGACCATGGCTGTTGCCTGTGTATTTATTTCTGGACATCAGACATTACCATGTGAGGTCCTGAAAGAGAAAATTGTATAAAGCAGAGCAGATTAGTGGAAGAACAGAACAAGGCATGAGCTTTTCTACACCCTTTTATACCAGTTATGTGCATAATTACTCTCGAACCATGCGTCCACATGTGCACACGAACACACGTGCACTCAGTAGGGGGCATCACAGCACTATTGTTGTGTGTTGGTTGTTTGTTATTCGAGCCGAAAGAATCAGACATCACCTCCGAACATCTTTGTCTGGCTCATTTCCTCTGAGGCTCTTCATAAGGTCTAAGTCGTCGCTGTTCAGCTGGAAAAACCATTCAGACTGTCACAGCCTTCTCTAAATGACTACACGACATATATCTTAAAACTCTAAAAGTTTCATCTAAGATTTATGAAAGCATCTATATTTAATGTACATTTACATTTACATCCTCTATACCCTTGGATTCATTTAGACTGGACCTGCTGCCTCAGAGACATCATAGCTGGCTTTAGAGCTGGCTCTAGGAAAGGTCTTGAGAATAAACCACACCAACATAACACGCAACACAATATATTCAGATGCAAAAACACCCACAGAATTACTTCATATGTAAAAAGTAATAACGTTACATTAGCCCAAATATCACGCTAGCAACTGTGGTACCAAGTATTGCTAGCTAATAAGTAGCTAGCTGCATCACTGTATAATGTTAGCAAGAAAATTCAACATAGTCTACAGCTTAGACAAAGACTTCAGGCCACCAAATAATAATAAAGCTGGGTTAGAAAATTTGAAGGTTTAAATTAATTGTAAAAAAAAAAAGCTCTCTTAATTTTATGCTGAAGGTAGAAATGTAAGTTAGTACATATTACTTTAATTTCTAGCCCTGAGAATATGATGTATTTTCTTGCTAATGTTATAGCTAGCTAGCTATTAGTGTAAGATATATGAGATATTTTGCTGGGTAAAATCAACAAAATTCATTTTAGTCTTGCTTTTGTGACTTTGTCTAGCTTGCTTAGTTCATCCATAATGACCAAAAAAAAAAAAAAAAAAAAGCATAGGCTGTCCCTTTCCTGGATGACTATGGTTTCATATTCAATTTTAATATCTATAGTTATAAATCAATAAATTCAACACAATGACTAATGGGTAATGAGATTCCTCAGTAAACTCTATATGGTATTAAGAGACATAAACCTGAATTAATTGTGATAAGAACCCTGCTAAAAGATCGAGCCAGATCAACTACAGTTTTCTAACTGCCATACTGTTGTGCTGTTTACTTAATAACATTTTGTCTATTAATTTCCATTAGTAGTAGTTCCTCCTACAAATCTGTATTTTACATAGTAGTTTTGTGACAAAAGGAAATGGTCCACAGTGACACACCAGGGCTCACTAGTTGGTCTGCTGCATCTCATTTTAAAGGTAAAAAAGTCGAACTTAAAATCACTCACTTAAAGAACTGATAGGTCAATGATCTTAAAACAAGATGTAGTAAGGTATTCTCAGATTTCTGGCTCAAAAACCTACGCAACCACTCTACTGTCAGCATCCTCTCCTCTTTCTCTCATAACAGATGTAAAATGAACATCTTACTCCATGGGAAGACAATGACAATGTAATGACCCATCCTCTGCTTCCTAGTAAAGTCCAGGCAGTTAATGTGGCGTGGACACGCAGGGGTGAGCAGGCTAAATGAGGAGCCATGCTCACTGTCATTAATATTTTAGTGTCTAATTAAGCCAAGAGAGTTGGACATAAAGGCCACAGAGTGCAGACCAGAGTGAAACAGACCACACTGTACTGCACCAAAGCACAATGTATAATATGTGTTGTTAATTTGCACTGACTCTAGCTGTTACGTTAAGATAAAAAAAAAAAACATGAAAAGGAAAGCACACATCTTTCCTACCAATAAATCTCTTACACTAGTAACCCTTAGGTGTAATGATTTGGATTTCAGATTTTAGCAGATCTACATGTAACACAAAAACTACTCATTACATAATACTATGTATTTGAATTAAATGCTTTGTATTTGAATTAAAACATAACACAGCACTTGCCTTTGTCTGTCATATGTTTATCAGCTGAGTGCAGAAAAAGGAAAAGAAAAAGGAGGAGCTAGAAAAATGCTGACAAACAGAAAATGGTAAGCTGCCTTTTTTTTTTTAAAGTAGTTAATAATTGTTATGATTGTTCCTGTCACTCTGCGACACATGCGAAATTGTCCCCATCAGCTTTACATTTAAAGAGTGTGTGTGGTAGAGTAAGTGGACTTGGTTTCAATGGCAAGAAAAAGAAAATGTAGTCTGTAGAGAAATAAGAAACAGAAGATGCACAGCCGTCAGCCATGTTTCAAGACACCATTGACTAATATATACAAAGTCTTAAGACCTGTAACTTTACTGTACATATATGACATACATTCATTCATTCATTCATTCATCTTCAGTAATTGCTTTGTCTTAGTTAGGATTGTGGTGGATCCGGAGCCTATCCCAGGAACACTGGGCGTGATGCGGATGTCAATCCATTGTGGGGCACAACGCATACACACATTCATACACTCATTCACTCATCCTCATACCACCATGTTTTTGGGAGTTGGAAGGAACCTGGAAAACCCAGAAGAAACCCATGTGGACACAGAGTTAGATGTCTGAAGATGCAAATCTTGAATGCTTTGTCAAATATATAATTTGTAGTTAAATGTACTCAATCACCCAAAGAGTGTTTGGTTTTTGGTTTTTCACTGAAGCTACAAGAGTAATGTTGCTAACAAGTAAGGGGGTGCTACGTATCTGACCTAAAATATTTACAGTCTTTATATGCCTTAAACCACATTCAGTATTCAGTAATATCACACAGACTTCCTGATGTGGTTTGGTACAGTAATGATGTACTGCAATCTATAAAAATTTACAAAATGTCACAATCGTGTTGAATGGTGTAAAGTTATAGAAGCAGCCATCTTGGGGAACTGGAATTACTTTTTTTCTTTTCTTAGTGCAAGGAAATCATCTGGGCCAAAGCAGCATGCAATTAAATACATTTGTAAATATGGACAATCTCTGTGAATTTACAAAATAATTTAAAAACACAATTACATGCTGCTCAAAGCAATTAAATGAACATTGAGGCATGCATTTGAGTAAAAGATTTTGGTAGAAATAGTCTTTTTTACTTCTTAGCAAGGTTAGGTTTGTAGTTTCAGCACAGAACTAAGACAGTAAAACTCTAAACTTCACTAATGGAAATAAGTGGTAATATGGTAAATATTTTAGCCAAACTATATGACCTTATACCTTAAAATATGCTGCTACCTGTGTAGGAATAAAAATCAGTCCCAACCCTACAGTTCTGCCTGACCTGAATCAGTCACTCTACAGTGCAATTTAATATACTTACTGTGTCTGAGATCTGTGACTAAGACTATGGGAGAAAAGCAAGCCATTTTGAAGCTGAGACAAGAGGGAAAATCGATCCGAGCCATTGCACAAGCATTAAGCATAGCCAATACAACAATTTGCAATGTCCTGAAAAATTAAGAAACCACTGGTGTACTAAGAACCAGACACTGAGCAGGTCAACCAAGGAAAACAACAGCAACTGATGACAGAAACAGTGTGAGAGCTGTGAACCTGTGATCAACAACAACCTCCACAGGGCAGGGGTGAAGGTATCACAAGGTGCTTAAACCCAAGGGAAAGAGCAGCTCAATTCTAAAGAGTGTTGAAATGTGAGAAAACCTGCATTCCCACTAGCTGTACAAAGTCCTTGAGATGACAGTATAGAATTAAGCCTGCATCAGTCACATTCTGTCCTTATAAAACCAAACCTGCTCAGATTTCACCCAGTCAGAGGGTTGGAGCTGATAAAAGTGGCCACTCTTTGTAGATTACACTGCAAAAACTCAGCACGTGCTTTAGGAGTGAAGTAATTGTTGACTGGAGAAGAATTAGGGAATGAGTTTCCCTGAAATGGGAAAAAGAAGGAAAATGGTTTTGCAGACTGTGGAACAAGTGTGATTGCCTTTAACTCATATATTAAACACACCGAACACACTTGTTTTTGAGAAGGCATTCAAAAGAAGTTTTAGGATTGCACTCCATATTAGCTACAGCTAGCTAGCAGCACAGACTAGCTAGCAGCAAAGACTATTAATATTTATGAATAGGACTTAAAAATCCTCACAGAAAACCTGTTAGTGTGCCTTAGCAATGAACATTATATATGAATATGACTATGACTTCTTAAGATCCTCTCAGAAATTCTGATGAGTTAGCTTATATTATCCAGCTAGCTACATAGCCTCAGCAGTGAATATTTAAATATATATATATATATATATATATATATATATATATATATATATATATGATTTTATAATGAATATTGTACAAACGTATTTACATGACTTCTGAAATCTGTTATTGTATTATCCAGCTAGCAAGCCTTAGCAACAAATATTAGATAAATGTATAAATATGAATTAAGATCCTGTCAGAAATGGTTAGCTTATATTACCCAGGAAGCTAGCCTTAGCAATGAATATTATACAAATAAGACTTAAAATCCTCTCACAAATCCTGACGTTTTAATTCATACTAGCTAGCAAGCCGCAGCAATGATTATTATTTTAAAAAATTATAAATGATTCAAAAATCCAGTTAGAAATTCTGTTAGCTTATACAAGACAGCTAGCTAGCTTCACCAATGTAGGTTAGATAACTGTATGAATAAGATCATCTCAAACTATTACTTTATTGAAACTGTTAGCTTATATTACCCAGCTAGCTAGCATTTATAGTGAATATTTTAAAATAAATAAATAAATAAGAATTATGATCTGTTCAAAAAAAAAAAAATCTATATTCCCATTTATGGCTTGAGGAATGCCCACTCAGGGCTGTTCATATTTCCATATACAGACTCAAAGTCTCACCTTCTGTCTCCTGCTATTTGCTAACAAATCCTACTGATGTAAACCTCTATTGCATGTAAAACCACAGAGAGAAACCAGTCATGAGCTTAGCTGAGACACAGAGAAGAGGGAATCTAGACACCAAAACTATGACAATCATTCATGAGTTTAAAATACAAAACTTAAAGGTACTGGTGGAATGATATGATGATAAAACTGAGTAAACCTGGGTAAAACTCAACATCAAGGTTTTCAGTGCATTATTGTTTCTGCTTACAAACTTAATATTTTTAAAGACACTGACATTAAATACCATAAAACACAGAAGTTTTACTATTCCTGTCTTGTTAAAGGAATACATCAATATTTTTCAATTTTCAACCTAATCATGAAGGGTGATTACCTTGGTAAAGAATTTCAATGCATTTCCTGGTTCTCACAAAAGAATCAGGAAAAAGAACCAAGAAAAGAAAAAACCTATTTACTTGAAACTCAGTAGTAGTGGAAGTGGAATTGCAGTTGCTGAATTCTGTTGATAAATGATTTTGCAAACCTGTGTTTTTCAGTAATTAATTCTTCGAAGGTATTGGTTGGCTAAACTCAAATTCTGTGTAATTCACCCTTTTAGAGATGAGAATACATTTTCAGAGGAAAGCATTTCTTTGTTTACACATTGCTAATAAAACTTTAAAAAATCTAAGTAACCAAAATTATTTTTTACAGAATTCAATCTTTAAGAGGATCACTCCCTTAGTATGAAAATATATTAACATAATAATACTGTTTCCTCTAGGAATTTTAAGGCAAATGGAGGTGAAATAATATATATTATCATACCATGCTATCTGAAGGATAACAACACCCCTGTTGCCTTTTCACTATATATTTACATCATATTGCATGTCACTACTTTGTTGTTGTAGGGTCATGACAAGGTCTATCAAACTGGGCATGCCATCATTAATGGAGATGCGATGAAAAGAAGGAAGGGACCATTATTTTCACACTGTAAAGAGACTTAATCCTGTGAAAGCAACATACCTGAGTAAGCTTTAGGTCCAGTCAGGTCCTCTGCTTGGTCCTCTTTAAGGTTACCTGAGGACAGGTAGACATCCACACAGGTGAGTGAAGAGGTAGGCAAGGATGACACCTGATAATGAAGAAAGTTCTATTTTCTCTTTCGATCTATGTCTCTGAAGTGATGTCTCCTCCACCGCCCTGCTACTGGAATTAGCAGTGAGTCTGTGCCAATGTTTCATTCTCTAACCCTGATCCCTCTTAAGGGAGGGAGGGTGCAGGTCAGCCTCCGACAGGGAGGAGGGACTCAGCAGGGGTGCTGCGCAGCATGGGAGGTAAACTGACCCCCTCTGTCTGATCGTTGATAGACACACATCACAAAAATTATTTAAAAGCACAAATAAACCATACAAACGAAGATGCACTTTGTTAGACAGTCATCTCTTTTAGGCCATTTTTGGGTGGTGGAAAAGGTCACAGGTTCCATCATGCATTCGATATCCCCACTAACTTACACATCGCTGACTTTTACTGCGAGCGTGGAAACACACATGGGGTCATTTTCCTGCCTCTCATATCACCACTGGGATAAATATGTGCTTAATTAGCAATTAAATTAAATTTCTTAATCGCTATGTATATACCAAGTGGTCATGTGGGTGTGCCAATCTGCCAAATAAACAGTGTGTTCACTGTAAAAGTAGCTAAGATCATTAATAAATCAAGAGTCCCAACTTTAAAAGGACACAAAGGCTGGAGATACAATGGAATGGCAAACAGCTGGAAAAGAGAGAAACATAGCATGAGCTATTCTCAGTTAAGCATTAACAATTTTATATGTAGCAAAGTTTTAAATTGAGTTTGATTTGGTTTGATTTATTAGTTTGATTGAGTTGGATTCATTCTTATATACAATACATTCTATAAATTTAAGATGACTTTTTACTGTCTATACATATAATGTATACATATTATATATACACCACAGCACTGTTGTGTAGTGCAGGCAAACCATGGGTGTATATTAATGCACTTGCTCTAATACTTTATCAGTTCCACAGGGACTTGTATGGCTCACATTTTTATAGTTGAATGTAATTGTTGATCTGGTGAAGCTTTTTGTGAGATGTTTAGAAGTCTCCAGTGTCCGTGCTTTGTAAAAGTCAGAGTCAAATCTTTTCCTTTTCATTGTCCAACACAGGTAGTACAGAGCTACAGAGGATTTTTCGCTTTCCACTTTTTCATGACATAACATGACAAGATGGTGAAGGAACAACTGTTCTTGGCTGTTATACATAATAAGTAAAATCTGGAACAAATTTTTTTGTGGATACTCTACAACATTAAATGTAATAATAAACAGATTTTTAAAAAATCATTCTATAACAAATTTTTAAAAAAGATGACGTTGGCAATTTGATGTGGTATAAGAGGAATAAACATAATGGGGCATGTTGTTACAGTTAAATGATTAACTGTAAAAGTAACCCCACCTTGTGCCAGGTCACATCACACAACCCCTGCATTGATTATTTTCCTATAACAGCATGCCCTGTTGCGCTTTAGTCCCTGTATACTGTACATACACTCACCAAACACTTTATTAAGAACACCTGTACATTGCAATGCATAAAATTATGCAGATACGCGCCAGCAGTGGACAGAAAAGCATCTCAGAATGCACAACACACCGAACCTTGAGGTAGATGGGCTACAACAGTAGAAGACCGCATGGGATTCCACTTCTGTCAGCCAAGAACAGAAAGCTGAGGCTGCAGTGGGCACAGGCTCACCAAAACTGGAGAGTTGAAGACTGGACAAACGTAGCCTGGTCTGATGAATCTCGACGAGGCACACAGACGGTAGGGTCAGAATTTGGTACCAACAGCATGAATCCATGGACCCAACCTGCCTTGTGTCAACAGTCCAAGCTGGTGGAGGTGGTGTAATGGTGTGGGGAATGTTTTCTTGGCACACTTTGGGCCCGTTAATCCCAATCATCGCTTGAATGCCACAGCCTATTTGAGTATTGTTGCTGACCATGTGCATCCCTTCATACCCACAATTTACCAGTCTTTTAAGGGCTACTTCCAGCAGGATAATGCACCACGTCACAAAGCAAAAGTCGTCTCAATCTGGTTTAATCATCAGGACAATGAGTTCGGTGTTCTTCAGTGGCCTTCCCAGTCACCGGATCTGAATCCAATTGAACACCTTTATGATGGTAGAACGAGAGATTCTCAGCATGAAAGTGCACCTGAAAAATCTGCAGGAATTGTGTGAATCATGTCAACGTGGCCCAGAATCTCAAGGGAATGTTTCCAACATCTTGTGGAATCTATGCCTCAAAGAATTGAGGCTGTTTTGAGAGCAAAGGGAGGCTCTAACCAGTATTAGTACAATGTTCCTAATAAAGGGCTCTGTGAGAGTATACATCAGCGGTGGTCTTCTGGTGGTCCCTTTCTGTTGATGGATGGGTTTAAAGTGGCTGAATGTAGAGAGAAAACACCACCGACCGTAGGAATGAGACAGGAATATATACCTGGGAGTATACCTATAATAGATACACTAGGTATGATAGGTAGGACATAATAAATACGGGTAACTCTACATGTATACAGTATATGAACACCAGTCTAAAGTTTAAACACTTTACCAAATGGATGTTTTGAAACAAGTTACCTGTTAGAGTTAGTAACAACAGTTATAAAAGTAATGAAATTACAATGCAAATCCACTACTCCAGTTCACTTTATTTCAGATTTAACTTTATACTCTGGATATACATACACAAGTATCAAACAGGTAGAAGACACGTTATACCTTATAATCTGATCATTACAACAATCCAGCTTTTTTTTTTTTTTTTGGTCAATGTTGTGTGATGCAAGACTGAGTACTAAAGGCACAACATTTGAAACAGACAAATTTCTTTAATGATTAAAAATACAAAATGGCACTTCATTGCACATCTTTGGTAGGCATTTCATAGCATGCACACACCTCAGCTTTATCATTATCCATGCAGGCAAGGTACATTGCAGTGTATAATGTACCATTAATTTAGCCTGAACAGATTATCACACAGCTGTGTTGAAATGTTTGTTTCAACATTATAATGTCTTTTAAAAGAGAATGTAGAGAAATTTTCCAGATATGTTTAAAAAAAAATAAAAATAAAAAAATAAAAAATAAATCCATTTTTAAAGAGCAGGAAATATTGCATATCAAATGTTACACTTAACGGCAACAGAGTAAACAAAAGATTAAACAAAAGACCTCAACCGAACAGAAGCTTCTACAAGAGGGATAAATACTCTTCAGTACCTTTGAGGCTTTCTGATTCTGTACTGCCACCAAGTGGTCATTTTGGTCAAGTGTCAGCACTGCTGCTTTGATTCTAATCAGCACAAGTCAGATTTCCTTCTTTGCCATCTTCGAGTCTTGCCATCCAAACATACAAAATATACGTGTATACTTACTCGCCACTTACATAAAAACAAACACGTTATGGACACAGTTGTGCTGTTGTGCCATTGATACAAAACAAGCTTTAGTCATTGCTAGTTTTTTTTAAACAGAATTATAAAAATGGCATGTAAGGCTGCATTGTCCAATCAGTGACGTTCAGTACAGCAAGCTCTAGTGCCCTAGTGCTTCCCGGTCCGCAGAAAAGTACACTAAGGGTGCATTCACATGTGCAATATTTGGACTGTTTGAATTGAACCCTGGCATGTTTTCCACTTTGGTGAGGACGTCTCAATCACGCTCAGAAAGGGACTAAAACAGCTGGTCCGAGACTATCTGAGCAAGGTTGACTCGGTTCAGTTACACTTGAATTGAGAAAGCAATTGCAGAAAGTGAACCAAACATGCTGTGTACTTTAGGATTGCGAGCAGCATTATAGTATAGATGTGAGCTGCTAAACTGAGCCAAGAGGCGTGACCTGAGCCAAAGGACAGAGCTGTAGAGGAGCAGAAAGTTCACATGAACTGGAGATTTGGACCGAAAATAATACTAACACTAGTGAAAGCGCCCTAAAAGTGTTTCCTTTGATGGAAACACAAAAAGTTCCTGATAAACTTTCTTATGGTGGAAAGGCACCTATAAAGTATAGTAATAAGAGCACTGGTTTAAAAGTGGTTAACATCCTGAGGTGTGAATTTCAGACATAGTTCAGGCACTATTTCCCTACTGACGGCTGTGTGTTCCACAGAATTAGCTGATCAGAATGTAAAATTAAGCCTGGGCTTAACTGGCCACTCAAATGAGGCGGATATATGAAGACAGTGCTAATACCGCCGTCAGCTATAGTGCAGTTAGCTGAGTGCTAATATTGTGTAAACATGCTTAATTACTGTCCAGCTCTTAACAATTAATGGCTGTTAAACAGATGATTAAAAACACTTTTGATGATTAATTGGCAAAGAGAAAGATACACATACTTTTCCCCAATCTAAGAGAATATATAGGATCACACAGGAATTGCTTTCCTTGGCCGAAAAATGGCACTGAGTGTAACATATAGTAGAATTCCACATACACCAGAAGGAAATGTATCAATTAGCAATGTAATATCACACTGATTTTGGTCCCAGAGATCATGTAAACAGAACTCATTAAGGCCATTATTATTAAACATGTAAAGACCCACTACAGACAAAAGTGGTTAGAAAAGTCTGGTGAAGTTTGCAGTATGTAAACTATATCCACAAAAGAAAAGTGCTCTCCACAATATCAAAGCTTCACATATAACTGACAAATCCACACAGAGGTGAAGTTTATCTTCATGAACCTCTTGATTTTGGCTGACCTGGGTGTTCTCAGATATTGGTGAGGACATTGCTGGTGATGAGGCTCACACTGAGCATGCCCGGGAGGTCACTGTTCTGACGCCTGCCTTTGCCCTTTAGATGGAGTACGTGATCCTTCTGCAGGTCTGAAACATCTGAGGTCAGAGTCACCTGGCCCAGGAACGAATCAGACAGGACGTTTTTGTTGTAGATCTGTGGGGAGTCAAGCGACAATAAGGCAATCAGTTATAATCTGTAGCAGGTTGTCAGTAATTTTTTTTTTTTACTTTTCCACCCACAATAACAATTTGCTTGTTTTGCCTTGCTTTTCACAAACGCTTTAGAGGACCTCAATGTCCCTCACAGCTTTGCTGTATTTTTATCCTTTTGATCATTTTAAAATGTAAGGTATGCGAGTATGTTGCCATCCATGCATTTTTTTTGTCAAATTCATTCATCCATCCATTTATATATCTATCTATATATCAAGTTATCCATCTACCCACCCACCCATCCACCAATCCATTTACCCATTCATCCATCCATCCATATATCTATCTACCCATCCACACTTCTACCCAACCACGCACCCATCTACCTACTAATTTTTCTACCCACTCATCCACCTTCCAAGTACCCAACCATCCATCTATCCTAACCATGAAAGCCAGGCTGTGTTCAGATTTTACGCTGCTAAAGGTTTTTAAAGCTAAAGACGATATGATATGTTTTATGAATATTTATGCAAAGCAATCTTCAACCCCAAACAGTAAAGCATGGTGGTGGTAGCATCATGTTCTGGGGATGCTTTTCATCAGCAGTGACTGTGAAACTGGTCAGGGTTGAAGGCAAGACAGATGGAGCCAAATACAGGGGAATCTTACGCAAACAACAAAGGTCTGATTTTCTGTCAATTGTGTTGTGTAAACAAATGGTAAATACCCCAATTAAGACAATTTCAATTCCAGGCTGTAACACTCCAAATGTGAAAAAGTTCAAGGGGAGTGCAAGGCACTGTATTTGTCCATCTAAACTCAACACTTCGGGTTTTAGAGTAGAACGTGTTTTTGAGCCTGAGCTGGAGTCAGACATGTTCTAGCTATGTCTCAAATTGCACACAATGCATTATATACTATGATGTAGTTGATTACTATAGTAAATCTCAAAAAGGCAGCATTCAAATCAATGAGCTGTACCAGAACAGCTTCGAAAGGAACAATCACTAATCCAAAATGTCCAGATTACATTTATTTTGATACCCAAAATATGCGATATAAGACACAGCTTCTGTCTGTTACCTGAATGTGTATCTTCTCTTTTGGTTTCTTCCTGTAGAAGAGCGCCTTCACATCAAACTCAGGACTCAGTGTGTCCTTGTGCACGGGGGAATGCACCTTCTTCCCTTCACAGCTGATGATCACATAAGGGTCAGATGCTGCAAAGAGAGCCATAGAGTCAGTCAAACATCTGTGTAGTTTCTGAAACTATTATAAGCAATACAGAAGTAAAAACATGTACATCTGTCAGAGTCCTGGCCCTCCAGTCCCACAGCCTTCATCACATGCACCTGTGTGACCAGCTGTGGATAACCACAGAGACCTGTCCAACACGTCTGCGGAGGCACATCCAGGGTCAGTTCCCTGAGACACACATGCGTGCACACACATAATCAGTAAATAATGTAATGATGGGTGATGGATTGAGTTAGTGTTATTATGGTTTCTATATTATAACTGCATAGAACTGTTATAAAGAGATACAAGCATAAAAAGCTAGGAGAGCTTTATGGGTGAGAACTGGGTGAATTATTACTTGCACTCTGAAGGCACATCTGTGAAGACTCGTAACATGAAGTCTCCTTGTAGTCCAGGGTCAAAGGTCGTTGGGATGATAACATAACGGCCTTCTTTCAGGTCCTTGCGCAGGAACACGCTGCGAGAGTTGATGTAGACAGAGCTGCACATCTTCTGCTGTGGCTTGTGCATGCGGTAGATCCTATTCAGCTCCACCTAAAGAGTGAAAAACAGACAATGAACAAAGTAGATTTTTTTTAAAAAATATTACAAGTAGGTGTAGTTGGATGTCACTCATATTATGGTGACATTAAATACAGTAAAGATCAAGAGAATGTCTTCCCTCTGTGGGTGTTCATGTTTAGTTGTCTGTCTGGGCATGTTTTGAAGATTTTGGCAGGGACCAAATTAGATTTCGGTGTACATGCAGCATTAATTAGCTGCATTAATAATTACATCTTCAGAAGGTCCTCACAAGGATATTAAGATAAATGTGTGTGTACCCTTTGAATGTCGAAGCCCATTGCCAAGTTCTCTCCTTTGCCTTCTTTAAGTTGAGATCTTTTATCTTTCTGCTGTAGGCAGATTAAAACTTCATCCTCTGGCTTCTTCACATCAAACACATACTGGAGAAAAATCAGGACAATGCATCAACACAAAAAAAAAAAAAAAGATTAATAATAAAAATTATACAACAGTTAGTTCTGGTCCACTAATATGACTGTTCAAGCGGCATTCTAAGAGTGCTGATATTTTAGTATTACAGCACTAGCACACTTTACTGTCTGTATTACTCCACTTGTCTGTGCTTGCTACATAAAATGCTACCTTCTCTCTACATGAGTAGCTAGCTACCTAACTACAATAATAACAAGTTATCATAAAAATTGTTTTAAAGAGTTTTAGCTTCTGTTACTGAGGGCAGAAATACAAGCTGGCTAGCTACACAGCTAGCTAATATCATTCAGGTAGAAACAGGTAGCTAGCTTTTCATAAACATTTCTGCTGATGCCTGTAACATTATGCAAACCCACACACCTGTGGGTTCTGATGGTACGTGGCTTTGTTGTTAATGCAGCCTCCAGAGCGGTTCTTCAGAGGATCATCGTGCCGAGACCAGGAGCCAAACTTCACATCCTCTTCCCAGGTCTTATGGATGCTCAGGTATGACGTGTTAATGAGGCGGCACAGGATCAGGTCTGTGAAGTGCTTAGTGAAATCCTCAAAGGTCATCCTGAAGTGGAAGAAGAGGGCAAAAAAGCTCTTAATACAAGATTAAATGAACAGCAGATGTGTTATTTAGCAAAAAAAAAAAAAAAAAAGCTGCGTTAGTTCATAGTTTGTCCTGCTCCATAATACATGCCTGATTGAATATAATTCGGTTCAGTTAAATCTAAGTTTTCCATCATGGGAGAGTCTTCAGCACAGAGGACTTTGCACTTTGCGGATTCTTGGTATCATGCAAGCTATGTTTTTTGTCTTATTAACTTCAGGCTGGTGAGAGAACAACGGTTTATAGCTGTTATAGCGTAAGTGATAACAGGAACTAACCTGTATAACAGGTGTGCTGTATTGCAGTGCTGCATGTTTTGCATATAGCAGGGCTTCTATCAAAGTTTCTTGCTGAGCGTTTGTTGAAACTGATGTATATTCAAACTTTTGACTTCCCTCTCTCTCCCACATACAAAAAACACAGATGTGCACGGACAACCAGGGAGTGATCACTGCTGTGTGCAGTAATTTCCCTTTGTGACCTGGATCTAGGCTTGTAAATCTATGCAGCCATATCATACACTGTTTTACCAAATGTAATTTTTTATTTATTATTATTATTATTTTTATTTTTTTTTACACTCTTACATTTTATGGCAACCGGTCATCTGGATTTGTCACTTCAATGTGTCAAAATTAGTTTGTGAAAACCTGTTGTTTTGTCACTGTGAGGACTGCATTAGACAAAAGTGATTATCTACTGATCTCTAGTGCGTCTGCTTACAGAAAAAGCATTTTCTACTTATTATCATGCAGCATTATTAGCACATTATTCAACATCTGATTTTCAAAGAGGGACATTTCACAAGAAGTAAGAAAAAGAAGGCGTCTGCATTTAAAGAATCTCTTACCAGAATTCACCATCGTCCCGCACAGTTACTCCCAGCTTCTCCCGCTCACTCTTACTGACCCTCTGCCACTCCTCTGAGCTGGACGGAAGGAAAGAAAGCATTCAGCAATTAGTCTATAAGAAGTTCAGCAGGTTAATGTGTCAATATCCTTATCCTGTTCTCTGTTTTCTCCTACGCATACTGTACAAACCATTAGATTTTCTAATCATTAATATACACCGTATTCATTTAAAATGATTTCTTTTTCTACTATTATTTCCTGCTTGTATACAATGTCAGTGCTGGCAACTGCCAAAGCAAATGTTTTTATAATGAATCCTACTTGGCCAATAAAAAAAAAGCTAGTGGAAAAAAGGAAATGTCTTCTGATGTTTGTCCTGCAGGGGGCAGACTTGCGCTAACCTGTCACTCCAAGGCCCGTTCCACTCCTTCTCCCCCCACGGGTTCCTCATGCGGATCATGGTGAGCTTCTCAGACTTGAAGAAGGCGAGCAGACCGTGACCCAGACGCACCTTGTGCACGTCTGTCACTGCGTACGCGTGACCTTTGACCAGACCGCATTCCAGCCGAGCCTCCATGTCGGCCTGAGAGGTCGCCTGGGAAAACACACAAATTATTCCAAGTATAATTTAACATCATTTTTTTATTTATCAGTTATAAATAAAGAGTTATATTGGTTGTAATTTCAATACAGTACAGGTGTACACATCACATAAATGAATATACTAATGAAATCAATATCAGGTGTTAGTCATTAAGAGATACTTTAACACTAGCTAATACAAATGACTTGAGTAAGTCGGGTATTTCTTTTATGCACAAGCATAAATATTAACACAAACACTGTTGTTTTTTTTATTATTTCATTTTCTATCTGTCAACTACAGCAAACTCACCCTGATGGAACAGCTGATGAGGCCTCCTCTGTTGTGGACTTTGAGGACACGCTCAAACAGCTGGTTGCGTGCTTCTTCGTCCTGATTGAAGTGGCCCTCCAGCAGGTCAATGGGTTCCGAGACGCCTCCAGTAAAATCCACCAGCGCGTCGGCTGTGTTTCCACCATCCAGAGCCTCATAGCAGCCATAAAGCCTGGATGGTCACAGAGAGGTCGACATTAGTGGACGCTATCCAAGTCAAGTCCATTTTTATTGCTACCTCATCCATATACAATACACTTGGAAAAAACCTACAGGATCATAGTGCAAAATATAATACAAGGGTGTTCACTGACTGTTAAACTGCATTGTGAAGGAAGTCAATACAGAATTTGGATTAAATTATCCAACAAGAGGCAATACAAGCTAACTGAATGCTACAGGAATCTCAAGTGCTATGCCGCACAAGTTACTACTGCCCTATACTACAATAATGAATTTCACTTGCTTGGCGTAGGCTTTTTCCACCAGTGCGCTCCAGAACTCATTGCTGTCGTTAGAATGGCAGTAAACCAGATGGCCGTTGGTGGTGGGCAGCCGATCATCGATGACCACGTCCACCCACTCTCCAAAACGCCAAAACCGAAAGTGGAAGATCCCAGCATAAGCCTCTGGCTTGTCCTTCTCCCATTCCTGGTCCTTCCAGTCTGGAATCACCTAAACAAAAAAGCATGCATATTCTTCATAAATAAGTTCTCATAGTTTTGTGCTTCATTTAGAGCAATAGACGACAACAGATACTTACCACTGTTATGAAAGCCAGTAAAGACTCTACATTAATATGGATGCTAGCAGTAGAACTACATATGATCATATTCTTTCTCCACACCTGACAGACTTCATTACGGTGATGTTTACTCATTTACACACACTTAAACCTCACCTGTAGGATAATTCATTGTTGTGGAACTCTCAATTGTCAAGAAGTGCCTAAGGGAGAACCGGTAAGCTGCTGCATTGCACGTCATTAGCCTTCTGTTGCTTAGTGATGCAACACATCACACACCAACCATGAATCTACCATTCGCTCCTGTATTCCACCCCTGCATATGAAATCGAATCCATGCAGTCCTCAGCAAAATTAGGCTTACTGCCCACTGGGAGCAGACATAGAGGGTGGGAGGGGTAGCAAAAGTGTGGGGTAGAAAGAGGAGGAAAAGTAGAGAGCAGCCAGGCAGACACATTCACACACACAAGCACTGCCACAGAGAAACTATTTCAGTCATGGCCTCGGAGAGTGAGATGGAGCTGGAGTTCACTGAGGACCTGCAGCTGACCGAGATGATGCGGCTGAGGGTTCAGTCTCTGCAGCAGCGTGGGCAGAAGAGGCAAGATGGCGAGCGCTTGCTTCTGCCCCATGAGGCAGTGTTCCGGCTGGACTTCACCGATCAGGAACTGACCTTTTCTCACTGGAACGTGACCCTGATTGGGCCGGGCCGCCTTTCAGTTACAGGTATCTCACAGCTGTGGACACCCGACCTCACCAACCTGATGACGCGCCAGCTGCTGGAGCCCACGGGCCAGTTTTGGAGGACGGCTGGAGACCCAGAGGACGCACCAATTAAATGCCTGGAGGCTGACATTCAGGAGTTTGGAGAGAGGATCGCTGAGCTGGCCAAGGTCAGAAAGGTCATGTACTTCCTGTTCGCCTTCAAGGAGGGAGTGGAGAAGGACGGCGTAAAGTGCTCAGTGGTGTTCAAGAAGAACGCCTAGGCAGAGTCATGAGTTCGGAAGCATGGAAAGCATTTGATGTAATATTTTTCTGAAATATGCTTAAGTTAACTAATTAGTCTTTCTGCCTCTTTTATAGCCAACTGTCAATTAGAGAATGAGTTAATAGTGAATGTGTGTTTGTAGTAGGAGTTTAACATCAGATTAATGTAAAGTATATGTATACGTATATACACTATGTCCAAAATGCTGCTTTAATTACAATGATTTTTGTGAAAAAAAAAAAATTTTATATATTATATATATATATATATATATATATAAATAAATAATCTCCTTACATGCATATTGATATTATAGAGCATTTAATATAGTGGAGTTATAGAGCATTTTAACGAAGTAACAAAGGAAAAGCCTGTAATGTAATGTACTATAGACGGTGCTGATAGAGAAAGTGCATTAGCTTACATTAACACTACCTCCAATGTTCTGCCTAAACTAGGATTTATTTTATGAAAAGGTCAAAATATAAACATATGTAAACACATGTACTTGATAACACAGAGCCCTATCAATAAAAATATTTTTTGTCATCAACAGGTGTCTCAGTGTCTTTCTTTTCATTTATATAT
>CM075008.1:21702793-21721692 GCA_037576675.1 Pangasius sanitwongsei
TTTAAGAATGCCTTTGACAAAAGAAGAACGTATTGAAATCATTCTCATGGCTGGATCAGGAAGCTGTCACAAGGTTGTGATGGACTTTAACAAGAAACATGGCGAGCACATCACATACGACTTATTAACAAATTATTATTAACAAATTCAATAAACTTATTAACAAATTCAAAAAGACCGGAGAGTGTTGTGGACCAACCGAGAAGTGGACGTCCACGAACATCCACTGACAAGGCACAACCGACGTGGGGCTGGCGTACATAGTCCCCTGTGTATGGAGTCTTTTGGGCCACGCTGTATATTATGTGCACAGCTGAATAACCATACTTCTCAGTATCACAGTTCTCATTAAATTTTTGAAGTGGACAACTTTAAATAACATAAAACCTTAGTGTTGTACAGTTATGTAAAAGTACAAGCAATATTCATAGAAGAAAAAAGTCTGACGCAAATCACACACTGATTTTAGTTACTGATGATAAGTTCGTGCCACTTTCACCAAAAAAACTTAAGAACAACAACAATATCTATTAAATTTTAAAAGACTGTGTAAAAGATTTGTTTTAAAGATTTAAAAGGTTTGTTATTAAGATGAATGACTTGAAGCTGGTCTGATGCCAAAGTCACCTTATGACTTTACAAATCTATGATTTTACAGAAATGTAATAACGTAATTCTTGAAAATGTAGTGAGTAGAAAGTGGAAATTTTTCTTTTGCAGTGTTGTAAGTAAAAGTCAAAAATATTAGGAGAAAGAAAAACAACTAAAGTACATATCCTAAAAACCAAAACAGACTTAAGTACAGTAACCAAGCAACTTTACTTTGCTATATTAAGCTCAGAAAATAAATGCTGACTGACTATAAGAAATAAACAACCCTGTTTTAAAAATCATATTATGCCACTGCCAGACATAATGTTTCTCTTGGACGTCATTATCTAAACAGGTTTTGCATAATGTTAGAGGTTGACCTATCTTAGATTTCATTATTATAGTAAATAATTAAAACACCCCTAATACAAACGCTTCAGCACTTCTAAAGCACAATAATACAAGTCATTTTGTGCTGGACTTTATTAACTCTATACACTTTAAATGCTCCAATAAGAATAATTACATTTTTATCAAACAATTTCACAGTCAATCAGGGCTTTAAGCATTGACAGCTGCATCGACGACTATCAAGATGGTTACAAATGCACAAATTAACTGCTTTTCCCTGGTTGCTGTAGCAGTCAATGCAGCTGTCGAAGTCCCTAATGCTGTGGGGATTTAAACCGCATGGCTTAAATTTGAAGATTTGTAAAGGATACTTACGGAGCTGGACCACTGCGCTGTCTCCGTTTGTTGCGAGATAGTGTAAAGTCTGCTCTCCGTAGTACGACGCACCGGTTTTATCCACTTCCGTGCTAGCTGTAACTAGAACCGCACTGGCTACAGGAGAGGGAAGACTGAGATAGTCAGTAACAAATTATGGATTTACACACACTTCAGCATACTGTATTAGCTTTAGCTATTTTTAATATTAATAAATTTGAAGGCATAACATTTACAAATAGTGATAGCTGGAAGCTGAAAGTTAAGGTCTGGTGCTAGTGACCTGATGGTTGTGAGTTTAAAGCTCAGGACTGCCAGTAAACCAGCAGTCACTCAACATGTTCACATGTAAAATGTGTTTTTATGGGGAAAAAAATTTAATTCAGATACCTCTTTTGTTCCACAGCATGGTCACTTTATCAGCCTTGAAAAAGCTTTTGTTGGCCAGAGCTGAGGTAGGACCACTAAAATTAGGGTACTGATAAAGCCGGACAAAAGAGGGGGCCCCCTTGCTTCCAGGAACGTAGACAGCAACCTTGAGTAACACAAAAGACATTAAACAATTAGCTGTACACAAAAAACTGGCACATGACAATAATCATACATCTATATCAATAATTGCACAAATATTACTAAAAGATCCTGTTTGTCCCTGCAGTCCACTTGGGTGTAGGCTGCCTAGGTAGGCAGCATGTTTTGGCTGTGCATGTACTCCTGAGATGAAATTAGGAAAGCAGCATAAGGACAGCTGCATTGTAAGAAAACTCATTTTGAGCAAAGTTTTGAGGAACACTGCATGGGGCCTTCTTGAAGAAAGGAATCCCAGAAATCTGTTGACTAGATCTAGGACATTTTGAGGAAAAATAGGGTAGACTGAATTGTCTCTCTGCTGATACAGCGTCTCAAACTACTGACCATACATGCTGGCTCTGTCATTGCCGGGGTGCTATTAGAGATAATAAAAATCAGGATTAGAGAAGTAAGAATAAAACACTTTGGGGGCATGCTGTTATAGGAAAAATAATCAACGGCACGGTGGGGTTATGTGGTCCGACACAAAGTTACCACCCCGGAGATTACTTTCTGATAACAGCATGTCTTCGTTTACCACAGCAATTTGCCAGTAATAGTAATATTAATTAATTTATTTATGCATTTTTCTCCCCAATTTGGTCACCTGCTAATTCCTATCTACTAGCCAGCTTTCCTTATCACACAATAACTACCAATCAGGGAGGGTAAAAGGCTTCCTCCGTGCTTCCTCCAGCAAACTGCATCTTTTAGAACTGCTGCTCATGTGGCATCACAGGGTAGTGTAACATAATCAGAGGACAGTGCTATCTACCCTCTTCCTCATACATGAGCTCACAGACACCTGTGATTGGTTTGTGTCTCTCTGATTGACAGAGGACACTGAGTACAACACCCCTCCCTCCCACGTCCCTGGCCACGTCTGACCATCACATCTGGATGAACAGTTTTCTGTTGCACTACTCAGGAGCACAACAATTACCATTTTTTCAGCCGGCACTACTGTCAGAGCTGCTGGCAAAGAACATAAATCCACACCGTCTGAGCAATCAGAATCGAGAATTCAACAGCGCTCAAGGGTTGACAGCTTTTGCAATACCTTGCTTGGCTGAGTTCCTGGCGACAGAGCAAAGTCTGATACCTTCTGAAGATGAAGTTTGTTGGCAATGGTTTCTGCACAAGCAAAACACACGTTTAGAGACACACACCACCTGATTAACGTTCATTAGTATCACATACAATTTTAAAGACTTTGCGCAAATATTCAGCCGCAACATATTTACATGGTAACTGTAACAAAAATGGTGGAGAAACAAACTTACCGAAGTTATTATTCTCAAAGAAATGGAGTTCATTGTTCACGCATCTGACTGCGACGCTTTCATCATCCGCCCAACTTGGACACCTTAAAACACAGGATCATGCACATCATTTGACAAATAACACTAATTAATGACAAATTAGGCTACCAATCATGTGACTTGGGATGAAACACTTGAATCAGTGCAGTGCTCTCAGTATTTATGATACAGCAGCATTTCTGTTTCAATCAAGTCATACACCCAGTTCTTTTTATGACTAGCGTGCTAGTCAGCGGCAATGTTAAAAAATGATTTATATAGGCACGCTTGTTCTTTCTCCCCATCAATCATTCTCTGTGCATGTCAGTCCCAGTTAACACGTATATCCGGCGGCCTGGGAAAAGCCTCCACACGGTGCACTTTTTATATTTTCTACTATACATACTTCAGAAAACGACAGGCTTTCCAGAACTGAAAAAGTTTCTCTTTTGCATCTCAAGTCAAATCACAAGTCAAATTACAGCATTCTAACATGGAAAAGGAGTGTTTTTAACACTGAATTTGTTCAACTGCTTACTTGACCAACAGGATTAATGGTTTTGTTGAAATATATTTATGTTCATTTTAAAGTTGTGGCGTCAATATACTGTATGTTATAGGCAGAAAAATCCAGTTGTGGCCCAAATCTTATTCTTCATAATTCTTTTCGCCAGAATTCAGCCACAGCAAGGATAAGGATAAACTTTATTTGTCCCCGAAAGGAAATTTGTCTTGGGCAAAATCTTGACGGCTTGAGCAACATCTGACGGCAAGAGACTTATACACACCTTGCTAGAACTGATGAATTCATTTAAATGAATGCGACTGACTTGACAGTCATGTTGTTATTGTCTTCGTTACTTACCATCCCTCTGCTTTTTTCTGGTAAAACGCTTTGATACAGTTGCCTGTTTGCAGATCCCACAGCTGGAGGTTAGCCTCACCCTGAGGATTATCTTGCGATTCTGAAACATTACAGGAATGCAGACAAGAGTTATATTCCTATAATACTCAGTCATTATATAGAGAATTACTATAACATGGAGCAAACTGTATCCTATGCATCCTGTGAAATTTGCTTGTATTTTAAATATATTACTTGCTACATTGTTTAATCTGTGCTGCATAACCAGTAGATATTCCTATCATTAATACTTCTATAAGCCACCTATTAAAGCAGTGAGCAACAAGAGGGCATGAGTTGCAGTGATTATACCACAGGTAAGGAGTTGTTTTAGGCATGATATGTGGCGTGCCTAAAACCCCTTTACCCATGATAACGTCACTGTAATCATTAACTATACTCAAAATCATTACTTCACAATGTTTTGATGTTTGAAATGTTTAGAAGTTATAAACCAATGGAGCCGGCTCAAAAGCCGGTCCTGCGTGGTCACAGGCACAGAGTCTGGCACAGGCTGGTGATTTTTCTTCATCAAGTTCAGTAGGTGTGTATGTTTATTATAATTGTAGTTATAACAAGCAAAAATCACACACACATCACATTGCACACCCATGTTCCCATCAGCCGCCTTCAGTATACTCACTGGTGTAGTGCTTCCATGTAACCAGTACTTTGTTAAGTGGAGAAAATCCCAGCATTGTAGTTTTTGGTAGATCAAAAGACTTCACCAAATCTCCGTTCGCAACTTTAATCACGCTGACCCTGCGGAAAAAAATTGAAACAACTATTTCAAGCTGCAATTATTTCTCAGTAAAGCTTCTCAAACACATCTGACGTGACCTCCATCCATCCATCCATCCATCCTCTGTGCTGCCTATCCTACATGGGGTCATGGGGAGCCTGGAGCCTATCCCAGGGGACTCGGGGCACAAGGCGGGGGACACCCTGGACGGGGTGCCAATCCATCGCAGGGCACAATCACGCACACACATACACACCCATTCACTCACTACAGACAATTTAGAGATACCATTCAGCCTATAATGCATGTGTTTAGACTGGGGGAGGAAACCGGAGTACCCGGAGGAAACCCCTGCTGAAGGTGCAAGCCCCGTACACACAGGGTGGAGGCGGGATTCAAACCCCAACCCCGGAGGTGCAAGAAAACAGTGCTAACCTCTAAGCCACTGTATACTACCCCCCAACTTAACCTAATAAATGCAAATATAGTTCATTCATTCATTTCTCTTCTGCTTTTCCTGGTAGGGAAGAAGTTCTGTCCAGACTTCTTGATCCCCATCCAGGGATTCCAGTTCCTCCTGGGGCTCCACAGATGTTCCCAGGCCAGTAGTGAGATATCTCTCCAGCAGGTCCTGTGTGAGGTGCCTGATGCAGCTCTACCAGGAGCTGACCAGGGGCTACCACTGTAATGTGAGTGATGAGTATGTATACGTACTTCTCCCCATTGCACCAGCCAAACAAAGTGCCATCCCTGCTGAAAGTCACATATTTGCTCTGTCGTTCATCTCTGAAACATGATAGGAAAGATGATGCACAGTTAAAGATGAAGTCAAATTAGAGTTGAAATCATCCTGCATTAAATTCTGCTCATATAAATAAAAAGCTCACCGCTGGAAAGTCGGATTTTCCTCACAGTTCGGTGGTCCGCGGAGCAGAAATGTCCCATCTGACCCTCGAACTGGTGTTACAACAGACAGATCATGATGATGTTACAGTAACTGTAGCTCAGCAGTGAACGTGGGACCGGAGCCTGTGTGTGTGTGTGTGTGTGTGTGTGTTTCTCATACAGAAACCCAGCTAGATATCATGTTTTATATAAAACTAACCACAACTCCTTACAGATTCCACTTCACATAACAGCCATGTGCGTGTAAAACACACCAGCACTTTAACTATCCGTGTGAATAATAGCTTTAAATGAATGTGCTTACCTGCTAAGTGTGGTGTGGGAGGCGCCATGTTGAACCGGAAGTAGTCACGAAAGGAAGTGCCCACGTGACAGGCTCGTCTAAGATTTTGTACAAATATCTAGAAAAATTATTTGCAATAATTAAAAAAAAATGATTTATATAATTGTATCTATGCATTTTATTTGTTTATTTTTTTTAACGATTATTAAAATATAGATTATTATTATTATTAATATTATTGCTATATTTTTGTGGCCGTATTTTTACATATATGTTGGAAATATAATATTGGAATTTATAATTTTTTAATCAATTTTATGAAGTATTAATTAAAAAAATGATTATTATAATAATTATAATAATAATTATTATTTATACATTATATAATGATCAAATAAATCAAAGTTGAATAAGGGAAATGTGGAAATATTATTGCTTGAATTGCTTCTAAATGACAGCAATGAAACAATCTGTAGTGGAAACGTGCTAATATAGTTTTTATAAACTATTAGAGTCTTTAAAACCTTGGGACTTTACTGGGGAAACACTGACAGAGAGGTGAATCCCCCTTTAGAGTGGTAGGTAACAACTCTTAAGATTGTATGAATCTCTCAAAGATATTATTATTCCTGTACATGATTAAGAGTGGTACGGTGTCCCAGTGGGTAACATGGCCTCCTCACAGCTCCAGGGTCCCCGGTTTGATCCTGAGCTTGGGTTACTGTGCAGAGTTTCACATATTCTCCCCATCTGAAACTCCCCATGTGAGCCCCAGCACTGCCAAGCTGCCACTGCTGGGCCCTTGAGCAAGGCCCTTAACCCTCTCTGCTCCAGGAGCACTGTATCATGGCTGACCCTGCACTCTGACCCCAGCTTCCTAACAAGCTGGGATATGTGAAGAAAAGAATTTCACTGTGCTGTGTATATGTGAGAAATAAAGGCTTCTTCTTCTTTTTCCATGCTCACGTTGGTTTCCTCCAGGTTCTCTGGTTTCCTCCCACTGCCCAAAAACATGTCTGTAGGTAGGTTATCTACACTAAATTGCCCACAGGTGTGAATGAGTGTTATGAATGTGTGTGTGCCTGGTGACCAGTGATGGCCCGGGATCCCAACGCCAGTGAATTCTCACACCTTGCGTCCAGTCCAGTGTGAACAGGAGCGGCTCCAGATCCTCTGCAACCCTGATCAGGATAAATCGGTTACTGAAGATGAATAAATGACTGAATGAACGTTCATTATTTATTCTGTATTATTATTTCTTGATTAACTATTCAACTATATGAATAATGTCCTGAAATATGGAAAGAAAAAAAACAATTACAACACATAAGAAATAAAGATACACACGAAATCATTTAGGGCACACAAACAGACAGGAATGTGGAAAATGATTATGGATGATCAAACGTTTTTTTCCGACTGAAACAACGCTCCAGTTATCGTGTGAAGTCAAGTCCATAGGTCACTCCGGTTCATAGCTCAGTTCAGGGGGCGTGGCCCTCTACGTCACTCAGTCTGGATTCGCCACGACCGCGGAATAAAGGCGAGTGGGCGGAGTCATCCTTCTGCCTACGTATCATAGCTGAATGAATGGGCGGGACCACCTGTGTGTGCGTACGTGTACACGTATGGGTTAATGGGCGGAGTCTTTTCCTGTGTACGTATGCACGTACAGGGTAGTGGGCGTGGTCTTTTCGTGCGTACGTATGCACAGAGCGGTTTCGAGGGCGGAGTCTGGTTTGTGCGTACGTAGACATCTCCCGGAGTACAACGAAGATCCAGTGATCTTTTCATCAAGGCTGGGATATTTGGGTTTATTTTTTTTAATTAAATTTAGCCACAAGTTTATTTTTAGTCGCTGTAGGTTAATATTGAAAACATGGTCGCGAAGCAGAGGATACGCATGGCGAACGAGAAGCACAGCAAAAACATCACACAGCGAGGGAATGTGGCCAAATCATCAGTAGGTCGAAGCTTAACTCATCTAACCCCTGCTGTAACTGGCTTCATCAAATCGCATTAATGCTGCTCGTTGAATATACTTCAATTCAACATTTTTTTATTATATATTTGGTGATTGGATGTGTTGCTTTAGCTGGATGGCTAACTGAGTAGTAAACTGGCCTCATCACTTCCTACATTATGCTATATATATATATATATATATGTGTATGTGTGTATGTATGTATGTATATGTGTGTGTATATATATATATGTATGTATGTATGTATGTGTATATGTGTATATGTATATAAATTAAAATGTTTATGAAGGGCACTAAAAACTTTTGAAATGTCAAAAATTACTCTTAATTTATAAGCTCATAGAAATTTTAGCTTTTTTAAAATTTTTATTACAGATTGATTGATTTATTTTAATCTGTTTTTGCTGTTGTTCTGTACTCGTTGATATAATTTGACGTAATTTGTTTTTGGCATAAATTTTTTTTTATTTATTTTTTTTTTTATTTATGCCAAAAACAACTTGCATCAAATTATATCAACAAGTACAGAACAACAGCAAAAGCAGATTAAAATAAATGAATAATTTGGTAATAAAATAAAAAAGCAAACATTTCTATGAGCTTATACATTGACATTTTGAAAGTTTTTAGTGCCCTTCATAAACACAACATAAGAATTAATCCAACAAAAAAATTGATACTAGAGGACTCCTGAATATAAATTTGCATTTATGTATCAAAAAATTGACCAAGAATAATAAATAAATGTAATACGGAGAAATAATATTGGAAGTGTTTATACATGTTCTGAGAGACAGGTACATAATTCCTACATTATACTGTTCATGGATGAAGTGTTGCAGCTTCACCCTGATCACGTGTGTGTATTTATTCATCTTTCCTGCAGAGAGGCACACCAGACGACAAGGCGGTGGTAGGACCCTGGCTCCTGGCCTTATTCGTCTTTGTAGTGTGTGGATCAGGTGCGTTTCCACGTATATTTGCATTTCTCAATGTCTAGGTTCCTTTGAATGACTCTTTCTCTTTAAATACGTCAAGAACGGCTTTTCTTTACAAACGAGAGCCGTGCTGTGTTGAAAGGACAAAGTACATTTGCCCTTTTTTTCAATGCCCTGCTGTCATTCCGGTCAACAAACCTTGATTTTGGTTGAATTTTTATAGCGATGTCTATTACAATTCAGCCATTTTCTCTCTTAAATTAACCTAACTCAGTTCTTCTTTTCCTGCTGTTGCCTTGAGCTTGTCAGCATTTATTAATCTAAAAAAACAAAAACACTGATGAAGTAATCAGTCTTACGAGGGTTAATGCTGACTCAGAGTCTAATCACAGAACAGATCATCCTTTGGGTGTAAGCACTGAAAGCAGTGATGCAATCCGTTTTAAAAATGAAATGCTCTTCGATAAATAAACGCTCTTAACATTCTGCACAGATCCAAACGCTGAGTCAGAGTATTCAATCATAGCATTGACTTGATTCTACTCTAGATTAGGTTAACGCTTTATTTTAGCTTATTGGAATCTGAAACTGTTTTTTCTTCAGTTTTCTCGATCCATAATCAAATGTATAAATCTCCAACTGCGATGATAATCCTAGTACAGTTTATGAGTAGCTTATATATTACAGCGGCTAGTTTTCCTTCTAATGTGCATTACAGGTCAGCGCTTACAAAAGGGGAGCTTCACTTAAGAAACACTTAATTTAAATTGCCAAAAGCAGATGGTTACATCGTAAGGGTTTTGACTGAAACAATTCTCTAATGTAAAAATTTGAGACGTGTAATCCAAATGGATGGCTCAAGAGCTGATGTGGCTGAAAAAGTTCACTAAATTGTGGCTTCAAGCTGTAAAAACAGTCTAAAAACCTGAGTTTGTGAATAATAAAATAATAATTTGCAAATTTTACATGAGAAGCATACATATGAAATTTCAATTATAAGACCTGTTATACTGTAGATACACAAAATTGAATTGTGATCTGCTATTCATACAGTAGTGATTACATCTAGCATGCTTTATAAAAAGAAAAAATAAATAAATGAAGATAGATTGTAAGATCAAGCAAGTCATGACCATTCCCTGGCTTTGTAGCTTAAACATCTAATAAATAAATCTGAGGCATCTCAACTCAATCTTTTATTCCTTCCTTTTCTTCCCAGCCATTTTCCAGATTATTCAGAGCATCCGAATGGGGATGTAAGAAGACAACTGGACCATCATCATCATCATCATCATCACTCAACATTCCTCTCTTCTCTTCTCTCACTCTGCTGGCAAGGATGAGGATCACCTCTCAGCTCTTCATGTCTTATTTAAACTATCCATAGCTGTCACCGCAATACTATG
This sequence comes from Pangasius sanitwongsei, assembly GCA_037576675.1. Classification (NCBI taxonomy): domain Eukaryota; kingdom Metazoa; phylum Chordata; class Actinopteri; order Siluriformes; family Pangasiidae; genus Pangasius; species Pangasius sanitwongsei. The sequence continues at coordinate 21,713,145 of CM075008.1, forward strand.
AGCTCATGTGCCTTACATGAATGGTGGAGGAATGGAAAATGTAAGAGGAAAAACCTAAGCCATATCTTACCAAACATTCCAGTCTGATGAAGACTGCTGCTGGAACACCATTATTATTGCAAACCTTTCTGCCGCTGACTTTTACTACAGCGATTCCTCATACAGCTGTTCTTTTTCCCCTGAAGGACTGTTTCTGTACACCAAGAAATGTTTTAACTCAGAAGGGTGCCAAAATATCAGGTCTCAATTTAGGTCACAGTAACTTAAGGATAGTTAAGAGAGTTGTCCAGAACTGCAATACAATGATGTAGATTATGTGGAGCTATGCACCTTTCATGCATTCCTGCCAGTGTTTATTGCTGTTTTTTTTGTTTTTTTTTAACCTGTTTTGTTGGCTGAAATAAATGAAGGTCTTTAAAGTCAGGTTAATGTATTGGACCGCAGCAATTTGTAAAATGATGTATTTTTATTTTTTTTTGCTTTCCACACAAATGATCTTTAACAATAAAACAGTTAAATGAAAGCTTCGTTTCATTTTTGGTCTCTCATCACAAACCGATTTGTGTCGTCATCATTCACGCGCAGCACAAATGACCTGTATATTAATGTCACCTCAGAAATATCAGAGGTGCCAACATTTACAGTTTAGCCGTAACATTCATGATACAGGAGACACCTGAAAATTACACTTTTGTTTTCTCAGATGAAGCGGTGGTCAGGCCAAGCGCAAATAAACCTCGTCTGGCTGAAAATCCAATTCACTTAAATAACAGTCATATCAAACGTTTGCCTTGCTGTTTTCTTTCCGTTGCTTCCGGCTCATCTGAGGAAAAAAACACAAATTAGCTATTTCGATAATATTCCCCTTACCTACTCGTTAGCATCAAGCTGTCCCGTCCACTGCCATACACTAGGGTTTCCCTTATTAATATACTAGGGTATATTTTTCCTCACCCTGTCACGATTTTCTTGTCATGTCGGCACATGTGGTATATACAGGAACTTATACCAAACAAAGAAAAGAAAAAGATATCATCAATAATATGGTGAAGCCTTCTGTAAGGACGCATTTACTTAACATTTATGAAAGGAGTCTGAAGTGTCAGTGGTTTGTAAAAAAAAAAAAAAAAAAATCCAGCCTGTCACTTTACTGTGAAACTGTAAATAAGAAAACACTTTATACGCTTTACAGTCTCAGTAAAAAAAATCAAGCTGTGTTTTTTTTTGTCTTATTAACTTCAAGAGAGGAAAAAAGAGAGGGTGGTGAGTGAACGAATGTTTATAACTGCTGTAATGTAAGCGATAACAGGAACTAACTTGTCTCATGGACGTTCCATAACATTAAAACGTAACTATAAATGGTTGTATCATTCTTTAATAAATTAAAAATGGCAATCATTGGCAAATTCCTATAGTATAAGAGGAATAACTTCAGGATGTCCTGTTATTAAAATAAAAAAAAAAATCAACTTTGGGATGGTATGAGTAACTCCGCTTTGTGCTGGGCCACAGACTTCACTTAGAAAATCCTCCTTTGCATGAATATACACTCACCAGTCACTTTATTAGGAACACCTGTACACCTGCTCAATCATGTGGCAGCAGCACAATGCATAAAATCATGCAGATACAGGTCAAGAGCTTCAGTTAATATTCACAAGCATCAAACATCAGAATAGGGGAAAAAAGTGATCTCTATGACTTTAACCGTGACATGGTTGTTGGTGACAGATGGGCTGGTTTGCATATTTCAGAAACTGCTGATCTCCTGGGATTTTCACACACAGCAGTCTCTAGAGTTTATACAGAATGGTGTGAAAAACAAAAAAACATCCTGTGAGCGGAGGGTCTGCAAGCTGAAACACCTTGCTGATGAGAGAGATCACAGGAGAATGAGCAGACTGGTCTGAGCTGACAGGAAGTCTATCATAACTCAGATAAGCACTCGTGTGTGTGTGTGTGTGTGTGTGTGTGTGTGTGTGAAATTCCCAGGAGATCAGCAGTTTCTGAAATACTCAAACCACCCCATCTGGCACCAACAACCATGTCACGGTTAAAGTCACAGAGATCACCCTTTTTCCTCATTCTGATGTTTGATGTGAATATTAACTGAAGCTCTTGACCTGTATCTGCATGATTTTTCTGCATGATTTGTGCTGCTGCCACATGATTGGCTGACTGGATAACTGCATACATGAGCAGGTGTACAGGTGTTCCTGTATTAGTGGACGGTGAGTGTATGTATACAGTATATGCTCATGCACTGGTACGCTAGTGTATATTTTCCCTTGATAGGGGACATTTGAGCCAGTTTGACTGATGGAATAATTGAATGAATTAATGGATTTACTATGTGACCTTCATGTCATTAGACTAATATTGTTAATTAATAATTATTTGTTAGTATAAATATTAGATATCTAGGAATAGTAAAGTCTGTACAGGATGTCACCAGAGGCACATTCCACAGAAAGCATGTTTTCCAAGTAGCTGACAAATTGCTATCAGCACCTGAGAGCTGAGCTCCTTATGGGACATTTATCCACATTGTATCACCCTTACTAATTCCTTACCCAGCCATTAATATTGCTTTTTTGTCCCACTTTATAAGATCTCAACATGATTTCAGATGATAAGCAATTAATAAACAGGTCATGGTTGGGGAAGAAATGTAGGTAAATTATCTTGTATGTATGGACATTTATAAATCGATCATAGGAACATTTAGGAAATAACTGGACATCTACATTTAGGATTATTCTTTATAAATGAGGCCCTCAGATTTCCACTTAACTGATTATTTCTATACCTAATTATACACAGTGAGTATTATATGAATTTGTCATTTCTAATTTAGTACACTTAATAGCATCTGGTTTATTATGTATTTGTTTTTTTGCTTTTTTTGTTTTTTTGTAATAAATAAATAAATCTAAATTAATTAGATTGCTACTAGATACCTTTCCCACTTTTTGAAACACATTTATTTTAATCATGGAATAATTTACACAACTTGCCAGTCACATCCTAATATGGACATAATAATCTGACAGAATAACTATTTTGAACACCACATGCTGGTGATGTCACTGATTTTTGGGGCAGTCTCTTAAAACCCTGGATCCCAAGATATTCTCTGCTGCTTCTCTGTTTCCTCATAACAGACTATTTCATCTCCAGCTTTAAAGTCAATAGCTTTGTCCAAAGACAGACCGCACTCCATGCCTGTCTTCACAACTTGAACATCATCTTTGTGATGTTTTAGTGCAGTCAAAGCCCCTTCCCAAAGAACCTCTTTCCCTCGAATGAGTCGAAATTTCATCTTCTTGTCCAGTTGGCCCCTCTGGATTCTGCAGCCAGCCACTGGGACCTTCTTCTTCCCTACAGTCACGTCAAATGTGGCCAGAACAGATGCTTCTCCTATTATATTCTCCTCCGTGGTTGGGGGCAGTTTACTGCTAAGCTCCTCTTTCAGGTCATCTATCAGATGGTAGATGACACGATGCATCTTTAAGGGAATGCCCTTCTTGGCAGCCATGTCTTGTATTGACTTATTAGCACCAATGTTGAAACCATATATTGTTCCAGAGAATGTCTCTGCCATGTTAATGTCATTTTCTGAGATGTCCCCAACACCAAAATGCACTACATTTAAGGCACACTGTTCCTCTGCATCATAACTTGCAAGTATGTTCAGAATTGCCTCCACTGAGCCATCAACATCACCTTTGACAATGAGACTCAGACTGGGATCCTCACCCTCGGTTTTCTCACTGGGTCTGGAGGCTATATGGTGCTTGTTGGCCTTGTAGAGAGCGACTTTCCTCTGCCTCCAGTTGAGATGTGCCAGTCTCTCCCTCTCTTTCTGATAGCTCTCTTGGTGTTGCTTCTGCTTGGCCTCGATGGCTTGCTGATCCTCCTTCAACTTGTTCTGTTCTTCCATGTATGTTCGCCACTCCGCTACCTCCCGAGCCCGTTGCTCCGACTCCACCTCAAGAATTTCTTCGCCAGCGGAAGGTAGTTCCTTCCAGCCAACAATCTCCACAGGAATGCCAGGCCCTGCATTTGTCACAGTTTGGCCGTTCTCATCAAACAGTAAGCGTACTTTAGCCCAGGCCTTTCCTGCCACCAGTACGCAGCCCTTCTTTAGAGTGCCCCGTTTGATTATTGCCATGGTTACAGGTCCTTTGCCCTTGCTTGTATGGCTTTCAATGACAGTCCCCTCTACTAGACCCTTAGGGTCAGCTTTCAGTTCCAGCATCTCAGCAAGTGCTACTGTGGCTTCAGCCAGCTCCATCAGATTCTCCCCCTTTAAAGCAGACAAATGGATAGCCTGGACGTCTCCTCCAAACTCTTCACACACAACATCATGGGCCAGCAAAGCTTGTTTCACTTTCTGGGGATCTGCCTGAGGCTTATCACATTTATTCACTGCCACAATGATTGGCACTTTGGCTTTCTTGGCATGCTGTATGGACTCGATGGTCTGCTTCATCACTCCATCATCAGCTGCAACCACCAGAATGATGATGTCAGTAACCAAGGCACCACGAGCCCTCATAGCAGAAAACGCTGCATGTCCAGGGGTGTCCAGAAACGTAATCAGTTCACCAGAAGGAAGCTGGACCAGAAACGCTCCAGTGTGTTGAGTGATGCCTCCAGCCTCTTGTACAGCAATCTGGCTCTTCCTCAGGCTGTCCAGCAGCGTGGTCTTCCCATGATCCACATGCCCCATAATAGTTACTACTGAAGGTCTGTTCACTAAACTAGCAGGATCTGGTGGTGGTTGTCTCTGGACATCTTTGTCTTCTCTGACTTCATTCTCCACTATCTTGGCCCATTTATACTTCATTCCAGACCTCTTTATAGCCTCTTTTAGCCACTTCTCCTCCAACACAGTGTCTGGTTCCAGATCATTGATATTTATAGCTGTGTTCAGTAAGGCCTCATATACATGATCTATGTCTTTGTTCATAGCCTCAGCGAGTTGAGACACAGTCATAGACTGTTTGATCTCCACTTCTTGCTTCTCTTGTTTCTCTAATTTCACTGGTTTCAGGATAAACTTCTTAGCTTTTCCATGTACTCTACCCTAGACAAAGCAACACACTCAGAATTAGACAATTTATCATTCAACGTCTTCAAAATATGGCTTACATACACATTTTCCAAACTTTTCCATTCCTTAAGAGTAATTGTAAAGGTTTGTTTAAGTTGTATTGTGTGTATGTTGCATTACCGGTTTAGCAGCCAGGTATCGTACATGATGGGGAGTGTATAGTGGAACATCAAGGCAGTGGGCTGATGCGGCCCTCCCGATCAGGACAGAAAACCTCTTAATCATGGCACTGATGACATAAACACATAAAATTGCATAGTAACCACAAGTGAAGAGGTATGAAATAGGTTTAAAAATAGGTTTAAAGGTTGCAATTGTGATATCCGAATGAGACTTAAGTGACTAAGGTCTGGAATTTTTTTTCTGGACTCAGGGCTGTTTTTGAACCGCGGCATGGGCAGCATTGTGAGGAATCTAACCGCTCTCAGTGCTGCATACCGGGTAAAGTGACTGGTTCAGCTTGTCATGTGATGTCCCGTTTTTACTTTTGCAGTTATTATGATTACTGATATATAAAACCAGACTTTCATAAGACTGGAGCACTGTAATTAGTTCATCTTTGTGGTGCAAGTGCTTGCACTGAGAACATTGCAAAAATGTCTGACTCATGCCAGCCTGCATGGCTTTTTTTTTATGTGAAAGCAAAGCTGTGATTATGAGCCTCTTCCCCAAAATCAGTCCTGGTTGCAGACTCAGTTATTTGGGCCAAGTGTGAAACCGCCTTTAGTAACAGAGCTTGCTTTCAACATCAGAGGTGTAAGCGCGGCTTTAACCGGGTTCTTACCTTTTCTTCCTGAAAACATTACAGACCTTTTCAAGACTTTTTCCAGAAAAACAGTGATAAGCATTAAACTGGGTTAATGCAGCAAATAAAGGAAATGGATTTAGAACCTTAGTGTCTTGGGTCAATATTACTTTGCCAACAGAGTATCCAAACTTTTCCCAAAATATTTTCTCGATTTTCATATTTTTTTTTAGGTGCCTTTAAGTGTCATAGTGATCCATGCTTTCCAGATCTGTGCCAGACAAACAATCTGTATCCTAAGATCAATACAAGATCTGTGTCTTGACATAAATAGGTCAGTGGATTGGATTGGATTAGATCAGAAAATATGTCAAATCCAATTTGATAATGATCCAGAGCTGCAGTCCAGTATCGGTCTCGATACTGATATGTAGTGACTGCTCAGTCCAGGCTACGCTGCTGTAGGGGTTTACAAGAGTTTTAGTTTCTAGATCAGTCTTTCTGTTAAGCATCGCCTTAAATCACAGAAAGCCCACCATCCTCAAAGTACTGAGTTCTTGAATGGATTTAGTCCAAATCCAAACCCTAATAACTCAAAAACAAGTAGGTTTAGAAATATACCTGAATCTAATGTCATTGTAATAAAATATGTTCTATAAGGGCAAATTTCAGGAATAAAAAGCTCCATGGATAAAAAATAAATAGCCCAAATATTGTTGTATACTTTTTACAAGTCTAATAGTTAAATACTTGGAATATGTTAATTTTTTAATATATATATATATATATATATATATATATATGTACTCATGGGGTCAGTGGGATGTACAGTTCATGGAGTCTCTGGCTAGAAAAAGTCTGAAACCCCCCTCTCTAGAGATCACATGCATTCACAGTAATATCCAGCAACAGGAAGTACTGCAGGTCGGTCTTTAACTGAATTTAATCAGATATTTACTAGCACGCTCTAATCCACTAAATCACAACATGCAAATAATATAGCACTATGTACTGTTAGATTACATACTGAGGCATTAACCAATTGACTTTGAATTCCTACCGTCCCAAAGCTTCCGGCTTGCTTTAAGACTTCCTGTGACGTTTCGTGTCATCACTTCCGTTGAGAGTAGCCCGTTCCTGTGGAGCTGTCAAAATAGTTAGCGGGGTGTTGCTGGTTGCTTGTGCATGTTCTCTGTTGTAAGAAAAAAAAACAAAACAAAACAAAAAAAACAGCGGTTTATTGTCTGAATGTAAAAAATGTAGTTAGTTACTTTATTAAATTGTACTTCGCGGTTTTACACACACACACACACACACACCCACTTGCAAGGCTTAAGCGACTGAACGCGCCTCAGCAGGGTTAGTAACATCAACTCTACCTACAGCTATTTAGCTACTTTTGCATAGTGCTATTTGTGATATTTATTGCTATTTAATTAAAGTCCTCTATACAGAAGTTGTTAGCTATTCAATATCCCAGTATGGTGTTGGCTTTTCAGCTCACTTCATACAAGGCAAGCGTCCTACAAGTTCATTTTGTGCTAGTTAGTAGTAATTAGCTAGTTTACACAGCTTGCAACTACATCCAAAGACAAACAAACAAACAAAAATTTTTTTTTTTGCCTTTTTTTTTTTTTTTTGCCTTTTTAGGTCATTGAGGTAGTTTAGAAGTATATACCAGAAGTTAGAAGTAATGAACAACCTTTCAAGAGGAAGTTAAAAAGGAAAGATACAGCTTGTTTCCTCTCTTGAAGGATGTTTATCTGTGTTTGGGATATTATTCAACATTAGCTGTTGCAATCGCTTCATTCTGTCTTACAAAACCATGTAATGCTGGTTTACAGTAAATCACACTATACTGTACAGTGTACTGTACCAATCCGGCTTAATGAGAGCTGTCTGTGATGGTAAAGCGCATTCAGTTATAAAGCTTTCCCACATTTAGGGCATGGAGGCACACAGCTCAGGACTCACAAGGAAAAGAAGAAGAGAGGGACCAAATGGAGAGACAGACAAGGAGGAACGAGGTAGAAAAATCCCACGAAGGACTTCGGTGAGTGCAGTGATGGTGTCTGAATCAGTCCTTCATATAGTTTTGCCAACTCTTTTCAAAGGAATGTAGCTAAGGCATGCTCACAAAGGAGCTAGGAGTCTCAGATAATGTCATAAAAATCGGCATATTTATTGAATGATCATGATCAATTGTATATCCAGTCATGTTGCATGAAGAAAGTTGGTTTTTTTTTTCTGAAGACAGTTAGACTTGAATAGAGTAAAGGTCTGTGAGAATAGAAAATAATATTTTTTAACATATTTCCTATAGAAAGAAGTCGTCTTTGGTCATGGCACCCCAAACAAACTATTTATGTATTTACAAAATTGACATAATTTCTATCAAGAACAAGACAAAATGAAGCAGTGGTAGTGAGTAGTCTGGAAATAGTTACAGTTGGAATAAATTGCTTTTATTACATACATATATTGCCAAAAAGAGAGTTTAGAATAAAGAGACACATGGGTGGGACAAACAATGGTGATCAGTGACTGGTCATTGGGAACAGTGGTGATCAGTGATTGGTCATTGGGAACAGTGGTGATCAGTGATTGGTCATTGGGAACAGTGGTGATCAGTGATTGGTCATTGGGAACAGTGGTGATCAGTGATTGGTCATTGGGAACAGTGG
>CM075008.1:21721792-21781903 GCA_037576675.1 Pangasius sanitwongsei
GGTCATTGGGAACAGTGGTGATCAGTGATTGGTCATTGGGAACAGTGGTGATCAGTGATTGGTCATTGGGAACAGTGAGCGCAATGGTGATCAGTGATTGGTCATTGGGAAACAGTGGAGGTCAGTGACTGGTCGTTGGGAACAATAGTAACCAGTAGCTGTGACTCGTTAAGTTGGCAACACTGCTGTCATGGGACATCTTGAAAGTGACTTCATTGTTTGTGTGTGTGTGTGTGTGTGTGTGTCTGTGTGTTCCAGACCCTGACAGAACCTGCACCCTTTTCTGATCAGCTGGAAGTTATATCCACTCCATACACTCGTATTAGCCTAGAGGAAGCCCGTTGTGGCACACCAGGTGCTTGCATGCAGTATCTCTTTCCTTCGGTCTATTTTGTCTTCAAATAGTTCCAAACTAAACATATGGTTAATGTGTTACTATAATAATATTCACTGTAGTGGCCTGTTTATTAGGAACACCTACAATCTCTAGCCATCTTAGATATACAGTTACTGACTGTAGCCCATCTGTTAGCCCCCTATACCCCGGCCATCAGTGAAAAGACACCTGCACAGGTCCACTGCTGACCAGATATTATTTGGATCTCATTTTCAGCACATCAATAACACTGAAATGGTAGTGTGTGTGTGTGTGTGTGTGATGCAGGTATAGGTGTATCGGCTACAGCAGCACTGCTGTTTTTTTAATACATCAGTGTGACTGCCGGTTTGAGAAACAGTGCACCAAGCAAAAATATCCAGCCAGCAGCTGTGCTCTGATCAGGAACATGAGCGGTGTAGTAAGTGCAGACAGTGCTGCGTGTCGCTGCCATGCTAAAAATGACCCACCATTAACATAATATCTAGTCAGCAGTGGTCCTGTGGTGGGCGGGGTTAAAGGAGTCAAACGCTGCAAAGTAACAGATGGGTTACAGTCTGTAATTATATACCTAGAAATGGAAGGTGAACCTGATTTAAAAAAAAAAAAAAAAGTCAGTGTATATAAGTGACATATTTAGTGAAGCTTTCCTTTTTCTTCCTTCTCATGTTTAGTGGGCCGTGCAGTGCGCGTGTACGCTGATGGGATTTTTGACATGTTTCATTCTGGACATGCCCGAGCTCTGATGCAGGCTAAATGTCTTTTTCCAAACACTCATCTCATCGTAGGCGGTAAGTAGCGTAAAACTACACTTTGTCTTCACTAAGTGATTAACTGAGTGAAGACAAGGGCCAAAGATTTTAAAGAGCAACTCCAGCCATCTGCATCGCCGGCTGCTGAGCACCTTGATGTAATCTCTGGGGAGGGGGCAGCCATGTTATTTGTTTGCAGATTGAAGTTATAAGGAGGTGTGTATCTTGCTCATTTTTACACAGCTCAAATACTAGACTGACAGAATGAGCTAGGCCTTTATTTCACAAAATTCTTGGCATAATTTAACAACAGCGAGTCTTTAGTTGTTCTGTGTAATACAGCCTGTTTTTCTCTTTCCCATCTTCGTTTTTGCTCTGCAAGTGTTTAAATGTGAGGCGATGGTGTGCTGTGCCAAACAAAATGTTTAAAAACCCACTGAAGTGTTATAACCAGCTCCATATTAAAAAACACTCATTTTAAACCTGGGGAACGGAAAGCAACTTTACTCACACTAAGCTTATTTTTTGTACCTAATAAACTTTATTTCATCATAAACACGTTTATAATAATCTGAGAGTCCAGTTCAGACAATTTGCTGTATATTTACAGGAGAAAGCACTGAAATGAAGCTCCAGTCTAGAGTGAATGAATGATGGCCGTAACCTGCGAGCAGTGTGAATTGAAAAGCCTGAACTGCACAAATAAAGACTGCAGCTTAGATTCTGGAAGGATTTACTTTCAGTGCTTGCCACTTAACACTCAGGTTCTGTGTGCTGCATTCAGGAAGACATGTACATTTCTAGAAACTATGAAAACAAAAATATATTTAAAAAAAAAACAGCCTTAAGGTGCACATTAAGACAAATCAGTTGCCTTTGCAGTTCTCTCTGGTTTATAGCCTACTGGTCTATCTTCCCACTATTTGACTTAAGCAGAAAGATGTGTTTTGACAGAGTGAGAATGAAAAAAAGACTCATCCTCAGTACAAGTAGATGTCATGGGGCATCACTCGTGTCAATAGCCAACCCGGAACTTATAAAAAATATATATATATACTCGTTAAAAGTCATAAGAGGTAATGCAGTTAAAGATCACATTTCGTCACATTTTTCGCTGAAGTTGTGCTTTAATTCCCAGCTGAATAACCTGAAGCTAAGCTTTTTATTATGGAAAGGTATCATGTCTATGTCTATAACTTGTCTTTTCACAGTATGCAGCGACACTTTGACGCACAAGCTTAAGGGCTTTACTGTTATGAATGAGGACGAGCGTTACGATGCAGTGAGTCACTGTCGCTACGTGGACGAGGTGGTCAGGGATGCCCCATGGACGCTAACCCCAGAGTTCCTGGCCAAACACAGAGTGTGTGACTATTTGAAGGATGTCTGGCATATATGGCTTTTAGTGAATATGTAACAAATTGAGCGTAATGTATTCAGAAATACCTACGATTGACTTTTCCTGTCATGCAGATTGACTTTGTTGCTCATGACGACATCCCGTACGTTTCAGCTGAGAGTGATGACGTTTACAAGCATATAAAGGAGGCTGGTAGGTGACAAGCCAAATAATTAGTACAATGGGCAGTAAATGAATAATAAAGTTAAGGAGTTAATAAATGAAATTGACTTGGTTACTTAAGAACGATCATTTCATTTCAAGGCATGTTTGCACCCACACAAAGGACCGAGGGCATCTCCACCTCTGACATCATCACACGCATCGTCCGTGACTACGATGTTTACGTGCGACGCAATCTGCAGAGAGGCTACACTGCCAAGGAGCTTAATGTCAGCTTCATCAATGTGAGTTCAACCAACATCTTTAACAGCGTCCAGCAGGTTTAATGACCTGTTCAGAAAAGTTGGGTGTTTTTCAGTGTGTGTCCTTACTACTGAAAGGATTCCAGATCTGTGATCCATTATCGAGCCACGATGGTGAACATAATTTCTTTAAAGAGGCGTATTCCTGGATTCACATCTCCTTGTTATTAAAAAAAATAACATTCCTATCACTCCTAAACAATCACTGCTATCTGATGTCATCAACGTGCACTTCCTGCTCCTCCCATTCCCGAGCCTTTACTGAGAAAATTCTTCCCCTAGGCGCTAGTCAGCCTATTGTGTAGCTCTGCATTTCACTTCCTATACTTAAGCAAAATTGTTTACTTGTTGAACATACCGAAAGAGTAACCATATTTAGCTGCAGTTCATCATCTAAGGCAAAATGAGCATGTTTAGTAGTTTGTATGCATAGAAATTTGATGTGTGAAACTGAGTCATTAAAAATCTTCTGATGTGCACCATTTTGCAGAGACGTAAAGCATTGTGTACCTCTGCATTTTAGTTCAGAATAATGTAAAAAAGATCCTTAATTATATAAAAATATATTAAAGTCGCACCACTTTAATTACCCATTAAAATGAGGACTCTTTAGTATTGTGTATATAAAGTTGGTGGGCCTGCTGAGCTACATATGTAGCGCACTGCCCAGCTGTGCTGACGTGATCGAACAACACATGCAGACTAATTGCCTGTTTGAGATTAAATGCTGCTAAATATGTTTCAGTATTTTGACAAATGGCCAGTTTTGCATACATTTATGAACAGAAATGCAGATCGGCCCTCCGTGGCCTGGAGCCAGGGAGTATAAATTGGCCATGCTGTCTGGATGGGAGGGATGGCATACTCTCTCTCCCTTGTTACAGTGACAGTAGCTAAATGTGGGCATCTGTGAGCTCTTGAATATGGAGGACGATAGATTGTGCTTTCCTCAGAATGTTTTATGCTGCCCGGTGATGCAGCATGAGCAGTTCAAAAAGACCTGCCTGGCTTGCTTCACGTATCTTGGAGGACGCACACTAGCCTTCACCCTCCCCAGTTGGTAGCTGTTGTCTGATAGGGGAGAGCTGACTGAAGGGTTGGAATTGGCAGGTGACCAAATTGGGGAGAAAAGGGGGAAAAGAAATGACGAGTGGAAGCTTGCTGGTGCATCAGGCAGGATTTTTTAAGCAGCTTAAGAGTACGGATTGGAGGCACACAGTGACTGCTGTACCAGGAACTGTAAAGAGACATTGATTCATGAATATGACCTACTTAAAGAAATTACACTCCCCACTCGGAGGTCTGATGTATAAAATATGCACTGGGACTGACAGGCACTGAAAAGTATGGAAAGGGAGAGAGAAGTATACAGCACAATACTTAATAAAACTTGTAAATAATAGTACACTGGTAATAAAGAAAGTTATGTGTGGTATGAGATTTTACCCAAACACAGACATGTGTATCAGTTAAGTTGCTGTCACCTCTCAGATTCTGCCTGATACATTAATTCATTCATTTATTAATATTTAATAACCGCTTTATTATGATCAGAGTTGCGGTGGATCTGGAGCCTGTCCTGGGAACAGTGGGCAAGAGGCGGGAGTGACACACGCGTTCACATACATTCACACACTCAGGGGCAATTTAATTTAGACAGCCCACCTAAGTGGGATTGAACCCTGGAGCTCTGAGGTGGCGACGCTACCCGCTGCAGTACTATTATGCCACCTTGCCTGATACACACTGTTTTAAACTTGGGCAGTTGCAGCTATTGGGGTGGTTATTCTTTCCTCACAGGAATCAGTAATGTGAGATTTGCTGTCAGTTGTTGGAATGAACCTGAGACTTTGTGTAGAAAACAGTGTGATGTTTGCAGGAAAAGAAGTACCACCTTCAGGAGCATGTGGATAAGGTGAAGCAGAAGGTACGGGACGTGGAGGAGAAGAGTAAAGAGTTTGTGCAGAGGGTGGAGGAGAAGAGCATCGACCTTATCCAGAAGTGGGAGGAGAAATCACGCGAGTTCATTGGCAACTTCCTGCAGATGTTTGGGCCAGACGGTGCACTGGTGAGACAGCAGGGTGGATGTGTGGGGCACTAATTTGTGTTTCTGTGTCACACCTACCCAACATTACTATATCTATATAAACCTACCCAACATTCATTTCAGTAAAAACAAAGGAATGTAGACGACAGACCTATTGGACCGTCCTATTCCCCATCAATCTGCGCTAACAGTTGATCATTTATTTCAGGTTTTCTTTTTGTGTGCACCTTTATGCCATTTTAGTGGCATCCATAAACATCTTTATTTGCAGCAAACTTGCACACAAATACTTGTAACTCAGCTTTGCTGAAATTATTTTTTTTCTCCACTAACTGCTTACTTCTTGCCATGGATCTTGGATTACTGTATCCTCCTGAATGTTTTCCTTTTCTGGCTCACTATCTATGAGGTTAAATGAGGGTAAATTGGCATGTGTTGTATGCATAGGGCATGTAAATAAGGGACCAGTGAGTGGAGCCTGTTTACACCCTGCTTAAAGCTGATTCATTTTTGCACAGATTCAGGTTCATTTGTCCCTCATTCTGTGCACTGTAAAACTGTGCTCATTTCTATGCAACGTTTATGTATAACATTACTGACTTTATACTGGGGTCTAGACATATACTGCATGGTCTGCTTGATGCCCATCCATATTTCTTACAGACTCACGCTCCTTCTTCATACCAGGAGCTTACACAGTGACTGAATCGAACAACATTCTTAATGACTTTCCACTGCCGGCGATAAAACAGGCACCTCTCCGCCTTCCTCTTTTTGCTTTCCGTATGAAATCACAGCTCTCAGCACAGCCTTTCATACAGTGGTTGCCTGTGGTAACTAAAATGGCACAATCTGCTTTAGATAAGCACTGCCTGTGATTAGCGTTGATATCAGGTTACTATAATTTTAGCCTCACGGGTAGAATCCAATCAACTCATTCTTCTGCTGCCAGCTGATTGCACCCAAACACACACAACAGGGGGTGAATACTTATGCAATCATGTATGCAAACCTTTCTGGTTTTTATTTGAAAATACGTTTGCAGACTATGTTGATTTTTTTTTTTTAATAATGAACATCTGAACATCTTTTTCATGTATTATTAAAGTATCAAAATGAGCCACATGCTAGACAAACTACGAACAACATCCCACTGAAGATTAGTTAGAAATGATGGAGAAGCTCAGTATGTGGTCTGTTAGTCCAGTGTCAGTAATGGAGCATGCATGAGGCAAGGGCATGTCTATCAACATCTATAAGCTGCCAATTCAACCCGTATCTATTAGTCACATTTAGCCACACCCTCTAATAACTTCTAATAAAACCACATATATCTAAGTAATCAGAGTGATCTCAATATGAAGGAATCCCTCAGGGGTAATAGAACATAACTGCAGCGAAGAATATTGGACAAGTCAGTTGGAGTTCAATTTTGATGCTGGATCTATTGACCAATAAGGATGTCGCAGGGTTAAAATTGTACAGCAGCTAGCCACTAGAGGGCGTGGAAGACATTTTGGCTTCTGTCAGGGTTATGACTGGAAGAGCAGTGTTTTCAGAGATGCTTACACCTTTATAACATACACCATTGCACGGTTAGAGCACCAACATTTTACATCAGCAACAAAAACAAATGCTAACCAAAAGACAAACTTTACAACTGATATGTGTAAACAGATGGTAAGAATTTACTACTACAGGACATTCAGCATGCCTGAAAATCTTCACAAACAAGAGTTACCCATCTACATTGTATTGTCTTGCTCTTGAAATCCAGCTGTGTTTAATGGGATGTAAACCTCCACATGATACAATACGATTTCGATTCATAAAGCCCCGATAAGATATTTCATGATACCACTGAATCTATGATAAGATACAGTACAATTCAGTTTAGTAGCCTGCGGTTGATATGTGACCAACTTTGTTCAGAATCTGGGGTAGACCTACAGTTAATTCACAAATGACGCTGTCGCACAGAAGGGCTATTTTAAAAGTATCACAGTTACGGCAAAACACCATGCTAGCTTATTAAATTATTTACACTTCAGTTAAACATTAATTTTTTTTTAACGTACCAGTTGTTTGTCCTTTTTCAGTAATAACCTATTTATGATTGTTGCATTGATTCATTTCAGTTGTTGCCTTTTAAATCAATGCATCGACCCTAACTGTAGTTACACCCTAGTATTTAATATGCAATAAATATTGTTATATTAATTAATATAATAATAATTATCATGTTGTAAATATTAAAGAACAATTTTGACAAAAATTTCCACTTAACCCAAAGGGGACATGTTAGGTGCCGAACATTTGTTTCTTATGTAAATTAGATGTTTCACCCAGCAATCTTGTTGCTTTGCGCTGAATTCTTTTTTTTTTTTCTCCAGAAGCACATGCTGAAGGAAGGGAAAGGGCGCATGCTGCAGGCCATCAGCCCCAGACAAAGCCCCAACAGCAGCCCCTCCCGGGAAGAGCGCTCTCCTTCTCCTACCTTCCGTCTTCCTTTCTTCACCAAGACCCTCCCGTCCAGCTCACCTCCTCACTACAGCGACACACACAGCATCAGTGAGGATGACGAGGACTAGAGGGCTTCAGGACTGTATTCCGGTTTTTAACTTCCAGATGACAGTGCCCAGTTGACTGTTGATTGTGAGTCAACTGTAACACAGCTTTAAGTTAATTTAGTGTAGGAGTCTGATGAGGACTTCTCCACCGGGATGCATTAATTACTGTATGAAGGGCCAGGTAGAGCTCCTGGAAACAAATCACTCTCAGATTTAATCAATATTCGTTTGTGTCTTTTCTACACATTTGATTTGTGAACAAGTTGTTAAGTCCAGTATGACTCTCACTGCACACCACTGTGACCCTCAGTGTTACTGTCACATCACACATTGCACCATTCTTTTGTTTTGTTTCTCTTTTTAGTTCTTTTTTACGGCCAACAGATGTAACAATCCATGCACACATGCACCTCTTAAACTGTTCCTTGTTCGTTTTAGCCAAAAATGAAATGTACACAGAGTTCCTCTCAGCCAAGTCATGTCTGGTGTATAAAGTTTGTTTCTGATAATGTAGCTAACAAGTAAGGAAAGCTTATAGCTACCAGTTAGTCAGAAACCACGTAAGCAAGTCTATATGAAATTACTTAGCAATGACAGTTTTAGGCAAGTGTATAATTTTTGTATGTATTTGTACAATGCTGCTTATGCACAAACAGTATCACTAAGTCTCGTGACGTCTACTGAGGTGAGTTGAGATGTATTAAGGTTGCAAAATGCTAAACTGGTAGCCATCCCATGCTTGTGAGCTACATTTTGTGCAAAACTAAAACAAACAGATGGCTTGGCTGATCAACTGCTGTTTCTTTAAAGCTTATTACATTCCCTTCTGTCCCAACGTAAACCACACGTAGGCTACAAAACACTGGATTTATTGCCATAATAGAAAACTGAACATAATCGTTTCACTGTGAGGGCAAAAGCCATAGCATATGTGTTCAAGGCCAAATGACTATTTTTAAGTATCCTAATTTTATTATACTGTCATGTGTGCTAAGTAATCAGTGTCTTTAATTTCTAATCTGTCACAATAAATGTAAGTCTTTTTCCTATTGCGATTTTGTATTTGTCCTGGGTTTTATATTATTTTTTTTATGTCCCTGATTTAAAGAAACTTTTTCCAAAAAAGTAAACGACTTTTTACTTACTCCAGATCTACAGATTCTACAGATGTTTAGTGTCTGAAGTTTGCTTCTTAGTTTTGGACTGGAGCCACAATGCTCATGTTCCACACCTCAAACCTTGTGGAATTGTTCAGTATATGTGGTTTCTGACACTGTAACATCTGTACAAATGGACAAAAAAGACATTTCAGAGCTGAAAACCAGAATCACTTTTTTCCATAGCACATAGCTTGGAGTCACTCCATGCAAGAATCAGACTCAGGTAGGAGGTGTGGCCCAAAGTTTAAGCACACTGACTTATTCTCTTTTCATTACTCATTCACTAAATTAGCCGCATAGCTCCTGTACAAAATCAACTTCATGCACTACACGTTATATTTGTTGTAAGGGAAAAATTCGATGCGTTTTGTTTTTGGCCAAACTAAATGTGGTGCTCATTTTATGGCCTGACTGTGATGGCAGAGGCATCTGAGCACAGTGCTCCAATATGGCCCAGATCCTGGAATTTTGGATAGGATTTGTCTCATGATTGTTTACATTAGCCTGAGTGAGTGTGATGTATTTAAGCAGACAGTGGGAATGCAGGAGGAATGTAACAAACCCCCCTGCACGATGACTATACCAGCATGAATATAATCAGTGGAATCCTTTCTCTGAAAATATCACAGTTCTGTCTGTGAAAAAATCCTTATGTGATGTCTGCAGAGGGATGAACGCACTGACGCTGGCTTTCACTCTGTACCATCTGTCTTTGCACACACCGTTTATAGCTTAATAGCACACTAATTTTAGATTTTAGGATTGTGTTCTTAGCGTGCTTGGTACTAAATGATGTTCTGCTAGTCAGGTCCATAAATACAAATGACAAAATTATTGTTATTTTATCTGTCTAACACAGTACATTGGAGTTGAATTTAAAGAATGAAAATGAGCTCAAATGCAGACTTTCAGCTTAAGGGAATTTTTACATCTGGATCAGGTAAAGGAGTAGGAATTACAGTACTTTTTATGTGTGTTCCCGTTTTTACGGGACCAAATATAACTGGACAAAATAATCATAAATTAAAATGCCATTTTTAAGACTTGGCTGCAAATCCTTTGCAGTCAATGTCTGCCTGAGGTCTGGAACCCATAGACATCACCAGACACTGAGTTTCTTCCCTGGCGATGCTCTGTCAGACCTTTACTGCAGCTGTCTTCAATTCCAATGTTTGTTCTTGGTGCATTTTGCCTTTAGCAAGTGAAATGCAAGCTCAGTTGGATTCAGGTCAGGTGACTGACTTGGCCATTTCAGATCACTCCACTTCTTCGCCTTAAAAAGTCTTAGGCTGCTTTAGAAGTATGCTTCAGGTTGTTGTCCATCTGTAATATGAAATGCCGTCCAATGAGTTTTGAAGCATTTGGCTGAATCTGAGCAGATAATATAGCCCTATACAATTCAGAATTTATCCTGTCAGCAGTCACATCATCAGTAAATACAAGGGAATACATACATGCCATAAGATGAGGTGGTATACTTCAGATCATGAGCAGTTCCTTTCCTTCTCCATTCTCTTCCTATCATTCTGGTACAAGTTGATCTTTGTCTCATCTATCCATAGGATGTTGTTCGAGAACTGTACTTTTTTAGATGTTTTTGGTGAATTTGGTCTTCCTGTTTTTGAGGCTCACTAATGGTTTACATCTTATGGTAAACCCTCTGTATTTACTCTGGTACAGTCTTCTCTTGATTGTTGACTTTGACACAGATACGCCTATATCTTGGATGGTGTTCTTGAGCCGGCCAATTGTTGTGAAGGGGTTTTTCTTCACCTGGGGAAAGAATTCTTCCTAATGATGACTTGCTTCACTGGCAGTGACAACTCTTTGGACTTCATATTGAGAATTTAACAGTAACACATTCCAAACGCAAATGCCACACCTGAAATGAACTGTATGTGCTTACTTATAAGCGAGCTAATGAAGGAATAACACACACCTGGCCATGGAAGAGCTGAGCAGACAACATTTTTAATAACAACTTTATCCAATTTGGACCACCTGCATGTTGCATCTGCATGTTTTTGGGAAGAGGGAGGAAACCCACATGCACATGAGTAGAACATGAGCGCATGACCAATCCCTGAACCCTGGAGCTGTGAGGTGGTAATACTACCTGCTACACCGCCACGCTGCTCCAAACTGTGTATAACAACAAATAAGCTAAAGGCTACAGGAAACATAGACCTACAAAGTGACCTATATGGCAACCTGGTGTATCATTCATTCATCTTCAGTAACTCATTCATTCGTTCAGCTTCAGCCTGTTCAGAGTTGTTGTGGTCATTCACAGGTAGGGCAAATTTAGCATAATCAAACCACCTACTGGCATGTTTTTGGGAAGTGGGAGGAAACCAGAGAACCCAGAGGAAACCATCTGAAACAACACACAAGCAGTAACCTGAGCTCAGGATTGAACTGGTGACCTAGGAGCTGTGAGGTGGCAACGCTGCTAATAAATTCAGATAAATGTTTATGATGCATTCATTTAATTACAAGTTAAAAAAAAAAAGATGCAGTTGTGTCAGAGCTGCTTCATTGCTCCCCTGCTATAGATGACTGAACCTGTTTAAATATATATTTAATAATAATAATAATAAAAAAAAGAAACTGTGTTAACTATGTGAGGATGTCGTTTATAGGGGTAAAGCCTGATTCAGTACTACCTTCTATCACTGTATTTTCTTTTCTGTATCTTTCTTTTCTTCTGTTTTACGGCATGGTTTATGAAGCGATAAAGTGCCTACCTCACTGATTTTTTTCTTATTGTTGTTCTCTCATTGAGAACAGCCATACAGAATCCTCAGTATGTTGTCTAATGCATATTTTGTAATAAACATAAAAAGGTAATCTGTTCTGCATGACATCTCGTTACAAATATAAAGAATGTCTATAATCACTATACTATAATTTTGTCTTAGGTCACTAACCTTGATGTAATGAGTTTGGAAGGATAAAAAAATACTTTTTGTAAAATTTCTGTTCAGCAAAGAAACAACATAATAAATCAATAATAAGCATACTTATATAAAAAAAAAAAAGCCCTAAATGCTTATGTTTCAGCTTGAGTCTTCTGAAGCATTTCTGAATGAACCTGGTCCATGATATCCCCCACTGAGAGACTCTGAATGTGAGGTAATGAGTCGTTCTGAGTGGTTGAGAGTGCAGGAGGTAGTGTAAGTGCTTCTCCATCACTCCATCACCATCAACTGTTGTTCGAGGGACGTTCTGGTTTGAGCCTGATGGCCCACGAGTTAGCTGAAATGACACTGCCGCGCCGGTGGATTTGGCAGGTGTACGTTCCCTCGTTGAATTCGTTAGCCACGATGCGCAGATTGCGATCTTTGATGACAATGTAGCCAGGGATGGAGGTCAGCAGCTGTTCTCCGTCCTTATACCACCTGAAGAGTGGAAGACCACATTGATATTGTAATGATATGCAAATTGGAAACGCCTCCATTTTCATGCCATTGCAACCATCCCCTTACCCTCACTACCATAGTTATGCTAAGCTACTGAGTACTGGTTTACAAAAAAAAAGGCATGAGGCCACACTGGGGAACTCTGACCATATATGTCTCTGAATCGTGTTATGTATGTGTGTGTGTGTGTGTGTGTATGAGTGGAAATAAAATGGAGGAAATGTAACAGCCACTCGTCACTTTTATATCTGAGATTTCCAAACTTCTTCATTCCTCTGGTACTCTCAAAAATGACCTGATTTTTTATTTTTTTTTAGAAATTGTATTTCTACGTTAAAGAGAAATTACACCCTTGATTTTGTCGACCCCGCCCTCTAACATCCAGTGTGTTCTCACACCAGCGCAGGCTATTTCTCCTTCCTGCCAGCAGATGTCCCACTCCCACGAATACTGAACCACTTTCGCAGCTTCTTGTCAGCACACAATATAAGACAATGAACACGCGTGCACATTGCGAAGTCTTGCCATATTTATTGTGTGTGTACGTTGTGTATCTTGTTTTTACCTTTAGTTCTTACTGTGATTTTGGAATGTGGATTTTATTTAGTTGTTTAATTATTTATTTAAGTTTTTAACTAAAAAAGTATTTGGGAGTAATTAGTCTTTAAATGGATAATACACAAATATTCATGTTGAAAAACTAGTCTTTTAGTAAAATTGTAAAATGACTTTTTCCACCCAAGAATTTTTCACTTGAAGTGTGTGCACTACCTGACTTTTGGAGGCACTTTCGTGTTTTTGGTCCCACAGCGGAAGCCCACCACTTTTCCCCGAGGCACCATCTTGATCTTGACATTGGCAGGAGGAGGAGTGGGAGTAGACCCAGCTTCCGGGGGCTCTGAGGTGCACACGAGTCTCTTATACTCCAAAATGCTTATTCTAAAAATAATCTAAAAATGCTATAACTTTTTACTGACACAAGCTTTTTTCAGCATCTCACCGTAACACAGGTCACAGCGCTGTGGGCAGTGTTTCTTCATGAAACTCCGTCTACTCTCACAGAAGCCTAACCTTGCCCAGGGGTCACACACACGCTTCTTATCCAAGCAGCCTAAAAACACATGCATGCATTATTAATACCTATGTGGATCAGTTTTCATAGAAGAATTGGAGCCTGAGAAAAACATAAACCCATGCAGAGAACATTCACAACATGAAAATGCATCAATAATTGACCTGTGTTGATAATGAATTTATCAATTATGCACAAACACACACACACACACACACACACATATATATATATATATATATAGGCCCAATGTAAAGCAGAGTTATTCTTAATACCCCAAAGTTGATTATTTTTCCCTTAACAGCATGTTCTGAAGTGTTTTATTCCTCTTATACCACAGCAATTTGCCAACAAGTACAATTTTTCTTTCACTTTCTCTGAGCTTTTTAACCCGTACATATAGTTACGTTCACTCTTATTGAACGCCTATGAGACGAGTTAGTTCCCATTAAATCCGTTTAGGATTAGTCTTAGATTATGTGGTGTGTCCTCTATACAAACTTAATGACTTGTATGGAGCCAAAAGAGTTTCTATAGAAACAATAACGTATCAGAATGAGCGCAAACCTGTCATTTAAATTACAGTCAGACCTACTGTCACAGCCAAAATAAATCCACACCTTCAGACCAATCAGATTCAAGAATGCAACAGTGCTGTGGTATAAAGACATAATTTATAGCAACAAGATATTTAGTGTGTCGGATTTCCCAGATGTTTCTTCACTGCCACAAGTAACAAAAATGGTTAAATAGTGTATGTTAATATATTAAAATTAAAAAAATATCTAAATGATAGCAGTTTGCAAGTCCCCTTCTGAATGTCTCATTAATATTAATTAGTAACTTTGAAGCATTAAAAGTTTAAAATGTTGAAACTTTAGGACTGCCTCCAATCTCCTTCATGTTCTGTGAACTTTTGGACGCTCTCAGCTGTAATTTTTGTCCCCCGGTAGCCCACCTGTTCGCACATTCTTCCTGTTTAAAAGCCAGATGTCACACTGCATGTTTCAGATCAGAACTGAAGACTGGAGACTCTTCAGCATATTCTTCTGCTGATTTGTCCTTATGTTTTAGATTGTTGTCTTGATGCAGTGTACATCCACATTTCTTTTTTTTTTCTTTCAGATAAATTGTAAAATAGAGGTAGATTTTCCTTTTCTTCATTTAAAAACTATAGGGATGCAAACTTTTGACCTCAGTTGTAAACACTAGCACATATCAGCACATGCCGAATCGGGGACAGTGTACAGTATTGGGTGGCAAATAGCGACTTGCGGGACAAAAGATTATGTGAACCACCACTGAAACTTTGATGGAACTTTCCTTTTCATAATCATAATTATATTCTTATCAATGACAATGATTGAACCAGTATCCCAGTACCAATTTATCAATTTTGCCATCCATCCCTCCCACCCAGAGAGCTAATTTTGCGACATCACTGGGACTCGAACTTGTGAACTCCAGACGATCTTCTGTACAGCAGCTGGTCTAAAATTGAAGAAGCAGTGGCTTAGCACAACGTGTAATGCAATAACCTTTTTGGCAGATTACACATTTTGAGGATAACAAATTAAATGTTTGTGTTTTATTGTTTAGAATTTAACAGAGAGTTGGGTAAATAGATACTGAGTTATCTTGCTAGCAATACTAGAACAATTTGCACAAGTGAACCAGCTTCCAACTATACAAACACCAATGTACTTAGAATATTTAGAACTCGATTTATCACCTTTAAACTAATTCATGAACTTGCTTTTTGAGGCTCTGCTGCACCTATAACACCACATTTATAGCAAACTCCATGTTTCAGTGTGGATCTAAATCAGTCACACCCTTGATGTGGCTGTCCAGCTCTCCATCTTGCCTGAATATTTACCCCTACAGCTCCTTTCCCATTCAATCAAGCACCCTTTATAAGCACTCCAGTGACGGCTGGTCATGATTTTAAATGGGAGGGGTAAAATCTATCTATAGCTTGATAATGAAACTATTAGGGTTGATTATGTATTATATGTATTATATCACAAAGTCTCATTGTTGTAACCCATTCATTCAACCCAAAAACACTAAACTTATGGTTCTTTTTTTTGTTTTTTGTTTGGACAGTATGTGCTTAGTCTATCTACTTTTAGTTTCTCCTCCAAAGGCATTTAGGGAAAAAAAAAAAAAAACCAGGATGACAGAGTAAATAATCCACCTGCGACTGTATTTCACATGCTCCTTCTCAATCACTGCCAGTGATGTTGTATGGATATGACAGCAAAGCAGGCTGTAAAATGTTATCCCCAATGGAGCTAAATCTCCAAGCATTTCACTCTGCGTAATCACCTGATACGACTGTAACAGATAGGCTGCATTCATCTACAGTCTGGGCTAGAAATAAATCAACCCCAGCCTCACTTCTTACTACCATTCTGTGCATTTTTCTCACAAGCATTGATGGTACTTTTACATTTGGTTCCACAAAATAAAATAAAATAAAATATCTTAAACATCTGTTAACAGCAAATAATCTGATGTGGATGCCAAAAATGAAACCTTATATTGATGTCTTTACCAGCTGCTCCTGAAGCAAACTCTTTCAGTCTGTGCATCTTCCATGTGCTTTCATACCACCATTTCCTTGCTCCATATCAGAACCTTATTTCTTGTCTGTCACGGTTTTGGTTAATGTTCTAAGCTTTGAATCTAATGCATTGGCCTTCTGTATTTCAGTCATCCCTGGTTATCAGTAGCTCCCTGTTTACAGTTGTTCACTGGGTTTCATGGCTAGCATTGAGCTCTTTCGTATTTGTTCACTCATTGTTTTAAATAAACAAATGTGCCTAACTCCTGTAGCAGGCTCTCTTAATTACTACGCCGGCCCCTCAATAAACAGCACTGAAGAAACTGGCCTGTCGCCAAACTGACCTTCTTAGGCTTACTATAAAGACAACACACAGAAGACCACACACAGATTTCCTGTGTGGTTCTTTTTCTTGCTATTGCTTAGCAGTTAAGGTTCTGTGCTAATCACAAGAAGGTTATAAGTACAAATCCCAGGACTTCCAGCTGCACTTTTGAGCAAAGCCCTTCACCCTCAGCTGCTTGCACTGGTGGCTCACTATGATCTTTGAAAAGAAAAAAGATTGATGAATAAATGTAAATATGAATGAATAATAGCTGAATCCTGATTTACCATAAAGACGCTGAATTCCCCAGATATCGTCCTGAGCGATGTCTCGCTGCCCGGTGTATGTGGCGTTGGGGTGCATCAGAGCGCCGGGGTCACGTGAATGCCACAGACCGAGAGCATGACCGATCTCATGGGCTGCTACCTGAACCAGGTCATTGAGCCACACACCTGTGCATGGAGAAGTGAAGGAGTAGAAAGTACAGAAAGATGGATAATAAATTGGCCATGAAGTCCTGTAGAACGAAACTGGAAATACTATAAATTACCTTTTTTATGCCTTAACTTCTCATAGTAATAAATATGTAATAAATCAATAGTATACACATTTAGAAATTTCTACTGTGCAGTCTTATCTTTTAACTGTCTAATGTGGGATATATGGGAAATGGTATTATATGTTAACTCAGGAAGTAAGGTTGAAATTCTAGGACTGGCAAAGAGCCAGTGTTATATCCCTGAGTAAAAGCCTGAACTCACAACTACTCGCCTCTGTTCTTGGTTTAAAAAAAAGGGTAACTTCATCTAATGTGTCTCAGGGATGGACAAATCACAACAAATTAACGTTTGTCCACCCCACCAAGTCTTCCACCAAATCAAACAGTATACCAGTATGCATACACCCTCACAAAGTAATGATCCACATATACTATGCCTACCCTGTTTCCAGCTGAAACGAGATTTGCCCAGGATCCAGAACTCGTGGTTGTCAAAGTGGATCTCCCCCCTCGGGGGCAGGAAGGCATGAGCCAGCTCTCCGTTCAACCCGTCAAAGCAGGGGTGCAGCGGAGACCACCAGCAGTCTGTGTGATTAAACGTGTAGAAACCTGTGTAGGAACAGATCTGGAGTTGATCAGCGAGCAATTTATTCATAGTACATTATGAAAAAGACTCTCCAGGGATTAATTGAGATACATCACTTCAAAAAGATCAGTAGAAGATCAGGACCCTCAACCACTCACACCTTCCATCCTACTCCCCTAAAGTTAATTTAGCTAGGTATTAAACAAACTAATTTTCATGCTAAGTACATAACAAATTGTTCATTTAAAAAAGTAGTTCAGCTAAAAAAGAATTAAAATTTCCCCCTTAGTCCTCCAGTTTTCAATTAGCCAAGAGATATTGCAACACTGAATTAAGGATGATCCATAAATTAGTTAATTCACCACTTGTACAGTTGTTACTTACTTATTATTTAGTTTACTTGCTAGTTAGTGAGTTAGCCTGTTTACTGTGGCTAGTGCTGAACTAAAAGAAGACAACCTATGAAGTTCATAAGACTCATTCCAGATGATCCTGTATCAGAAAACCTGAAGTGTCAGATACAAATACAAAAAGAAAATTCTAATTAAACATTACAAAATAGTAGTAAAATTGCCAAAGTGAAACAACATGGTGAAATCTGCTAACTTATTGATCATCCTTGATACATTGTTAAAAATCTTTAATGGGACACACAGCGTATGATGAACGATGCCCCAGATTAAGACATCTCCTAAAGCAGGTGGAGACCAGGAACAGTCTGAAGACAGAGACAATACAGAGATAATGTAGTTCAATCTGCATTAAGAATTAGATTCACCACCCAAGCTCACCAATAATGATATCAGCACTCTTGTTAGGGTTGGTGATTTCTGTAAAGGTCAGAGGTGAGACATCGCTCCATTTGGTGAAGGCAATACTGATGGCTTTACGGGTGTCATCTTTATTCAGCGTGTTGGGAAATGTTGTGATCCTTTAAGAAAAAAAAGATGTTGATCATTAGTTTGGTTAAAACATATTTAGGAAACAGCATGCTCATATACACACACACACACACACAAACACACACTCACACACACACACTTTAATATCTCTCATAATTGTCTCATAGTGTGTGTTGTAAGTTGCAGTGCAGACTCTCATAAGCTGTTTGCTATTTTCTGTACATTCGGCATTCCCAAGTACAAACTGCATAAATTTCCCATTAAATCCTTTCCCTTTTTCTTTCTTTCTATTTTCATTCATCTGTGCTTTTGGTTGTTTAATCACTCATCCCTCCAGCGGTTGTTCTGGTTTAATTTTTGTCCAAGGCAAGATCACACACTGTCACCAGGCCAAATGGAAACATAACGTAAGTTAATGTTAAATGGGAATCGTGTAAAACCAGCATATTATGCTTCGTCATTTTATGTACATTTACAAACAGTTAGTTCCGGTCCACTAATTTGATTGGTCAAGCACCGTTCCAAGAGCACTGATATTTAGTATAACACTATCTGAGTTATGACACTATCTCTGCTATATGTGCTTAGTGCTCCACATATCTGTATGTGTATTTGGATGGGTATGGTCTAAACCGGAGACACTGGAAATACCCAGAGGCACCACTGTCAGCATAGTGTGTGAATTCTGGTTTGACAGTTCCTCAGCCTCAGCTACATCACTCAAGTTCATAACTGGAATGAAGGAACGATGCAAATGCATCCCACAGCGCCACATTTTCATGGTCTTTGTTCGTCTCCTGTCTGACTCACTCTTGCATAAAAGTAAAAACCTCCTGTTGTTGCATCCTGCAGGATCCCAGTCCTGATGCACACCTCTAGTCTAAATCACATGATTGGTGAATCTTTCTTTAGGCTTTCTTTACAGTCATATCTGTATTTGTATCTGTTTAGAACACCTGATCGGTTTATTCCGGATAACATATTCATATTTGGGTACAGTCCTACTCCTTTTTCTAAAAGCCTACATTTGCAAATATTTAGCACCCTAGCAGTAAGCGGTAATGTCCTCTATCTTTAGCTTGCTACTGCTTTTTGTCCTTGATTATTTTGTAAATAAGCACCAGATGGCTGTGGTGTCTGGTCACCTAGTGTGAATCACATCGACAGTCAATAATCAATGCATCACATGATGACTGCACATCCACCCTGCCCTGTCACATCCTAAAAATGTGTAGCTTTCTTTTTTAAACAGTTCTTTGAGCAGTACAGTGAACGAGTCTGAAGGTTTTGGTGCTCTTTAAGAAGTGGCTCTTCTCCATCTCGGGTTTCTTGCTGGAGAGGAAACGGCAGCAGTAGCGGGAGGAGGGAGAGGGCACGGACAAAACACATTTCTGTCCTAGGCTATTGTTTATATCATCTATGCCTCAGACAGTCTGAGCAAAAGTGACTTCTTAGTGTACATCTACACTCTTTCATTCTTTTCTATCACCAACAAATGAACACTTTTTAACTGTAGTTTGCTAAAGTTGAGCTATTAAAATTCATTCCCTAACATTTCTTAGACTCTCCTCTGTCTCACTTGTAAGTGATGTTGAAGTGCTCCCACTTGTAGCCCAGCGGGTTGATGGCGTAGCGTTTGGCTCGAACTGGCGATTCTCTCGGTCCTCCACTCGCAGACACACGACACTCCTGAAGGCCAAGACGCGACACACAAACATTATCACTGCTGAATCAGTAATTTAATTCATTACTTATTCAAAGTGATAACACAATGTTCATAATCATGCTTGTTCTCTGAATTTTACTTCTTCCTTCTTTAGTTTTGCACTGCAGCTATCAGACTAATGAGACTACATGCTCTAATTTAGCATGTGAAAGATTTGAGCATATGGAATGATCTAGAAACGACACCAAAACGAGCAGTGACTCCAAATGAATGAGCAGATGATGAATCGGCTTCAGTTGCGAGGAAAAAGCTCCCTCGTTTACATGTCATATACACACACAATACGCCCCAATTTACTCTCATACACATCTGATTTACATGAAACACATCCTAATTTATGTAGGTGTTGCAAAAGTGAGCCAATAAAAGGCTACAATAATACAAGATCTACAGAAAGTAGTAAATGTACAGAGGGAAATATACATTTCAGTGAAGCTGAGTTAGAGGTGCTTGTGTCCAAGGTTGCTGCAAATAAAAGTGTTTTTCTTAAGCCTAAAAAAAACTTGAAATAAAATAAAATCAACTGTTTAAACAGAGGATAGGATGGTCCAACGGGCTTGTCTTTTTCAATCCTTTGTTTTTACTAAAACTAATGTTATCATGTTTATGGACAATTATGGACGTGTGCTTTTTTAACAAAAAAAAAAAAAAGAGTTTTCCAACTACACCTGTATGTAGATAGTTAATTCTATTCACAGCTTGGTTTTTATTCATTTTAGAACGCAAATAAGTCAGGTTTTACTACATTTAATTTGAATTAAGTTTAGATTCTGCTCACATTTACATGCACTCCAACCAGACATGAGTTTGCTCATATAGTTACAGATGCCAAAGATGAAATTGATGAATGAGGAAACTGTGGCATTTATGATCAGATTTAGCCATACGCTACTTTAATGAATATGGGCTGTTGTCATTTAAGGCTAAGCTGCATGATGTTAAAATTCTTGCTAACTTGTTGAGCTCCAGTGCAAAACAGCTTGCCTTGGCTAATTTAATTTTTCTGTAAATGTGAGATGTAAAGAAAATGGATACAGCTAGTATCATGTAAACGGCAGACTGAGATGATCAAACAATATAATTTGGCATCTTTGCGTTTCAGTGTCTGTCAGCTGGAGTGCAGACTTCCAAAAGCTGTATTCGCAATATCAGTATAACGGACTTCCCAAGTTCGAACTGCAACAAGTCCCCATTATTTCTGTTCATCTATCCCTCTCTTTCATCGCCCTTTAGTCCTTTGATCACTCAGCCGTTCAGTGCTAAACCTGGCTCTTTTATTATCTTAGGAAGGATCAGGCATGGACACAAGGGCAGCAGACATTAGCATGTAACATTAGCTGATGTTAACTAACTAAGTCATAACCTATGTAGCAATGCACATTTAGCTAATACCTAACTGATGTTACTACACACAGTGCACAGCTCTGTGCTCTTACACATCTTACTGAAAATTCATTAAAAGTACAAATGCAATGCTAGATATGTGTGTCTGGCAGGAAAGGGGTAGCATACAGAGCATAGAAAGTCATAACCATGAAAGAGGCTTAAAGACATGAACAGGGCAGAAGAGCTACTGAAAGGAAGCGAGGTACTGAAATAATGCTGCCCAGATGTTGAACCCAAATCCCTATTGCGAGCCTCCGTCCACCAGCTCCTCATTTTACCAGCTGCAGATCTCTTAGCAAGAGCTGAGATATCTGTCACCCACATGTGAAGAGAAGCACATTCGTTCCTCCTCCTTCAAGTGACCTTTTCTTCACTCTTTTCATGTCTTTTTCTCACAGGACTTACAACTCACTCCAAGAAAAGCTCCGGTCATGAAGAACCTTCAATGAATAACTTTATTTTAAAAAATGAAGCACTTCCCAAACTGTGTTACTGCCACAGCAGGACTTTGAATTAACCCTTAAAAGTCTGTGATGAGGCTCACACCATCAATGATCATGTCTTACACATATTGCTTAATAATTTAGGAATTATTTGGTGTACTTTAAATTAAATCTTGTCGCAGAGATTCGTGGCTTAAAGGGAAGAAATGTGTTTGCAAATCCACTCAAACAGCTACACAGTTTAGAAGTAAAAATCTTTTTTATTATTTTGTCTGAATTATACACTAGTACTCTGCAGAGGTTTTGTATTTTTTATTTAATCACTTTTTGATTGTCAAGGCAGACGTTAATTATCTTATAAACAGACGTTCCACAGCTTTCAGATAAGGTGTTAAGACTAATCATACATCATGTTATTCAGTCTGATTTGTGTGTGTCTTCTATGCTAACAATTAAATGTTATGAAACACCACATATCTATATGAAATGTGGCATTTATATTGAATGTTAAATGTTAAACAGAAAGCATACTGCATGTAGCTTATGTAGCTTTAAAGGGACTATATTGTGAAAATGGACTTTTTCTGTATTTTGGTGAGTATATATGAAATCTGAGCACTATTAAAAGCTCTCATTATATTTTTATATCATCTCACTATACATGATGTACAAAATCACAGACTTTATCTAGATCATATGAGAGATTCACTGTGATGGGCTCATGGCTGCTCTCAACATATGAGAAACACACACTATATGGCCTGACCATCACACTTATATGTGGGCCTTCTCCAAACTGTTGCCACAAATTTGGAAGCACACAATCGTCTAGAATTTCTCTGTTTGCTGTAGCATTACAGTTTCCCTTCACTGGAACTAAGAGGCACAAACCTGTTCCAGCATGACCATGCCCCTGTGCACAAAGCGAGCTCCATGAAGACATGGTTTGGAAGAACTGAAGTGGCCTGTACACAGTCCTGACTGAACACCTTTGGGATGAACTGGAACACTGACTGCACCCCAGGCCTCCTCGCCCAATATCAGTGCCTGACCTCACTAATGCTCTTGTGCCTGAATGGCCACAAATCTCCACAGCCACGCTCCAAAATCTAGTGCAAAGCCTTCCAAAAGAGTGGAGGTTATTATAACAGGAAAGGAGGGACTAAATCTGGAATAGGATGTTCACCAAGCACATGTGGGTGTGATGGTCAGGTGTCAACAAACTTTTGGCCATATAGTGTACTTGACAGTAAACTAATGCAGAGACGACATCTACGAGGGTTGTGCAAAGACAAAACCACCTTGTCAAATTTCCTCGACTGCAGGAAGACGATTACTGCTTGCACATGCCATTTGTAAAGCCCAAGCACAAGCTTGGTCATATAGCGTGCTTGCCCACTTGTGACGCTTTACTGTTCACAAAGATGTTTTGGTATCTGTCAGAAAATGCATTAATATTTGTTGCTCTAAGTGTATTTGTGGGTGGAGATTGATTTTGTTTATTTAAATGAATGTATTTTGTTCTTAGTCAATGGACCTGTAGCATACACTGCCAGCTAATGCTTGCCGTAAACTGTCTATACAGGATTTCAGTGCTGGATCGTACAGCTCTGGGCTTGAGCTGATAGCTACAAACATAGTCTCTTATATTTTCCTCCACAGTGATGTGGAGGACTGAAAGCACACTCAGACAGTCTCCAACTGGTCATGTCTAAGTGTGGTGATTTCAACGTGGAACTCTGGTAATCTTTAGTCATCATCATGTGTGACCGTGTGCTGTCCATCATTCTCAGTGAAATCAATGGCAAGAGGTTTGTTTTGATGGCTATAAAATAGGCCTTTTCAAAGCAACCAAACTTGAAATGATGAATGAAAAGAGTCTGGAGAAATCTGCCATTCCTTTTACAAAGTGGCAATTAAATTAAAACCTTCATCTGCTCTCCTAACTTCTTATACTCACAGTTCAGCTCTCTCAGGACAGCATGACTGCAGACCAGTACGACTGCAAGCTATTGATTTTTCCATGGGTTTTATGACACTAAATAATGAATCAACATATTCCTGCTGAGGTTTGGAGCAGCAGGTTACAATATGCTGATTTCAAAGAAGAGTTTATTGGTGTGCAAAATGCCTATCCATACACTGAGCACGGAAATAGCTATCTAATTCACTGGGGTAAACGAATGCTCCCTTGTTGACTCTCGAGTCCTAAAATGAAAGAACAAGTCCACCCTGAAACACATTAAAATATGTATACATTGAAATATTTCTGATGTGTTAAGTGATTCCAGTGCTAATTTGTTGGCAGGTGCTGTGTTTTCATTATTTCCATGCAAAGTTAGTGGCTGTGTGAGGCACTGACATGAGCTTTTAATAGGAGAAAAGCTTTTCTACAACCTTAAACATAAGGGATAAGGGTCATGTTTCACTGCTAGCTCCTAAAACAAGAGAGCAAGAGCTTCTTTTCGCAATCGCCACTTTTCAGTGATGTTCAATTTTATAATGAGAAATCCAGTTTAGAAATAGTGGTGAATAGACAGCAAAAGTCAGAGTTTGCAATGCGGCTATATGATGCAGTGACGGTGAGTTATGGTAGAGACTCGGCTCAACTATCTAGCAATCTACGAAATGCCATGCACGACGGCACTGACGGTGGAAGCTTTGGAACCTGATCTGTTTGAGCAGAGTGTACAGATGAGGAGGTGAGAGAGGTGGACAGACAAAAAGACTAAAGCACCACTGCATCACTCTCCTTTAGATAGAGATGAATTCCCACTGGGAATTATCAGCAGGCAGTCAAACAGCATTGTGGGTAATGTAGGAAAACCTTAGCCAAATGATTATAAATATTGATATGCAAGACATTCAGAGTGTTTTTTTTTTTTGGAAACACTTTATGATAACAGTACATGAATAATCATGCACTAATACCTGAATTAATACTTACTTAGATATGATGACTAATGATGAGTTAAGGCATGTATTAATCAGGAACTAATGAAGCGATAACCTGAACTACGATGTGAGTCTTATGAATTCATGCGTGAATAACAACCACCTTAAGTACATGTTAGTACGTTTGTTAGTTAATGTAATAATTAACACGTAGGGGTAAACTAAATCCAACATGCTCTAAAAGAAAGAATATGAAATAAACGTGCATAATTTCAAATTGTTTATATAATTTGCCGTATGCAGCTGCGAACACAAACATCATTGGATGGCGCTGGATTACTTTCATAATTTACACTGATCCTCCTTATGTATGTAGAAAGACACATTAATAATAAACACCAATAATTTCTTCTCAACCCTTTTTGCATCATTCTCCATCCATTTCTTTTCAAATTCCACTGTAGTACCAGTACGTGCTCCGGGTTGAGATGAAATTATTGCCGCTTATTATTAACGCGTCTTTCTACGTTCGATAAGGAGGACCAATGATGTTTGTGTACACAGCTACATATGGCAAATTATATTAACAATTTGAAATTATGCACGTTTAATTTATGTTCTTATATTCTTAATTCATATTCTTCATAATGTACTTAAGGTGGTCGTTATTCACGCATGAATTCGTAGTTAAGGTTAGCTCTTCGTTAGTTTGTGATTAGTACATTCCTTAACTCATCATTAGTTCATATTTAAGTAAGTGCTAATTCAGGTATTAGTGCATGATTATTCATGTACTGTTATTGTAAAGCATTACTGTTTTTTTCCTTTAAAAATAAATAAATAAAAATACTTAAGATACCTCTGATGAAGTGTATTATAAACCC
Organism: Pangasius sanitwongsei; assembly: GCA_037576675.1. Classification (NCBI taxonomy): domain Eukaryota; kingdom Metazoa; phylum Chordata; class Actinopteri; order Siluriformes; family Pangasiidae; genus Pangasius; species Pangasius sanitwongsei. The sequence continues at coordinate 21,747,231 of CM075008.1, forward strand.
AGTACTTTGAAACATCTAGCAGCTATTGTTCTTTTGCTTCATATTCTGTCATTCAGTCCAGCCTTATTTCAGAATGTATGCGAGTCAACTAATGAATATTAATGAATTTTGGGGCTCTACTGATGAATATTCATGCTTGGTGGGTGCTCTCAGTGAAATTAGTCTGAGGGAGATACTACAAACAAACACACAGTACAATTTTACAGATTTTCAGAGTAAAATTACCTGAGATGTGTTTCATAGACACTCTGGAGTAATACAGAAAGGGCAGAAATAAAAAAGATTTAACATCTGTAATAAATACATTACATGTGTGTTGTTTTGGCATCGCTTGCTAAATTTTCTTCCTTCCGTTTCTGAAGTTTTAGTCACCAAAACCAAAAATATGTATTACTCATGTTTAATACTCGGTTTTCAGGAATTTCAGTGAGTAAATTCGCTTTCTGTGTAACAAAACCATGACATTTCACTGCTTTGGAAGCAAAGAGTCTATAATCCAAAACATTTTGTCGAATCGTCTTAAATCAGTGTTTACCTTTGATCACTGATCTCATCTAACATCTCGATATTTGGCGCGATTCTAATCTAACGGCAGCTCTGTTTTATCATATTGATGACGTCTAAGCTGATGTATCTGCTTATCTCTGTGGGTGGAACAGGAAAGATGTTTATATGTAAAGAAAGTAAACTCTGCTCTCATGAAAGACTCAAAGATACTATGTTTTTATGAAGAGGCTCAAAGTCTAAAAACGGATTTATTAAATAAACAGTGCATAGGGTGCAAGTTGGTTAGGTCTGCTTATTCTTCAGCATCTATACAGAATATTATGCTGAAGATATTTGATGCACAATGTGATTAATTTACTTAATGAAAAACAAAAAAGAAAGAAACCATCACAGAAGTTCTAATGATTTCCAATACAAATACCATTACAAACCATCATCTAACCATTAAAACCATTACTATTACCAATCCATAATGGTATCCACTAGACATAACATGCCACCAATGGCAGGCACCAAATTACCAGTAGAGACCCACAGGGACCATTAAAACCAGTAAAATTCCCATTATCACCATTAAAAGCATTACAGATTCTATTCCTTACCTGCTCCCTCCTCCAGATGCCGGCAGAAAACACTATCCCCAGCACCAACAGTGCCAGAGGCACAATTCCTGTCCAAATCCACCTCATCTCCAAAACAGAGGCTTTTAATCAATTTACAGCCTTTTCAACAAACCAGCACGCGACTTTATTCTCAACAGCACTCACGCGCCCTGTATTTTATTCCTCCATCCAAAATCCTGGCGCATCCGCGCGTTTTTCTGGAGAAATAAACCTGCAAAACTGTTCATCCAAAAGGCTAAAAGTCTCTTCCCACACCCACAGGAAACTTTCGCATGTTAACAGGCCACCTGACTTCACACTTAGACCACCTTATTCGCCTTTATTGCTGTTTTATTTGCATCCGAACTTTAGCCATGTGTCCTGAGCGCGAGATCTGGAGCTCTGTGAGGCGCGATTCATCAATGAACCGGCTCTTCACTGAACGACTCTTTGAAGGTGAATCGCTTGCGTGAATCGATTCGCGAGGTCCAACTTGTTTAAACATGCACTGTAAGCTTTTTTGGTAATTTAGTAACACATTTCTTGATGAACACATTTCTCATACAGCTGATGTGTGTTGCTGGGTCTATGGGCATGCTCTTCCAGGAGAAACACACAAACCATCAGCTAACACACACACACATATATGTGTGTGTGTGTGTCACGCATATATATATATGTGTGTGTGATGAATCTTTAGAGTAGTAATAGGTGAAGTGACTTGTGGCCAAGTATGGTGACTCCGTGAACACACAACTGGAGCAGTGGGCAGCCTTTTTTTGCTGCAGCGCCCGGGGAGCAGTTGGTGGTTTGGTGCCTTGCTCAAGGGTCTCACCTCAGTCGTGGTATTGAGGGTGTAAGAGAACGCTGGTCATTCACTCCCCCCACCTACAATCCCTGCCGGACATGAGACTCGAACCCATGACCTTCAGGTTCACCTTTGGGTTACAGGTCCGTTTCTCTACCCATCAGGCCACACATGTACTGTGCAAAAGTCTTTGCAAATGCTGTAGAGACTTCAGAAATAATGAAATTAAATGTTTCTACATAAAAGAAATACTATAAAGAGTAATAATAAGTAATACGTGAAACAAAGTCAATATTTGGGGTGACAGCCCGTTCCTTTTAAAAAAAAAAAAATAGTAGTCTCAGGTACAGTGTGTGCAGTTTTATAAGGAAATGAGCTGTAAGTTTTACTGAGCATCTTACAGAAGCAGCCACAGCTCTTCTGGAGACTTTGCCTGTCACACTTGCTTCTTATTTTTGCAGCAAAACCCAACAGCCTTCGTTATATTTTTTTGTCTGCAAAGTGGTCTCTTATGTAATATGCTGCTTTCATACCTGACATACAAACATACAATGGAAATCTAAAATGCTTTTGTACTGACTCGATAATGTAGAAGTCATAAAATAAAAATCTATAACAAAATGTGTACTAAAGGAACATAAGGTGCCTTTTCATAGTTTGCATTAGGCATGAATCTAATATGATTTAAATGCTAGCTACTTACAACAGGCACAGATCAAGAGAAGTCCAAACATTTGATAAAATAATTATTAAGTAAGTAAAACCCTGAAGCCTACTGCATTCTTGCTAAATCTCCCAGTGGACTTCGGTGGCAAAAAAGAATGTGCAAATCTCTAAAACTACAAATGCCCTATAAAATATTTTTTGCTTTAGCCCTAGTATGAGTAATAGTCTCCTTCAGGTTCTTTCTCCATCATCATGCCTATTTTTATAACATACTTTTTTAAAAATTAAACTCAGATTTGCATGAACTCAAGGCTTAATAAGAGATCAGGCAGTTCAAAAGTTTGGTTTCAACTGGAAAAATCTTCTCAACCGATTAGCAGTTGAGAAGCAGATGCTGCCTCTCTTTAAGACATTTCGTATTTACAGTATATCTACAGGTTGGGGAATTGAGTGATATAGTATTGTCACCTTTTCACTAACATCAACTTATTGTAAACAACAATCTATAGTTACTGATGTGACAGTTTCGAAAATACTGAAGAGATATAGAAAGCAAAGAACATAAAGACTTACCAAGAACAGTATCTGTCCTACCGTAACGTCCTGTAAGTTAGCTAGCTAAGAAGCAAAACGTGATGACTAGCTATATTGAGTACAGTTGCCACACATTCATATTGTTGCTAGGAATCTTCACTGTTTCTACTCTTGCTTTGCAGTGTGAGTAGCACAGCTAAGGCAACACACAATGAGAGCAACAGCAGCCTCCCCCAGGTTCTACCATCCATGCACAATCTATACTGTCAATTCAGACACACCGTTGCGCAGTTTAATAACGAAACACTATTCATGATTTAGGCTAATAATATACAGTTTAGGTGTCATGGTGGCACAGCGAGTAGTGTTGCCGCCTCACAGCTTCAGGGTTCGATCCTGAGTTCAGGTTATTGTCTGTTTGGAGTTCTTGTGCATGTTCTCCGTGTGTATGTGGGTTTCCTTTGGGTTCTCTGGTTTGCTCCTACCGTCCAGAAACATGTCAGTAGGTGGACTGGATATGCCAACTGTGAAGGAGTGTATGAACTGTGCCTTGTGATGTACTAGCATCTCATTCAGGTTGTATTCCCACTTCGCCCCCAGTGCTCCCCGGATAGGTTTTGTCTTGAACATTTTTACTGAATATTGAATGCTCTGAAAAATATGCCAATTTGCTCGCTCTGTAAATAACTGTTTCTTCATTAAATAACTTCGCTGAAATTATGCTACCACATCCGTGAGTGAATCATAAAGGTAGCCTGAGTCATTCTCACCCCATGACCCAGGACTTTAGGACTTCGCTGGACTTAAGTAGTATAGCATGGAATTTGGACTTGATTTAGATGTGAGAGTAAGATGACTCAACTGGCATGAGGCTTGACTTAGACTTGTGGGTAAATGGTTTGTGTATTGCCAAGGGTCAGTGGCAGCACAGTGGTTAAGGCATTGGACTACTGGTTGGCAGGTCACTACTAAGCCACAACTGCTGGGCCCTTGAGCTAAGTCCTTAACCCTCAACTGCTCAGGTGTATACATGTAAAACATAATGTCCTTTCATGTCTGTTAATCGCTCTGGATAAGGGCCAAATGCTGCAAATGTAATCAGTGTATTCTGTAAGTCTATCACAAAAATATAACTGATATTTTCTATAACAGGCTACATTGCATATCTTAAAACTGTAATGGCAGGCAGGCATCTTGAACCACTCAACATCCAAATAATGAGACTTCATATCCAATATGTATGATACAGTTACGTGTGCAAAGCTGTCCTTCTGGGTTGAGACTAAACAAGACAATGTTTATTTCTTGTAATGTCAGATGGACATGGATCTATGGATCTACCTATACATCTTCCTTCCTGACCTTTAAAATTAAAACAGTTTGGGTATGCTATGTGATGATCTTCAGGACACTGTGTGATTGAGAGAGCACTTTTAACCTTCTCTTTATTTGAGCACCTCTGAGGAGAGGTGAAAAAAGTGCTACCTGAGAGAGCGAGATGTGAAATGTCACTTTGGTGCTGTGTTAACATTCACAGTGAATCCACTAAAAGCACCTTGTCAACACTTGCCTTTTGGTCGTCTTCTGTGTTTTGCAAGTCAACTCCAGACAGAGCAGGCTGACGCTGGCATTTTAAAGGCCTGCACATTAGGCATGCACACACTGTGCTTCTTAAAAAATCCTGTGCAGAACAAGGTGAAAATTTGGCAAAGGCACGGTGTCCTCGGCTAAATGGCCCCCAGTCTCTAACTAACCCTGTTAGACTGTTTGACCTTTGGAGGGCTGAGGGAAAGCCTGTAGTTTCTCTCAGCATGGTACCTTAACTCTTGGATAATTATTTGGAGAAGTCCAGTATTGAGGAAGAGGAAATCATTAGCTTATGATGGATTTACTTGGCATCAATGGTGCTTTGTCTACGTGCCCTTGAATGACCTCCAACTCAATTCAGAATTCATAAGAGTTCAGAATGCCTTTCTTGTGATGGATGAGTCCTGAATATAAAACAATGATCACAAAATACCTCAATAGGTTAATTGTCTATTTTGGAATAATGTACAAATTACAAAAAAAAAAACAAGTTTTAGTTTTGACAAGATTAAAAAGATAGCTCTGTGTAAGGAAAAACATCCTTACACAGTTGGCTTTCAAACAACCTCTCAAACTTGCTGTCACAGCACTGAATTAATGTATCCTACGGAATTTTCGAAAGACAAGACAAACACGGCTTTGATGAAGGACACCTGAGAAGCGTACGCATAACTTGTGGCCTGCATTCTGGCCCGAAGCCGGGGCTTTGGCGATGCTCCAGGTGACTGCGGAACTGGAGGCTGTTTGACCCTGCGCTGTCACTCACTCTGGGAAAGAGCAGAGAAGAAAAGAAGAGGGAGGTGGAAGAGCAAAGCAGAGAAAGAGCAGCAAGACAGCAGCTCCTCTTTCACCAGGCATGAGAGACGAGAGTTTAATTGGCCATCGATCTATCAGGCGGACCGTCCTTTGGCTCCCGTACCCGCTTAAAGATTGGCCATGACGTCAGCCTAAACAAACACACACAAATACACCTTTGCAAGAACAGCTTCCTCAAAACGCCCTTCTCAGTACAAATATATTTCTTAGACCAGGGTTCTCAAAGTGGGGTCATGGGTCCATAGAGCATCGCCTGGGGTCTGTGATTTTTTTATTTTTATTTTGTTGCAGTTGCAGAAATCACAATCCACCATTAATCAAGACATATTTATTATTGAGTTCTTATAGTTATTAACCTATACCACTGGTCAGTTCACTGGAATGGGTTTAATCACATGCTAATTTATAAATAGCTTAAACCTAATGAAAGTTTTAATGAAAATGTGTTTGTAAGAACTCTATGGCTATTGGATTCTATTTGAATCATAGGATTATGTCTATAAAATAAATCTGTGAAATGTATTTACAGTTAAAGGGTTCCCTGACTGAAAAAAGCTTGGAAACCCCACCACATAATAAGAACGATGTCTGACAAACGTACACATGCACACTTTTAAAGGCAGATAGGTAGCTGCACTCATGTTTTCTAATTTCTGAGTGTTTTTAAGTCTGTAATGTTCTACTGGGTTCATGCTGCGTTAGCTCTGAAACCCACACATGGCAAACAGAAAAGTTGTATTTAAAATAAAAATTAAAAAAAAAAAAAAAAACACTAAACTTGCAGTTCTAGTGTCTGTCCTGTTGTCTAATTTGTACTTTCATTGGACAATGTGTGTCCTAATCATTTAGTTTCTCCTCCAAAGGCATTTTTTGGAGAAAATCGATGATTAGAGAGTAAATAGTCCATGTAATTCACATTCATTACACCTGTAACTTCACTGCGTATGACATGTTATGGTATACTGGTGAGGTGTGCTGGAGAATATCAGGTCAAAATGAGATCAAATCTGTGGAGTGTTTTACTCTGAGTAATCACCTGACATGGCTGTCACTGAATCTTCAGTCTGGGCTAGAAAGAAATCCTGCCCTACTAGCCCATTTATATGAGCCGCTCCTGTGTACGAACACTGTAAAATAAAAAGCTTTTTCCTCTAAGCAGACAGAAATTAAGAGAGAGGTTTTATATTCAAGAGTGACTCATTTTCCAGAAAATATGGCATGCACAAGAAGAGAAACCACTCAAGTCACATTCATTCTTTTTTCTTTCTTTATTAGGATTAACAGGATGATCACAAAGTTACCAAATGAAGAGCACACACTGAAGCTGAGGGATCAAGCCCCACAGGACCCTCATCATCTCTCAGAGAGGTGCAGAACATGTGAAGAAAATCGTTTTAAGAAAGTGTGTAGTGTCGTTTGGATCACTGCAGCTTTAAGATTGCGATCAGAGAAAGAACTCGGCACTTCTTGCGGAAGCGCCGTTTAACCAAGGTGAAGTGGTGAAACCTCTTTTACTTTGCCTGTGTTATTGAATAGTGTTTTTTTTTGTGTGTGTGTGTGTGTGTGTGTGTATCAGACTGAGAGGATAGAGAGAGAGAGAAGCAGAACTCAGCTCAGTGCTACATTCCGCTATTTCTAACTGGGCTGAAAGAGATTCCGGAAAATCTTTCCTTGAAATCGGAGCTCCGATTTAGCTCCAAAGAAATTCCAATAGCCCATTTCCTTTCTTCAAAGCTGCACTCATTGCTGTGCCTCCACATTTGTGCCATAAAAATCTCAGAGTAAACTAGGGGAGGGGATATGGGAAGATACATATCAGTGCACTGGAGGAATCCCACTGGTCCGCCGTAAACATCTGGTAAACGACCTGGTAAACACGCTAGCACTCGAGGGAAGAAGATACCTGAGAGATGTTGGGGGACCCTCTGCTTACAGAGGCTCAGTCTCTCTCACACACATACGCATAACCAGCCTGAATAAACCTCCTCTACAGACACGAAGCTGAAACATCAGCCTGGCAGGTCACTTCTTACCCCTTTATGGTGTATAGAGTTTGTATACACAGACACACAGCTGGATTTATTCTAGCAAATAGTACTTTAAGTTCATAGTTCCTCATTTCTGAGAAATTTTGGTCACACAGATAAAAGTGAAACATCAGAGACCAAGAGACCAAAGCAGACAACATTTCCTCATTATTATCCATATGAAAAACTATATCTGAAGCAAAATACTGACAGAGAGGAAGATGAAAGAGGATAAGTGATACAAGTTGGGGCAAGAGTATTGATGCATACAATAAAACACTGCCTACAAAACATGGACAACAGCTAACTAATACACTTGGGGATTAGGATTTAATTTAAAAAAAAAAAAAAAAAAAAAAAAAAAAAAAAAATTAAAAAAAAGGAGGGAACAACTCATGAATAAAAATGAAAGAAAGAGGGACTGCACAGTTTAGCTGACTACACCAGAGCGGAAAATACAACCACACAAGTGGAAAATGATCTCGTGAGAAACAGGAAAATGAAGCACTGATGAGGCCTGAGAACAGAAGCACAGGTTCACTGCTTATCGCTAAACAGAGAGGATAAGCCTAAATCCTCCATTAATCAATCAGCGAGGGGTCTGGAATGCTTAAAACGAAGAAGAATGGGTGGGCCCGATGGAAAGGGGGCCTCGTCTTATAGCAGGTAAGTATGCATAATGAAGCGAAATGCATCTTTCATATTATCAAAGATTTCTAAACTTATTTTGAGCCTTTTTCTGTTTTCTCCACTAGACATCATTTCTGAATGGCCAATTATTATTTTTATCTTTCGTTTTTTCGTCGTCGGTGTGAACACAGGAAAAGGGGAAGAGGAGGGGAAGGGAGGGAGAGAGAGAGATGAAGGGAAAGCCTCTTCTGCACCTCTTCTCTTCTCTTCTCCAGTGAGGCTCCACTCGCTCATCTCTCCTCGTCAGCCCCTCTCTCCCCTCCTGACTGAGCCGGAGGAGCCGCCGTTAGCAGCGGGTCTCGTAGATGCCGCTGCGGCCGATGTAGCGAACCCATTTAATCACATCGTGATCGCTGTAGTTCAGCTTTGGCTCGAACACCTTTAAGTAGCGCACCTTGAGTCCGGACGGGGCGAACGGCACCTGAGCGAGAGCAACCGGAGTTTATCATTAGAACCATCGCAATACTAGGCACTGAGGTTCAGTAACAGAAGTACCAGCGAGGCAGTATGTGCAGATTTTTCCTCATGGTGCACAGAGTGTGTTTATAATGTGTAATATTACATATGAATCCCTTCCTCCCTTGGTCACTGTATACCAATTCCATATGTAATTTATAAGTTCTGATGTCTTGAGCATTATTCTAAAATAGGTAGAATAGTAAAAGAAACATGGTTAGGTAAGTCCAAATATTTGACTGGTGCTGTATCATTGTAAATTGCTGATCATGAACAGACAGGACCTAAATCTTGCCTCCTTCTCTCTTAAGCACTGAAACAGAATTATTGCAAAAACACGTCCTGTCCAAATCCGAGAACTAAACTGACCTCAAAGTTCATGGAGATGGGTGGACGAGCCCACTTCTTCTTGTCATTGGTGGGCAGCAGCTCAATCTCTGCACTGATCTGTGACTCCTTCATACCAGCCATCCTCTTGATCCTACACACACACACACACACACACACACACACACACACACGCAGAGAGAGAGAGAGAGAGAGAGAGGACACACAGTTAAAGCAAACTGAAGGAATCTACTGAAACAAGGGCTTGTTTAATTGGCGTGAACAGGCAGTGAGAAGGGTGCAGGTGCAACTCACTTCCACACGATGGCGTTTTCACTGGCCTTGTACTTGGCTTTTCCCTTCATGCAGATCACCTGCACACCACTGGTGTTGAGCGGGGTGGGAATGCGCACCTAAGGACACATACAACAAATAATAACAATATTATATGTTTATTGGGGGGTATATCAGATGACGCATTGGTAACTGCGTGCAATCAATCACACTGCATCTTATTAAGTTCATCTCAGTTACAGGCATGTGACAATATTAATAATTATATGGTTTATTATAATATATAGAAAAGACTTTGTGCACACAGTCTGCACAAGGCTAAACTACAAGCTTCCCTTGATTGTTAATCATTAATCTTTGTAGTTCTACTGCAAATTTTATCATCATGGACTACATTTTGGCCAAGGAGAAAATATCATTTTAATTTTTGAAGGAAAAAAATCCTTTAAATAAATCTTTGGACTGTAACATGATCGGATTTTGCATATTCAGAGATCTAGTGTATGGGATATGCAACAGTGTAATACTATTCAAGGGTTAGGAGTTGAGAAAACACCCCTCGCTCACCTCAATCTTCTGGGCCAGCAGTGACGGTTTGAAGTTGGACTTGATGACCACCTTCACCTCCAGCTTGGTGCGTCCCACCTCTCTTACCAGAGGAATGACGCGGAACGGCAGGATGATGTCCTTGGTGGTGCGATACCTACGGCAAGGACACGCACAGATGCAGAGAACCACTTAGAAAAGAGCACACAATGACATACGGTGTGTATACATATAAACATAAGCACGTACAGACCTCATGAGCTCGTACTCTCCATCTGGTGGGATAAAGCTGATGCTGCGCTCCGAGTCAAACTTGCTGAGTCGCACACACTGGTGGAAGGTGCAGTCATCGATGGCTATAGACTGCTTCCCACTGCTGCAGGGCATACACAGGAGACACACACTCTGAATAGCAAACATTACTGCATCGAACAACTGCTTAAGGCAAGAAGAAACTCTTTCGGGCTCTATTACAGCTATAGCTTGGGACTAATAAATAGTGACATTCACTCATATAAAATAAGCACACAGAAAAGCTACATATGCTATTAATGGTAATATATTACATATTAAATATCCATTTAAGCATACAGAGTTAATGGACAGGGTAAAACTTGGGGTGTCTAGTGTTTCAAAGGACAAACCACAAGAATCCAAGAGAGAAGAAAAAAAACCTCAAAAACAAATCTTTATTTACTTTAAAGCACTACTCTGTTTTCTGGACAAATGCTGGTTTTGGTATTAGCCTAATTTTTTCCCCCCCCGTTTGTACACTATATGACCAAAAGTATGTGGACACCTGACCATCGCACCCATACGTGGGCCTTCCCCAAACTGTTGCCACAAAGTTTGAAGCACACGACTGTATAGTTTTAAAATTTCTTTTGACTGGATCTAAGAGGCCCGAAACTTTGAGATGAATGCCGAGTACAGTCCAGGCCTTCCTGTCCTAAAATCTAGTGGAAAGCCTTCCCAGAAGAGTGGAGTCTGTTACAGCAGCAAAGGGGAAACAACTCCACACTAATGCCCATGGTTTTGGGAATGGGATGTTCAACAAGCACATATTGGTGGTCAGATGTCAACATACTTTTGGCCATATAGTGTATCTAGTTGTTTCAAAAATAAACATGAAAAGAAAAAAAAAAAAAACCCATGAAAAACACGGCCTACTAATGCTATATTCAGAAGCAGGAAGACATGGAGTCATGTCCGAATCGAATGTCTGCCTAGAATGCTGTGTTCTGAGTTCTTGCAGGTACCTTTGTGGAAACTGAAGTGCTTTGAGCATGCCCCATGAACACTGCAACACAACACACATTGCAGAGACTTTGTTTTTTTTTAAATATATATTTTTTGCACTATTATAATGCACGATTACATTACTAAACAGCTGCACATGGCAACTGGCTCAGCTGTGGTGTCTCACGCAAGATCTGCTTCATGATTATATTATGCTCCTAACAGTGAGCAGCAAAAAAAAAAAGTGAGTTATAAAAACACGACTGTGTATTCTGGACTACATCTATAGTGTTCTGGGGCAATGGCTTGTGTGGATAGTTTTACAAGAGTGCAGGACAGATGTTTAAAACATCCACATACAAATAGCCAAATAAGGTTCTCGCTTGCATAATTAAGTCAGAACTTAGTCAGAAGCTCATGGGATAAAGAGAGATAATATATTTCCGATAACATTCAGTGCAAACGGCATTAAAACTGTTAAACTGCAAATCATTCGCAGATTGCACCTCTCTCACACGCTGCGCACAGGGCACCCCACATCTCCACTGTGTTTCATTTTGCATCAGACGCTACTCCCGTGTTTCTCTGATGTGGAGCATCAGAGCTGACGTTTGCAAAGCTTTTCCTGTGCGTTCAATATTTCTTTATGTTAAATCTGTCCAAACAAACGTGTGCACCACGGACAGTTTAACTGCAGTGGAAAAATGACACTTGATTACATTTCCCTCGTCTCCTGGAGGTTAACTGATTACTCATTCGTTAATGCTTACACATTTTCAAAAATATTAATTAAGCAGAAGACACAGCCCTACTACTGAGACTTTAGATGGTATGACACAAACACACCTGAGGCTTTAGAAACTAATACAGGAGAATTTGTAGATGGATGACTGGGTGAGGAGTGAGAGGTACACTACCTGCCTCCCAACTCACTGCAGTCCAGCACAGAAAAGGAAGGAGAAAAAAAACAAACAAAAAAAAAAACGTGCAAATTACAAAATTAAAAAAAAAAACTGAACATGAAAACAAAAGACAAAACTCACTTACAGGAAAAACAGAAGACAACCATGCAACCACAGTGCTCATATTCAACAAACAGGACAAAATCAAACTCTTACAGTACAGTCCAAAAGTCTGAGTCCTTTAGAACATTTAACACCTAATACACAGCATTACTGCAAGTTGATAAATCACCATTATATTATTCTTTAGGTGTTAAGTCTCAGGAAACTGTAAAATGTTAAATATGGCAGTACTGATAATATCACGCATATCTGAGAACTATCTAGATTTTCTAATGAGAGTGAGTGTGCTATCGCTCTGACTGAGCCAATAGGAGAACTGTTTGACTTGATGAGCAATGATTCAAACTTACGTCTGCAGAAAACTAATACAAACAAAATGGTTCTTCTGAGTAGACAGGCTTGTATGGTACTGATTTTTCCCGAATTGTGATTTTCCATTTTTAAAATAATCACACTAAATGTTTTAATCTTCCAGAATTGGCAGTCTATTAAAGCCAGGAATTTCCACCCTTTCCGGTTTAAGGAGGGTGAGGGAGGCATAATAATATTACCAGCTGTGCAGTCGGAAAGTGTAGTAATCATGAAAATGCAGCTGGGTGGTGGCTTTGTAAGTGATTCTTTACAAATCAGTTGTCTCAACATGGCCGATGTTTTCACTGCTTCGTGTTGAGCAGAAGAGCACCGTTTAAAAAAAACAAACAAACCAACCAGCTTATTTAATCACTTTCTAACCATCATCACCATTAACATGATTTGTAAAGTGTTAGATTTGACACTTCATTGTAGGCCTGTTTAATATTTCTGGGTCCTTTTTTTTCCCTCTCCAATCTTACGGCCAAAAAGCAAAAAAAGCCATTTTGACCATTTGCAATCATAGTCAGGGAAGCCTTCTTTCTGCCACCCTGGAGTATATTATTTGCAGTGCTCCTATGCAAAAGGTGTAATGATTGGCAGGTATGGTAAATAAACTTAACCGGCGATAAACGTCACTGGACATTGTGGCATTGTAATATGTTATACTGCACAAGCCTAGACTCAGACCTTAGGACTGAATTGTAAGTTTCTTTTATGTATAGTTTATCCATTCCAAGGTCAAGGATAAGTAATTAACAAAGAAATCCATTTAAATTAGCTCACGACAATCTAGTTCAGTGTCTCACCTCTTGCCTGCATCGTCAGTAGTGCCCCCTTTGCCCTGCTTGTCGATGACAATCTTGTCATTCATGCCAAACTTGCACTCAGGCATTCCGCTCAGGTAGCTCTTCATCACCACACGGCCTGAGACATGGGCGCTCAGTACCTGACCTACATGCACACACGTACGTTACTAGCTATGCCATGGGCACAAAGTGTACAATATACGCTGATCACCAAATGCACCAAGCACGGCATACACCATTTATTGACACACACACACACACACACACACACACACACACACACACACACACACACACACACACAGCCTCTAGAGCCCTACGTTCAAGTTCAGCAACAGAACTGAGTATTACCCTGGGGTGACATGAGCAGGTTCACACTCTCCAGAACATCCAGGAAGAGCTCGTTGCGACGGTACTTGATGCCCTCACGCCTCCAGCCGATCTGCCCAGTCACCTGACTGGTGATCTGAGACTGCTCTTCTTTAGTCTAGAGGCAAATACAGAGGGACATGAAGTCAAATCAATTGTGTGAATGGAAAAAAAGATTTGGAGAAAACATTTTTAAGAGTATGGTTAATTATCATCAGACAGAGAAACCAGTCCTGTCACAGGTGTGCTTACATGATGCTGGAAGGCAGGTTGTCAGACCAGGCGATGGAGAATGGAGAGGTAAAGACAACAGAAACATAAATCAAATCAGTTTATTTGCAGTGACTCAAGTAATCAACAGGGATAACGGTCATTACGACAGACATCTACATCACGGGAAGAAGAACTGCAAAACGTCACCAAAACTTTGACTGAGAGTCAATTGAGCAAACTATGTATTTACACACTCTTAACCACATTTAAATAGCCCAATCAATATTGACCTGGACCATCTGTTTACTGGAAGTAATAAAACTGCCATCTTGTTTAAAAGTACGCAAAAAGTAATAACTGTATGCACTAACCTGGCTCTTGATGCCCTGTTGAGTGATGAAGGTCTTCAGTGCTCCGGTCTCAGAGTTTTGTGGGTAACCAAAGTCCAAGATCTCTACAGTAAGCGGAAAGAACCAGGTAGACAGCACGAATTCATTACAAGCACAAAGACACACCGTCTTTAAATAAATAAATAAATAATTCTATATATCTTCAGCACTTTTCTGATGTTTAAATAGTATTTGATCTTGCACCTTGATGAGATGTTCAGGAATGTATGATGCTAAAACCTTAATATTAGTTTCTCATCCCTTTCAATTCCTTCATCCCTAGTTTTATTTTTTTTTTCCCCTCCATTTTTTGTGTTTGTGGTATGTTCACTTCTGGCTATCTGTGCCTTCTGCAAATAAACCCTGGTCTGAAAAAAGCTCTACGGAAATGCATAATTATATAAACTGGCCTAATGGGTATTCGCTGAATGGTAATGAGCAACATTGTTATAGCAGACACTAAACATCATCAGTTCGCCAACACTTAATTCATGATGAGGCCGCACAGATACGTCAGGATTTTAGGCTTTGTTTGTATTTCCGGAGATAACGATGGTCCCATTGGGAAAGCAGCACAAAGACAGCTGCTTATTTTGGACAAATTTCAAGGAGGAATGGAAGTATCCTGCTCTGAGAAGGCAACCCCATTACTCTGTATGCCAGAGAAGCATTCACAATAGGAAAGGGGGGGGAACATAGCGCACAAAACTGTCTTTCTGATATAATACCATGATAATATTTTGTTAACCTTGTCAAAACTGTGATATGGAAATCTCATCTCAACCACCTATTTAATGTTGTTGCAGGATCCCAGGACGTGTGAAGACGCTGCTCTGTCTGCGCAGTATTTTCTTTAGATTTTGATTTTCTTATATACAAGTCATAAAAATCAAAACCTAAAAAAACCACAGCACGACAGAAACTCCAGCTGCAGCTTGTGAGAATAAGCGAACTCCTGGGGTAAAAAAAAAAAAAAAGAAAAAAAAAAGCAATATTCTGGAAAAGGAAACAGGCAAAAAGAGACTCAATAGCTACAACCCACAATAATCAACATCAAACTACTGGTTGTATTACACAGTGAGATATGTAGGTGTGTTTTCATGCAAATGAACTCTGTTGTTGTCTTTTACCATGGCCATAGTAATTCCTGTTAAAGATACTTTTTCAAAAAAAAAAAAAAAAAAAAATCTTTCCATCACTCCTTACTGCATCATCTCCTGATCTTTATCACACAGCCAGATGTGATTAAGAAGAAGAAAGTATAAGGGTGGGTGGGAAAGTAGCGGCCAATAAAGTTTTACATTTCCAAGCCATTCAAGCTTCCACAAGGTCAATTAATAATGGAGAGTTTAAAAACATTGTCAATCATTCCAGATTCAAGTAAGTAAGTGGCTTATTTACCATTTTTAAAAGGAACATCCATTTTGAAGACGATGTGATGTTAAAAGCGCATGCACTAGAAACGTGCGTGGGTTTGAGAGGGTACGTCTGTGTGTAGTGTTGTTTACGCTTGTTTCCACTTGATTTCACAACAATTCACTGCCATATTGTCGAAAAACACTCTCCAGACATGTATTCTCATTAGAGATCATTCGTGTCCTCATGAGACTAATTTATGCTTAGTCAACTGTTCCACTTTCATGTGTCAACCGGTTTTCTTTGGTGAGATGCAGCTGATAAGCTTTGAACTGCAAGAAGGTAATTGGGCACTGGTGAAGAATGGGGGGGAAAAAGTGAGTCAGTTTACCGTCTAACAGCTCGTAGATCAACACAAAGTTGTTTTTGATGTTCTCCTCACTGATCTTGCCGAAGTAAGCGGTCATGACGTCGCACATCTTGTAGAGGAACTCGAACACCATGGCGGCGTTGACGTTCTGCTTGGTGACGGCAGCCAGCCAGATGTTGGAGCGCTTGACATGGAAGAAGCTGGTGCGTGCGATGTTGGTGACGGGCGAGCGGACCTGCTGGCGTGCGTGGATCACGTTAACTCGGAACGCATCCACAGCATTCCTCCTGCGAGAAGCATACACACAAGCAGAGACTGATATCATGACACTGTAATAGAAGAATGCACCAAAATCCTGGACCACCTACAGAGCAATGAAACAAACAGAAGGGAAGGGTGATGTGAGCTTCAACTGTACAATAGCCTTATTAGAGATACCTTCAAGTCTTTTTATTTTATAGCCGCATTAATGGTTAACAACTCACAAGTTTCACACTTTTCCCTTAAACCTGTGAGAAATGTTGAAGTTTTTTAGTACCTTATATTTAAAGGAACGAGTCTCATTTTTAAACCTAATGCTATTATTGCCAATTTACATTCAATCTGAGTCACGCCGTTGCACAACAGCAAAGAAAGACGAACACTAACATGTTTTCTCCAAGACATGTGAAGCCAATCGTTGCATCTTTCTGAACTGCAGCTTATGCAATATCACACAGCAATTAAAAGCACAATCTGTCCGATTTCATCTTCTGTTTAAGGCCACCTTTCAAACCCAGACAGCGGAGCCAATTATTCTGTCTCAACAAGGCATTTATCAATGATATGAAAATGTACAATCTGCACATGCTTGATGCTAAATATTATTGTGCTTGCTGTCTATCCAAAAATACAATGCAAACCTAGGGAAAGTGTCAGGGTGGGGGGTGGGTGGGGGAAGAGCACCTTTTAAAGTTTTTTTCTAGTTATTATATTCTGAGCAAAATTGGATCAATAAAGTCAGTGTGTTATAAAATGGTCTATGAGGATGCAACCCATGCTGTCTGAAGACAGCGTTCACTCTGCAGGGTAACACGTGAATCAGAGTAGAGAGTGGACTCTCTAGTATCGCTCTTATCAGGCTCTTATCGTAATATCGCAAATGTATATATCGCAATATGCATATCGCAAGGGCTTGTGATAACCGGATGATTTTAATACTTCAAAAAGTTACGAAAAGTCACCGTTTCAGGGTGATGCAGACAGCAGAGGATGCTTTCTTTCCCTCAAAAGAACATGAAACATGTATGCTGGTTATGTCATTTTCAGTTTTTTATATATATATATATATATATATATATATATACACATATATATATATATATATATTTCTTTATTTATTTATACCTTCCAGTGGTGGTATTTGACTGGAACATGTTCCTTCAGGGTTCCTGCAAGTCTTCATACAGAGTGCTCCACAAGGTTTGTAGTGCCACTCACACTCATCAGGAGGGTTGTAGTAATCACAGAACAGTGCTGCATGAGCATAAATTCACACCCAAGAGTTCAGCAATTCAATTCTCTAATCATCAATTTCTTGATTAAACTCGACATTGAAATCTAGAGCAACTCACGGCAGATTTTTGGTGTCCTCCAAGAAACACATACTCCACCCTCGTTACAGGCTTCAGCGTAAGCAGCTACAGCGGTACAGAAACATTCACAATCTCCTCCACTATCACACGCACATGCATCCCTTACGCATGCAGAATAATACGGTGCAGGGTCAACCTTCACAGGAAAAAGACGTACAGATGACATTAGCAGTACTCTCTGAAAATGACTGGACTAACAGCTGCAGTCCAATCTAGATAAGAAAACTTACATGTGTGTGACAGGTCACAAAGATTTTGTTCATGATGATGCTGCACTGTTTCTGAGCCCAGGCTTGCCGATAGGGGTTAAAGGTACATGGATTTTTGATCTGACTAGCATCAGGGCAGCTGGAGGACTCCTTCCAGCTGTTTCCAAAATCCAATGCGTTGTTTACCACACCTTGGTTTCTCAAGGTAAAGTCATTGTTTGTGTTGCCATCATAATTTCCGCAGAGACCACAGACCTCACCCTGTCATGAGAGATCCACATAGTAATGTTGATAGCTTCATTCTGTTTAATGATTAATTATTTAATTATTCACTAATCTGTGTGCAATCTGTGCATGTTTACCTTGAAATTAGGACTAAGCTTGATGAATATACTTGTCTTCTGGTCCCACATCAGAATTAGCCCATTATTAGCTTCAATGACCATGTAAATGCCCATAATGCTGATCTGGTAGGGAATTTCATCTCCTGCATCTCTTTGAATAGCTTCATAGCCTCCATCTGTTAGTAAGAGCTCATTACTCTGGAAAAGGAAATGAGTTTGCATTATAACCATCTGTGTGCTCTTGATTTGACAGCTCGATATGGAGTAGAATTGAGTTTTGTAGAAGAAATGCAAGGTGTGATGGTTAATTTGAAAAAGCTAAGTTCTTGGTGAAGTTGAACAATTGTTGATTGTATTGTAAGATTGCCACAATTCTCCTGACACATCACTATCAGACATTTAAAAAGGACAAGTCATACAATTTCAACGAGAAATAAGTGAAAACCCTCACCCCCAGAAAGACTTTGATGGCTTTGGAGCAGGTGGTGCCAGTTGTTCCACAGGGAATGTTTTCCGTGATGACTCTGAAAGTGCCGCTGGTATTGCTGTGGCCACAGTGATCCTAAAACAATCACAAAAATCATTTATTTAAAAAAATATATATTCATATTTTACCAAACATTATTATGGTCTGTAATATATCAACAGGAAAATGCAGGCAGACATTGAAATCTTGGTCTAACAATGAGCACGCCCTCTAAGAAGTCACTGTGCTAACTTGTGATATTATATAACAGGCAACAAATAAACTGTGGACTTTTAGTACATTAAATGATAAGCCTAAATAAGCTGATTATACATTTGACAGCTTTCAATTATATTACACTTTACAGTTATTTAAGTTAAAATGGGTAGTTTGTTTAATCAACCTGTGTGTTATTCGTTAATATAATATTAGGTTGTGTCTTTTTATTTACAATCTACAATTACAATGCTCCACATAATGAGATGTTTATGTGACATTTATGGAAGGAGTCTCCAGGGTCAGCACTTTGTAACAGAAGAGAGAGAGGACTTCTTTGTAACATGACAAGCTGCATTTTTTTTCCCTTATTAACTTAAAGAGAGAGAATACAGAGAATGACTGTGGAATAATAACATAATAAGTGGAATAACACACTTTGGACCATAGTATTATACAGAAATAATCCACTTTGGATTTGACCCTGCGCTAGGCATCAGGCCATGTCATGTATCATGTAGTATTTCTGTGTAACAGCAGGGACTCTTGTTCTATTATTCCTTACATGAATTCATACATGAATTCTCGTGATCGTATCAGGGAGATGTACTTACTCTGACAAGAGTGTATTCACAGTCTCCATCGAAAGTGTATCTTTTTCCATCGAATGTGATGTAATGTCCGTCGCCATACACTGTACAGGTCCCATGGCACAAATCTGTGCTGCACTGCCATTTCCTGTCCTTGCATGTGCTGTGTTCAAAGAAGACAAGAAATACTGATGCATTTTTATATTTATTTTAAGGGATGTCACCAAAAACACTAACGAATACTAAAGACTACTAGCAAGTCTATGGCTACGCTCACACTGCAGGCAAAAGAGACACAACGTGACACAGATCTCTTTTTTCATGACTGCGAACAGACATTTTCTGTTCTGATTTCACTTGCAGTACAGACAATATATCTCATCTTACCTCTATTTATTGATTGATTGATTGATTGATTGATTACCAGGTATTGCAGTCGACTTTGATGGATTCTCCAGGCTGGTAAGTTTTACTGTTATGAACGCAAGGACATAGAGCATCTTCAATGCAGCCACCTTTTCCATCAGACACAAGTCCCGCAGGACACACACAGCCTGAGACACACTCCGTGCTGATCTGTTATAGAAAATATTTCTCTTAATAATAATAATAATAATAATCATCATCATCATAATTGTGACTTGTGGGAATTTTTTATTATATGTAGCTTGATATAATTTCAGGAGAAATAAAGATACACTTTTATGTAAACAAGTGTTTATAATGTATGGTGAGCTTTAATATTTGAAAAATATTATATTATATTATATTCATAAACTCACACAGGCCATGTCTAGTGTGTTACAGCTCTTTTGGCACTCAGAGCCTGTAGATCCTGGAGTAGCATCGGAGCAGTTGAAGAACACCATTGGCGAGGGACAAGCTGAGAAGAAGTGAGAAGGAAGTTTTTGAAATATTACTAAACTACGACCACAATACTGGTAAATGAACTGAGTTAAAATAACTAGCCAATAACAGCACTAGTAATGCTAGGTGATTAACAAAGAACACGTGCAGGAATTATATCGTGCGCAAAGCAGAGAGAGGAAACAATCTGTAACTAAGGTGTTTCGTGCATGTCTGAGAAAAGTCCAGAAGAGTGTAACTGAAACTAAAAATTTGCCACATGCGCATAATTGCACTGCACGTATAACGACATATCATGACACATGTTCAGAATACAATATGAGTGAAGTGCATGATGTGTGGCTGTAAATTTTTAGTTAATCTCTAAGTTCAAATTCAATATTATAATCTCTTACAGAGGTATATATATATATATATACACTGTATTTTATGGGTATATCAGTATTTGTTCTAAAACAAGTTAGGATAATCTAGCTGAAATGTTTATTTAAAGTATAAAAGGTGGGAAATTTAGATGTATAACTATATGAAAATCTAAATTTTTTTTACATTTTTATTAATGCCTGATATTATTAAATAATAACAGCACTTACATGGCTCATCGGTGGTAGATCCTATGCAGCTGAGTTTGCCATTCTTACAGGTGCTGAAACAGATGTTTATTACACGTTTATCATTTAAAATCTACTTTCTATTGCCACTCAGACACGATAAACAGAAAGGCATGCTTTTACTGAGTCTCTGTGAATAAGGCGTACCACATGGTGCCGTCCATGCTGATGACTTCTGCAGGGGGAATCACAGCCCCTTTGTAGTAGCAGGAACATTTATCCAGCGGAACACATTTGCCGTCATCGTTGAGATACGTTCCTTCAGCACAAACGCACCCATCCACCGGGTCAAAGGTCACGGCGCAGGTGAAATCTGGGTCGCTGTGACAGCGGCATGACTGCATACTGCTGCGGATGTCATAGGTATAAACCATGGTGCTCGGGCAGCTGGTGGCATATTTCGCTGTGAACAAACCATAACAGCATATTTATCTGATTGTGACACATTATTATATTAAGCTGGAAAATATTGAAAAATTGGTCATTTCTACTTACTGCACACTTCGCTCCTCCAGCCGGTGAGAAGAATTCCTTTAGCGGCACAGGTGTGTACGTACGACGAGAGAGCCGCACACATGCAGTTCTCGCTGTTCTCACAGTTGCAGGTGTCATACATGCAGTTCTTTAGAGACAAAACCAAACGGTTAAATAAGTAAATATTAAAAACTGTGTTTACATTGGAACTGTTGTGCTTAATTAACCACTGTACTGTACCTTTTGGTAGATATCTGGGCTGATCTCGGAGTGACATGGAGCAAAAACACCATTCGGGTCTGACAGCAGGGAGCACCATTTCTGAGCATACTTTTCTGGAATAACAAGAAGAAATAAAGTGAGAACAAATATATATTATGCATCAAAAGCTAGGACAAAAGATCCTTGTTTTGACCATCAGTTATGGAGGATAAAATGCGTTTAATCTGGCTTTTAGCTAGCAGTCACAAAGAGCAGTCACAATCTGCACAAATAGAGAAGAAGTAAAAGAGAGTTTGTTCATGGCGATGTAACTGAGTACACTTATAATACTTAGGTAAAAGTATTACTTTCCACTATTAGTATATTTGCATTCTGTTGGGTTGAACACACTTTAACAAATCCTATTTAATCTCATGAAGGGAGCGTTTTTTTTTCAGGTGTGTTTGTTCACACAATACTAAAGTGTGCAGGAAAAAAAACCCACACACACACACGCTATCTCTAATATACACCAGCACTAAAAACTCTTCTGATTGCATATGAGTAAGAAAAAGATCATTCTCCAGTTGGTGTATAAAGTTCTGAATAATTAAGGGTTAGGGTATCTCATTTCCTTTTTTAAAAAAAAAAAAAAAAAATTAGTTATAAATCAGATCGTGTTGAAAATAAAGAAGTACCGTTTTCCACACTGAGACTGCAGGGGTTCTCAAAAGTGCTCTTTACTTCAGGACAGCTAGCTCTTGTCCTCCAGCTGTTTGCAAAACCAACACCGGTTCCTTCAGGCGATCCACTCATGGTCGTGAAATCATCGTTTTGGATGTCATTAAAGTTTCCACATAGACCTAACCATGTGAGATCAGATAATCAGTTTTATATACAGTACATTTCCTCATGTAAATTAACCTTGATGCATTTAAATATGAATCTGTTTAAGGTATTCATCTGCCCAATATTTATAATTAACTACTATCAAAAAACATTCATATAATTCCTAGAACGTTCACTGTCTGTGCAATAAGCGTTTAACACACCGAGTAATTGTTGCTTGTGAGTCACATCCACAGTTATGTAAACCTGCATGATGGGTACAAGCTGGATCTCCATCTGAAGCCCAAAAGATGTCTGGACGATGATGTAAAACGTGGTGGGGCGGAAAATATTCACACCAGCTGCAATTGAATAAAGAGTAAAGAGGATTGTCGATTGAACATAGCGTTAACACGACATAACATGCGTTAGCTGTAGATTGGAGGTGTCCATCTGTTTCTGAAATAATCATACAGTTCTTACATATTCACTCACCTGTAGAGAGAGGAAGCTGAGAATAGATTCGGTTGAGAAAGACCTTTCCGTCAGGCTGGATGTTAAACACCTGAAGGGAAATGTGCACATTATGCATTAGCATGTGTTTGTGCATCTTTTGTATGTCCATTAGTAGTCACAAGTACTTTGGTGCCTACATCTATGTCTCAAAATGCACCATTTGGTAGTATTCAGGAACTAACAGCATACTACTACTCACAAATCCTTTTTTTTCCCCCAATGTGAACATGCTACTCAGAGTAGAAGTGGAATAAAGCAAATTAAAACGTGCAAATGTTACTCACAGTCTTTCCGGCAGATAGAGCCAGGGTCACTGCCTTCAGGCATGTTTCAGTGGTTGTCAAACCACAACGCACCAAGTCTCCTACAACCACAAACTCAGAGCCGTTGGTTTGCTGAGGGAAAAAAAAAAAAACAATAAAAATGTTGTGTGTGATGTAATTGATTTCTTTAATTTAATTTTAAATTGGAATTGAGCTTAATTTTGGTAATTTTTTTATTTAATAAGGCCGCAAAAACAGCAAAAACAGCAATAATAATAATAATAATAATAATAATAATAATAATAATAATGGCTAAAGGGCTCAACAGTGGCACTCGTTAAAATTATACTCACAATTTCTCGGCCTTGAAGGAGAAAGTGTCGATTTTGCAAGAATGTCAGACAGTATAAAGCTCAAGCATTAAAAACAAATTCAGACAAATTTAAATTAGGGATTAGTGGAAATCCCGGTCAACACAAATCAGGGGATGTTATGAGAGGTGTAGGACTCCAGCAATGTGCATGCTGGTTTTTGGTACATCAATAGTACTAGACGCCATCAGGATTGTCAAGGAAAAGAAAAGATGTGACATAGATATGAATGCATCTATGTAGATATGATACTTTTAAAACACAAGATATGACAGTGAACATGTCTTTAAGAAAGCGAAAGGCAGTGTTCAATGTTTCAGCAAGATAAAAAATGTGAAAAGTGTACAAAATATGGACTTGTGAAAGATGATTAGAACTGAGGATGAGTTCACAAGAGTTTAAAGAAAGAGTCTGTGGTGTAAATGGTCTTTCAAGGATACTGTACAAGACATAAAGGAACTGAATAAAGCAAATTTCAAATAGAAAAAATGGCAATGACGAGAGAAAAACCAAAACAGAGGGCAAAGTAAGCTTCCAAACAATTTACCACAAATGGTAATAAAGACTTGCATCTCTTGCATGGGTATGATAAAAGGAAATAGGAAACTGTACAGGAAATAGTAAATAAAAAAAAAAAGAAAAGAGCCTCCAATGCTGTTCTTGAACTAAAGGCATTTTGGAAATGTTCTTGGAGAATTTGAAAAAAGTCATAACAGTCCCTAAAATGTTGTGCAAGTTAAAAGAAGGTGAGGATGAACGTGCAAGAAAATAAGTGGTCGTAGAAAATTGAAGAAAATCCTCGATATAAAAGACAATATGGACAAGAAAAAGAAGGACCACTTAGGAAAAGGGAAAAAAAAATGGGCCCCGGGGTGGTGCAGTTATTTAAGGTTTTGCCCTGTCATGTTGTAGAAGATTGTTCATGGTGGGGAGAATAATTGGCTCTGAATTTATCACCATCCCAAATGGAGACCTGGATAATGCCTAAATGACTAAATTGGAATAACATTGAGTTAAAGGGAAAAAGGTACATATTTTGTAATGAAGAAAGAAGCATGGGATTTATTGATTTCCTGGTTTTGGCATGAACTTCATTTTTACTCATCTCCGAAGCAGTCCTGTTTCTAGGATCAAATGAAGAGTAAAAGTCTTGAGCGTTATGAATAAATAAACTCAAAGAAGAAATATCACGCTGTCGCACTGACCTCAGACAGAATGTATGTACAGTCGCCGTGGAAGTTGTATGTTCTTCCATCAAACGTGGTGATGTGAGATCCACCCTCTACAGAGCATGTCCCAGGGCAGTCTTTCTCTATGCAGCTCCACTGGTTCGAGGTACATGTGCTAAACACAGGGAAAATGTGAGGTAAAATGATCAAAATACCTGAAACACAGACAAAGCATATGCACAAACCCTCATGGAAACACTTATGCTGTGGTCCCATTACTCAAGGTCATGTCTACAGACTTTATAGCTATGCAACTGTAACATTTATTTTCAAACTCTAATCCACTTTTATCAGTGTAATGATACTGATGGAAATTGAGCCCCTTAAGTCCATTATTACCCTATTACTTTGAGCTCAAAAATGAACTGATTGCTGCTCATGCTGCATCCCAGGGCAGCGTAACACACTCCAAGGAAAGTGCTATCTGCCCTCTTCCGCATACATGAGCTCAAAGACGCTCATGATTGGCTAGTGTCACCAATCGACAGAGGCTATGCCATCCTTCCAACCCACAGAACATGACCAATTTTGCTCCCTTGGAATCATGTGGATTTTATCATGATATCCTGATTATAGGGCAAACACTTGCACCATTCGAGAGAAGAAATAGGATTCATAGGATTTCAAGTGTTTTTTTGCTAAATATTTCTAGGACACAGAATTTCTGAAGATTCCACAGTCAAAGGCAATGAGTCTTTCCTCACCATTCTTTACAGTTGCTGGTGAAGTTCTGACCAGTGTGATAGATTTTGCCATTGTGAATGCAGGAGCACTGATCCTGTGCAATGCATCCTCGACCGGTCAGATCATCCAGGACCATACCTGCAACCCGTTTGTTCATCAGGTTATTTGGAAAATTTTGATTTCTAGTGATCTAGAAATTACAAGACTACAAGACAGCTGGTGTCTCAACATAACCCACAGATTAATCCTTTACATATGATGACAAGTTAACACAGTTTGGATACCTGAAGGACAGAAACAGCCATCGATGCAGTGTTCCTCACACACATGTGCTCGGTCAGGATTTGAGCAGGTATTAATGCAAGGGTTCCCACACTCTTGATACACCATGTTTGGATAAGGGCATGTTTTGGCTGTAAAACAAAACCAATCATTTATATAGTATATGCGTAAAAATAACCTGATAAATCATTATCATTAACTTTAATATAGTGTCCCATTGGTTCCAGTAGATTCTATAGCAGTACATCATTTGGGATTGTTCTGCATGTAGGGTAACTGTTGAATTCGACGTACGGCAGAACTGCTCTGTCCTCCACTGGCCCGGCTTTCCTCCAGCGTGCACACACTGGCGTGAATACTCAGAGATGGTGCTGCACAGGCAGAAGTTGCTGGAGTTGCCTTTGCACTGACACATGTCCATCTCACAGGCTTTGATAAAGTAGTCGAGAGAGACGAGGTTTTTACAGTCACTGAACGCTGGACCCGAGAGCAACTGCTCACACGCTGACGTCTGTGGAGGAGACAAAATATGTGCTCGCAATTAGACAGGGAATCAAATAATAATATTTAGAAGAAGAAGAAGAAGAAGAAGAAAGATACAGTTAAAGTTTAGCTCAAAAGGCACAGCAAAATCACAGAGAACATTAAACAAATGGATAAGTGGAAAAAAGCAAATGTGGAAAAAGGATCAAATTAAAATAACAGTATATTATCAAAAATGCTTAATGAACATTTAATGGGATTTGAGCATTATTATTATTATTATTATTATTATTATTACTACAGGGCTTACAAGTTTCATGCAGGTGTCATCTGATGGAGGCGCTGATTCACTGCAGCTCTCAGTCGGATCATCCATCTTCGCAAACTGGCTGTAGTCTGATGAAGAGATCTCAACCCCTTTTATTTATCGAGGAAAAACACAATACAGTGTGTTATTTGGCTTTACTTTATGTACGCCATAAAACAAGCATTGCGACACTTTGAAATCCTCCATCCAAAATTCATCATTAATTAATTAGTAATTATGCTATATGGCCCAGCATGTTTTATTTCTTGCCTAATATGTTAAACATGCATAATTTAATGTTGTATCCTACTCGTTTTAATATTCGTTTTGTCGTTTTGAGCAAATGCCAAGACAAATTTCTTGTAAGTGAATTGTCTTTGACAATAAACATGACTCTGTTTATGATTACAGTACATTGTAATATTTGTTCATTGCTGATGATGAACATTAAAGTTCCCACAGAAAGCATTCGTAATAGTGACTCAATATAAAACCAGAAAACCAACCATTTTTGATGAACTCGTTGTAGAGCTGGACTCCATTAAAGTCACCACAAAGCCCACAAGTCTGATTTTTGTACTTGTTGTCCAATTCCACCTGTAGACAAAAGTAAACCAAGCAGAAATTAAGAGTTATGATTTATGGCAAAAAATCAAGAATGAAGTGTCTTGTGTTAATGCAGCATATAATGGCCCTTATTCATGGAATTTACATAGAAATAAGGACAGATTTGATCACCTGTAATGATGCATAAACAAATATGAATCTGATTCATGAAACAGTTGTATGACATCCAAACATCCAAGCAGTGATTTGTGAACAAATGATGAATCAGTTTCAGCTGCATGGATTCAAGCCCCAGCCCACTTGTTCATTATTTACATATCATATGCACATAACACACCCTCATTTACCTTCATATACAGCTAACTAACATGAAACATGCCCTACATTATGAAGGTGCTGTGGCAGTGAGCCGATAAAAGCATTCAGCGGACTACAGTCATCCAAGATCCAGGGAAAGATGATAAATGGGAGGAGAAATGATTTCAGTGTGCCCAAGGCTGCGGCAAATGTTTTTTTAAAAAATTCTTGTTTGGAAGCCTAATAAAACTTGAAATAAAATAAAAATCAACTGTTAACACAAATGCAATATGACAAAGAATTTTTTACTAAATTTAATATTATTATGTAGGCTTATGTAGACTATTACGGAAGTGTGATTTTCTTCAGCCATTTAAGGTCAAAATCAGGTAGAAAACCATTTTCCAGTCTCACCTGCATGTAGTTACATGAACTCTATTTATAGCTAGTTTTTTTTTTCTGATGTTATTATATTAATTTAATGAATTAAATCAGATTTTATTAAATCATCATTTAAAAATATGTGAGCGAATTTTTCATCCAGAACAAATAATCAGATATGTTTTGTAAATTTTGAGTAACTGGTTATTTAATATACACTCACCATGAAAGCATCACGTCCATTCCACATGGCCACGAGTCCCAGCTTGGCGACGACTTTGATGTAAGCAGAGTTTATCTCAATAAGAACACCAGAGTGGCTGTAAGGCAGAGTGACCCTGTGGAAAAAATTAAAATCACTATTTAGCAATATTTTATCCCAGGCCATCTCCTTAGATTTTATAACCAATTGTAGGATGGTAGAATTCCTTTCAGAACACCCAGTCTATTTCTTTCAGGGTTAAAGGTCACTCACGTGTGTCCGTCTACACTGACGGAGCTCTTGAAAAGTTCCACCACTGTGCCTTCGAGCTTCATAGTGATTTTGCTGATCAGGGGCTCTTCACTGGTGACTTGCCGCCTCAGCTGAATATTGAAGTCCTCATAGTTGCTTGAACACTGTGACGTCAGGACGTAGTTACACGTGGACACGAGTTGGAAAAAGTCTCCATCGAAGGTCTTGAAGTTGAAATTGCCCCAGGTGCTGCAGACTCGTTCGTTATGAGCCGGACTCAGTCCTGTTGTTTAGAGGCACAAGAGACTTGATACAAATGACCATTGTACTAGCTGACCTATATAAAATATAACCGTCCACTTTGTCCGGTCAAATTCCTGTGTGTTTTACATTTGACGAGTAAAGGAATTCTGATCCTGATGTACTTTAATACTTAAGAAGGAATACCAATCCAATCAGGCAATCTGTATATCTAATACACCTAATACTGCCCTCTAAATTATTATTGATTAGGTGGAAGTTACCTTAGAAAGGAAAGCTTTTAGTATCCAAATTACATAAGCACAACCTAAATGTGATTAATAATAAACAAGCCCGACATGACAGAGAGAAAATCAATTGCTCATTTAGATTTGTTAGGTTAAAGCTTAGTACTTTGGTCATTAATTTAACAAGTTTTGTCTCGAATGATCAAGTTCATTCGTCACATAAACATAATGAAACAATCAAATCAATTTTTATGTGAGAAATTTTATGAAAAATGTATGCAGAATTAAAGATAAATAAATATATATATATATATAATTATTATAAAGTATCTTAGAAATATAATTCAGGTGTAGGAAAGGCCTCAAACAGGCTTGCTCCAAAGGATTATAGATACTTCTTTGGATTCACTGAGAAAAAATAACATCTTAGCAAGTGTAATCTTATAATAGGGAATACTCGATAAATTAGACTATATTCAGTGCATAACTACAGATTAGAAACAGTTTTTTTCACTTGAAATCATTGGTTTTCTGACTCCTGGTTGGGGAAAACTTTGGCTAGAAGACCATGATATTATCTCTATTCATGACACTCCAACTGATCTGACTGATTTTTCAAAACTCTTCCCGAGTTGGATCAGAACCTTTATTTTCATTAAATTTTTAAAGGAAAACTACATTCACCTTCTCAAGTAAAAGGTCTATACTACAGGTGCCAAGCGTGTTTCAACAATGCACATGCATTGGATCTAATGTGTAACATTGACTTAGATCCCATCATCTGCCAGTGGATGTAGATGTGCGACTCACCAGAGATGGTCTTGGTCAGTGGTGTAAAGTTGACTGGTACATCTGCTGTTGATGAGAAGGGAGAGTCGGTGTGATAGTCATGCATTCAGGTATATACTTTTAACAATCCTTATTTTAAAGTATTTATGAATTATATTCTGCTCCAGATTTTTTGCTACAGAAACAGCAGAACTAGCTCACCATAGCCACATTGCGTGAGATGAGGAGATGATTATTAGGTTTTATAACAACAATTATATAAAGGGAAATGATATATGAGGGAAATGATCCATTAAACCCCCTTCCAATGCTCAAGGATTCCCGTGTGTGTGTGTGTGTGCGCACTGAGAGATGGAGCAAACAGCAACTAGTTCAGTACTGGGTCATTTTGCAGAACGTATAGGAACAAAATAAAACGAAAATCTTATCGTACCTGATTGAGTGGAGCTTATTCCAATAACGAGCATGATCCAGCTGAGAGTCCATGTTGGATTATCTTTGTACTTCCCCATGGCTGATCTGTGGATACCCTGAAGGCCCACAGAGGTTTGTGAGAGAAGTTTTTACCTTACCATTAGTTTTTATACCACCTGCTATTGTGTGACGGCCAAGGAGGGGCCAAGGCCTGGCCCTTTATCAACACTATACTGGCCAGCCAGCGCCTTACTTAATCACAATTTCAATGGCATGCAGCTTTATGATTTATGGTTACATTTTACTCCAGTATCATTTTTTATCTAAAAATAAAAAGAAGCCGTGTTTTAATTGATATAGCACCTTTCCAAAGCATGCATGCTTATTTTTAAACAATGGCATAAAAGTCAATAGTTCAACATGTTTTTGATAACATCTTTGATCAAAAATCGTCTCTGACATCATCATTTTGCATTTCTTATATTCCTCTACTGAACAGACGGAATATTTAAATATTCACATTCACATATGCACAGGTTTCCATGACAATTTTGCTGTATTTGACTAATTTATCTTGACTCATGGGCCACACATTCGTGCCACTGCAGGCGTGGACCAGTGTACCAAAGATTAAATATCAATTATACTCCTTCACCTCCCAATCACACTATTGTCTTTCTTATCTATCTTATCTATAACAAGCAAAATTACACAAATGGAAACTGAACAAAATGCGACATTGCTCTGTCACATACAAAGTATGTTTCTTATCAGCGTGCTGCCACCGGTGTAATATACAAGCTTTCAATTTGACGACTCCACCAACAAATGGCAACAACACAAGAGTTCTGTCAGTGCCATGAGCAGCATCACGTATAGTTAAACTGTTAATATGCATCCTACTTTGGTGTGATTATATTGCATTTTTTTTAAGTCACTTTCAACAGATGTTGTTTATTTATTCATGCTTATTTATAAAAACCAAGCTGATTTACAGAATGATTAAAATAGATTGCATTGAGATCACTATCTTTTCAATAAGCTATTGAACCACCACTGCTCATATTACATTACAAATTTAATGAGATTAATGAGGTGACAAAGGGAAAGCCAATATAAAACATGTTTTAGTTGATGTTGGGTCACCACGAACCACCAGAAAAGCTTCAATGCACCTTTGTAGAACTTCTACAAGTGTCTGGAACTGTCCTGAATGGATGAACACCATTCTTCCAAAAGCTACTCCCTCAATTGGTGTTTTGATTATGGTGGTGGCGCTGTCTGACTGTCTAATCTCTCCAAAATCTTCCATTGCTGTCCAGTGGTGTTGTGGAAGAAACCACTCCCATCAGGATAGAAATGTTTCATCAGGGGATAAAGGAGATCAGTCTGAATAACTTTGATTTGGCTTGCGGTGACTCTTCCCTCTAAGTGGGCAGGACAGCAAAATGTCTCCCACTTTAACTTTTTCCAGAAGAGTTCAGCATATTCAAGCTATTTTTAAACCAGTGTGCAGTCCAAGAAATTAGAACATGATAGTTTAGAGTTTCCTTCAAGAAAAATGCATGGCACAAATGCATGGTGTCAAATACCATGAAACCAACCCTTCCTTGATACCAGCCCCACCCAATATCCATCCTTGGCAAGTATTTGAACTGAAATTAAATAAAAGCTAAATAAACATATGGCGATTATGCTCCAGTAGTACGCCCACAGTTTAAATCTGTATATAAATAGAGATACAAATGTTTAGAGCACTAAACAAATACAGATACAGATACTACAGATAGCGGCAGACCCCGATATTCTATCACAGAGTTCAGCTGACAGTTCTCTCTGACACTGGCTATCAGCATTTTTCCCCCCTTCGCCACATTTCCAGATGGGTGGCGATCAACCCCAGGGTTCATTTATTTGTTCATTTTTTTGGTACATGTTGCTGTCCCTGGTGCTGCACCGGCGGCACTTTGGGATCACATTAAATAATAAAAATGAATAGAATTGGACTAGACCACACTACTGCACTTCATACTTTCATACCAGCTCCATTTACTCTACCAAATCAGTGTATGTGCTGTACTGAAAATAATCCACCCCCAAATAACATCAGGTCTACAGTGGTCCTACACTCTTAAGGGTTCTTTGGTTTGACCTTCTGGGCTAACCCTGAGGCAGAACAGAGTATTGCCCTAACTGATTCCAAGAAGAACCCATTTTGGAAGCTAAGAACTTTTTCTAAGAGTGTATGGTGGCCCATTTTCCCTGAGGGGTGGGATAGAAGAGGACTGGCAGTAACTTTATATGCACAATGTGATCTACTGTATATGATAGATGGACCAGACAAAACCTACACCAAAACAAGTGAAGTGAAGTGAAGTGAAGTGAAGTGAAGTGAAGTGATGTGTGGCCAAGTATGGTGACCCATACTCGGAATTTGTGCATTTAACCCACCCAAGTGAACACACACACCGTGAACACACACACACCCGGAGCAGTGGGCAGCCTTTTTTGCTGTGGCGCCCAGGGAGCAGTTGGGGTTCGGTGCCTTGCTCAAGGGTCTCACCTCAGTCATGGTATTGAGGGTGGAAGAGAGCGCTGGTCATTCACTCCCCCCACCTACAATCCCTGCCGGACCTGAGACTCGAACCCACAACCTTCGGGTTACAAGTTCGACTCTATAAGTCTCTTGCCCCCAATTGAAGAAGCAATAGCAAATTATGATGCACAAAGAAATATGCATTATCATTCAAGAAACATAGGCAAAATAAGGCATGCAAATCGTAAATGACACTAAGGAATAGATATACAAAGCCTTGTTTGTTTCAATTAAAATTGGCAACAATAGCCTAAACACTCACCATGTACATGGCAACCCGCAATTCTGTTTCTTTCCCTCAGACATATGATTTGAGGGAAATGAAAAAAGTGGAAAGTGAGCTCAGCAAAATAATTCAATACACTTTAATTACAATTTGTAGGACAAAAAGTGTCATTTTGCAATATAATGGCATATCAGCATATCTTCCATACCAGTTACTTGTTGTGACACTGGTTTCTTTAATCAATTATTACATTTATCACAACACTTTTATCTCTATATTTTTAATTACAAGCTTTTTAATGGTAAAAATGGCAGTAAATTAAAAATAGATGGCACAGTTCGAGTGGCAGGTAGCTTCGCTGCCTCTCATCTCCAGGTTCCTATCCCAGGCACTTCAGTCAGCTGAGGCTACCGGTGATCACAAGGTGTTTCTCTTCCACAGTGTTTTTAAATTGAGATAAAAATGTTAACTGTTTAACTTGGCCTAGACATAGTTTTGGGGTCTCTGATTTTATTTTATTTGTCATGATTTGCAGTGATTCGAATAACTAAACAGTTTAGTACACTTGTTACATTTATAGTTAGTGCCACACTAACAGTTATATTACATTATATTATATTATAATTAGCTAAAATTAATCATAATATGTATATTGTGCATAATAACTGTCTCTCACAACCATTCATCCTTGACAGGCAAATGAATATGACCAAGAATGCAACAAACAGGAAGTGATGCCATACTGTATCTCTGCAAGGCTTCTGTCTATTGCCAACAAATTTGATAAACATTTTGGCTAATCAGATTTCAGTAGGCATTTGCCAGGTATAGCAATAGCCGTTCATCACGAAACTTCAGTGGTATATCCATCTACAGGAGGTACCATCTATAGATGACCAGTTGGTAACCTCAGTAGATATACAGTAGGTACACTCTGTACATGTACAGTACCCTTTATAGATGTACAGTAGGTACAGTAGATAACCTCAGTAGATGTACAGCAGGTACAGTAGGTAACCTCAGTAGATGTACAGCAGGTACAGTAGGTAACCTCAGTAGATGTACAGTAGGTACAGTATGTACCCGCTATAGATGTACTGTAGGTACAGTTGGTAACCTCAGTAGATGTACAGTAGGTACACTCTGTACATGTACAGTAGGTACAGTATGTACCCTCTACAGATGTACAGTAGGTACAGTAGGTAACCTGCAGATGTACAGTAAAGAATAGTAGGCAAACTTTGTATATGTACAGTAAGGAACAGTAGGTACACTCTGTATATGTACAGTAAGGAACAGTAGGTACACACTGTATATGTACAGTAGGTACAGTATGTACCCTCTATAGATGTACAGTAGGTACAGTATGTACCCTCTATAGATGTACAGTAGGTACAGTAGGTAACCTCAGTAGATGTACCATAGGTACAGTAGGTACACTCTGTAGATGTACAGTAGGTAACCTCAGTAGATCTACCATACAGTAGGTGCCCTCTATAGATGTACAGTAGGTACAGTATGTACCCTCTATAGATGTACAGTAGGTACAGTATGTACCCTCTATAGATGCACAGTAGGTACAGTAGGTACCCTCTATAGATGTACAGTAGGTACCCTCTGTAGATGTACAGTGGGTACAGTAGGTAATCTCTGTAGATGTACAGTAGATACCCTCTGTAGATGTACAGTGGGTACAGTAGGTAATCTCTGTAGATGTACAGTAGGTACCCTCTGTAGATGTACAGTAGGTACAGTAGGTAATCTCAGTAGATGTACAGTAGGTGCAGTAGGTAACCTCAGTAGATGTACAGTAGGTGCAGTAGGTAATCTCTGTAGATGTACAGTAGGTACAGTAGGTAATCTCAGTAGATGTACAGTAGGTGCAGTAGGTAACCTCAGTAGATG
>CM075008.1:21783904-21839162 GCA_037576675.1 Pangasius sanitwongsei
CCCCTCCCCCCCCCCCCCCCCCCCCCCCCCGCCCCCCCCCCCCCCCCCCCCCCCCCCCCCCAAAGGAAAATGGATATATTCATACACAGAAGCCGTGTGCTGGGATGACATTTTCATCTCACATTACTTACTTAATGTTCGATCGTAGTTCGTATAATAATTTAATTTGCTATGCTACCAATCACAGAACCAATCCTTTAAACCTTACAACTACGGTTCTCATAACCAGGGGGTCTGTGATTTTTAAATTTGGTTACTGCGGTGGAAATAGTTCTTGTTAGCCTGATATCATCAAAGTTCACTTTTAATCCAAGCAGGATTATAAAAACATTAACGTTAATCTAATGACCAATAAAAATGTGTTCTGGGTTTGTGGAGAGTCAAGGAATAATAAGCTGTATGATTCCCAAACATTTATTCCGCTCAAAGGAGTCCCCGGCTAAGAAAGGTCTTAGAGGACAGATGTCCTGATGCTGAATAAGACACAGTCCTCAGCTCAACACCGTGCGTGTTGAATATCCTGATATACGATGTATGATCAATTACTAGCCTTTCCACGGCAAAGAAACAAACAAGGGTTAAATAAAACAGTAATATACGATAACGATGAAGGAATTAAGTAAAAGGATGGAAAGCAGACAGAGCAGGAGAAAAAGACAAAATGTTCCCACTGTCTGGCAGGACATGTCAGAACATTTCCTTAGATAAGCGCGCACACACACACACACACACACACACACACACACACACTCTACATCTGTCATATATACCTCCACCAGGCAAGCCAGAACTATACTGACTGTTTTCAGCTGAAATGCGGCGTTAGAAAAAAAGATTTACTATAAACCAGCTCAAAAATTCAACTAAAGGTATTCGTGCAGCCCATGATGACTAATATCCAAATTACGAGGAAAAAACTATCAAAAGAACAGCAAAAAAAAAAATTGAACGCATATCAAACAGAATTCTTATTGCACCAGATTAGATTCGACGTGTCTAATCCGATCCACTGATGTAGATCTGATGCATGTTGCTTGTGGGTGGCGATGACTGACAGCTCTCACATCACACACACAAACACACAAACACAAACACAGGCTTTAAGCTTGGCTCAAACAATCGGCTCGTTTACTGTGACGAAGATACACCAGAGCAGTTTCGCCCAGTACTCACAGCTCTGATATTCGGATCATGTCAGAAATGAAAATATAAAAATAAGCGTGTCCCTAAAAACAACGATGACGCTAGAATGGAAATGAACGCAACACTTACACTGTAAGTAACATGTACAGTGACTGAACGGAAAAAAAAGCTCCCTTCACCCAAGCTCAAACCAAAAAGCCCACCGTCTGCCTGTTTACATCATCGTCTCCTCTGAACCTGGATCATAAATCTCGTGCTGAGGAAGCAGGCGGATCGGCCCTCACCCTATGTCATCGCGGTAGACGCGCGAGATCAGCACCTCGCCCTTGTGGTTGTAGATGAAAAGTCCTCCGATCATGGTGGCGCTCTCTCTCAGTGTTCAAGTGCCATGGTGAGAACTCTGGAAGAAAATAAGGTTCAAGACAAATCATGACAGAAAGCACAACAAGAACACAGAAGACACGCCAAAGCAGTAATAACTGGGCCACACTGTGATGTTTTATTCCGCGTGCTTATTTGCATGTGCATGGAATATATAACGCTCAGCAGTGAAACTCTGTAGAGGCTGTATACTTGTGTACAGTATTAATGCAAATACTGAAGAAAGATATGCAAGATGGCACGTTAACACATTTTCATACCGATAACTGTCTCGTCTTGCATTATGGTTAATGATTCAATGATATTTAATTTTTCTCATGCGTATTGTTTGAATGCAATTTAAAGAAACAGTTCCTCTAATAGAAAATGATCTTTGGGGCAGATACTGCACTGTAAATGGATTTCTGTATCTTTTTTGCCCAAAGTCCGGAGCCGTGCATGGATGATTGCTCTGCTTACTCTCCCTTTCTATTCAAACAGGAGGAGTGACGGCACTTTGTAATATCCCTGATAACAATATTGTGTGAAAATGACGGAAAGATTACCGTCGTATTCGCCAAGATCATCAGCACAAGCCTGAGCAAGTCCAATTTCATTTCTAAAAAGAACATCTATCGTGATTATGGATTTGGAAATCTGGTGTCATGCTGTTTCCCTCATAATCTCCTCTGAAGCTAATGACAAGGAGCGCAAGAACATTTTAATACGAGAACATTCTATAACTTTATGTAAAAAAAAAAAAAACCCAGTCTGCAGTCCTAACTACACTAACCAAGTACAAATGTTTTCACGTCACAAAAGCTACCTACTAGTTAGGATTAAAGTATCATTAATGCATGACTCGTCATAAAACAGTCATGCTGCCATATTATGTAAATCTTTAAGGGCACTTTCACACCTATTAGTCCATTTACCCAGTCTGAATGAGAGCAAACACTGACACTTTTGGTTTGTTTGGTATTTTGTTTAGACACAATTTTGCACAAAAAAAGCAAGACATTGGCTGAAGGGTGTGTAGGGCTGAAAACGTACTCAAAAATCCTTCTTTCATCAGTCAGAAATACAGCGATGGGAAAACACCAAGTGTAGAAATTATTATTATTATTTTTTTTAAAAATCACCGCACGCAGATGGGGTTCATTATATTTATAAAGGAAATGGCGCATGTATCATAATGACACACAAACGGACATAAATAGAGCAAACAAGATTTTCAGGGAGATCATATGTGTGGATGTATGACATATGATTGGGAAATGGGCCAAGCTTAAAATCAAATTCGCTTTTAGACAGGGTTCAGATTATGCGACGGTTGTGGACACAAAAAAACAGTAAACAAAAACAGTAAACAAAAACTCTGGCGAGTTTTGATATGTTTATTGCTACAGTTTAAGAGAAGACATGTTATAGAGTTTCAGATTCATAGAAAATCTGAAAAAAAACGACTGATGTGACCAAAACTATTGTTTCTGTAGTGTCTTGACTTAAGCAGATTTCCGGTAACAAAACAAAATTATTTTCACACACACAGATAAAGAAACGAGGAAAAAAAAAAAAAAAAAAAAGATTGAAAAACACTGCACAATTCCTTTAAGATCTACACGCCTTTGTGTGTGTGTGCTCCTCTATAGCCTCTCCTTTGAGAAAGAATTCAAAATACACTTTTAAATTGTAAACTAGGAGACGAGAGCGAGCAGACGGAGACGCAGGCAGAAACACACACACACACACACACACACCCTAAGAGAGTAAAATAAATAAATAAATAAATGAGCCTGTGTTGTAAACATGTTGATGTAGCAGTGCATTTTTGAGAATGCAGTGCAGTCACTGACCTTGAACATAATCTGTTCATATTCTTATTTAAGTCCTGACATGTTTATATATTTATTAAGACTGAATGGATTGATTTTTTTTTTAATTGATCCATTTATGTGAGTGCCATCAGAGTCATAAAAATTTTGTAATTACAACATCAACCACATTATTGCAGAAAATCAGTCACTTTTTACAGGTTAAGGTCAAAGCTTACATAAAGATACACAAGAGATATTCCCTCACACTTACCTCCAGGATTCAGTCAGAAAGTTGTAATAAACAAAATGACCATTTGGCCCGTAGAAGAAGAATTAAAAGTAATTCAAATTTAGAGGGAAAAGGAAGAAAAATTTCACATCATATTTCACCAAACTGCAGCATCCAATATGTCTGCCGCTAAAAACCGGCCTTTCTGGGGCTCAATCCCGAACGGACACTTAGTGCACTAGATAGAGCGCAGAAAGGGAACAGTCCGCTACCGTGTATGTAGTGCAGAAACGGTGAAAAGCTGAGCTGTTTAGGATACAGCCCATGAAAATGTGTACTTCCCTAAAATAACACTCAAGTATTTCAGTCATGGTGTTTAAAATGTAGGCACTACTATCGATACCAACGAGTGATTAAATTTAAAAATGAATTACATTTAAAAAAAAAAAAAATTAAACGGGGGTTGAAAATTGCTGAAATGTCTGTCGAGACTGGAGAAAAAAAATATCTGACCACCACAGCACTGCAGGGCGACTGGCTAGCAGCCTAGAGACATCACGATTGACGTTTATTTGAAAATAATACTATATTTCTTAGATATCAACCATAAACAAAGAAATGTATAAGATAATCCATGGGTTTGTGATATCCCAGGTTAAACACTGTCAAAGCAAACTAGCCAATGTTATAGTTTTACAGACTAGCTAACGTTACTAGCCGTCGCTAAGCTCGGCTCGTTTGAATTGAATTTCTGTCACGACATTCTTTCAGTACATTATAACCAAAAGCCAAAAATAACTCTTAAAACTTACCAGGTGACTGTCTTACTGCCACGAAACCGGGCCGGTGTCGCCCAAAAAGCCGCTGCAACAAAGCTGTTGTTATTCAGTGAGCTCTGGTACACTATAGCGGTCACTGATCAGTCATTCTATTCAAGATGGCCGACCGCTCCCTCCTCACCAACAGCGGTATTTTTTACACACCCGTATTTTCGTCGAGTCCACATACTGCTCCTCGATTGGCTGTAAGGACACGCTTACAAGCCGTCACAATCCTATTGGAGAAGGGGGATAATAATAGCCAATCATAGAGTAGGAGGCGGGATCAGTCGGAATATGGATGGAGGGAAAAACGCCTTCAGTCAGCTGACCCGCTGTATAATGACGTCACGTGCAACCCAGCAGGAATACAAAGACGTTGTGAAGTCAGGTTTTCGGATTAATATGATAAATATTCTGTTTTCATTTTAGTCTAATATTGTAAATGTTAGGGGAAAAAACATAACCCTTTCAGAAACTCCGGTTTGTGTGCATTATTTTAAACAGTATTAAAAGAGCAATGAGGTATAGCTGGACAGAACAAAAGATGACAATGGTTGGTGATGAGGAAATATCTTTACATATACATATTATCATTCCTTTATTCATTCATTCATCTTCAGTAACCGCTTTATCTTGGTCAGGGTCCGGGCCTACCCCGGGTTCGTAGTTCACAAGGGCAGAAAATACACCCTGGGCTGGAGAATATACCGGGCATCATGCACTCACACATCCACATCTAGGGGCAAAATTTGGTGTAAACAGTATACCTACTGGCATGTTTTTGAGAGGTGGGAGGAAACCAGAGAACCCTGAGGAAACCCATGCGAAACTCCACATTGTAACCCGATAGTAACCCCAGCTCAGGCTTAAACTGGGAACCCTGGACCCTGTGAGTGAGGTAGCAACTTTACCCATACCAACGTGTGTGTGTGTGTGTGTTATACACCGATCCGCCATAACATTAAAACCATGGACAGGTGAAGCGAATAACATTATCTCGTTACAATGGCACCTGTCAAGGGGTGGGATATATTAGACAGCAAGTGAACAGTCAGTTCTCGAAGTTGATGTGTTGGAAGCAGGAAAAATGGGCAAGCGTAAGGGTCTGATCAACTCTGACACGGGCCAAATTATGATGGCTAGACGTGAGGCAGCAACATTACCCATACCAGCGTGTGTGTGTGTATATATATTCTATACATGCTCATATATTACAATACTTACCTAAAATGTATTAGCTGATACTTTGGACACATGACACATTGAAAAGACAGATTCACCAAACACAACATGTAGGCAATAAAACTATGTTTATAAATAAAAACAATTTGTTTTTGGCATAAAACAGTGTACAGCGATTATTAAAATTGAACCATTTGATACTAAACAGCATCAGTTTCTAATCATTAAAAACCTGTGATAAATGTATTTTGGAAAAAAAAAAAAATGAGTTTACAGAAATACAAAGAATCGTTAGACTGTAAAAATACAGGATGTTAATGTCACTGATAACATTACTGTTGGAAGAGTAAGAAAGAGATGGACATAGAGGGGGTCACAGGTTTGCCTCCCAGTCTGCAGTTCAGTCAGTTAATTAACAAATTGAAAGTGATTCATTTTGCATTAACACAATCTCTTCTCTGTGAAATGAAACCCAGAATAATATTCGACTTATTTTACTGTTTAAAATAAAACAAAGTGCACAAGGTGGTGTGCATTTTTAAATTTGACATGTTACACATTAAACTAATAAATTAACATTGTTTCGACATGTGCTAATATTTAGTTATATACAAAGCCAGTGGCTCCTTTGTGGATATTTTGGGTCAAATCCTTCTGAAAGAACACACAGTAAACCTGTAGATTTTTTTTTTTTAAAGTTATGACAAGTTTTCAATTATTTCAGTTAGGGTTTCAAGTTTCTGTTGTCTGTTATTGTGATGAAAAGTGTGTGTGGACAGATGCTTAGTCTGGATCCAAAATGATCTCTCTGGCAACCAAATAAATAAAGATAAAATATGAATCCCAATTTAGGTAACAACTCATGAATGGTTTTTAACCAGTATTTAAATTACACTGAAGCTCCTAAAATAACAGAACATTCTTAGTCGAAATTTTCGCTAATGATGCTCCCGATCTTTGTGGCGTGTGTGTGGCCTGTTCTGATAGATGGTAAATGTACACAGTCCACTGCACATATTGTGATTTCAACTTCCAAAATGTATTGTAATATTGTAATCAAACCCAGGAAAAGATGAAACAGTGATTCTTCCTCTAGTAGGAACTTAAGTTCAAACTTAAGTTTGGGAGTCTATTATAGTTG
The DNA here is from genome assembly GCA_037576675.1 of Pangasius sanitwongsei. Taxonomy (NCBI): domain Eukaryota; kingdom Metazoa; phylum Chordata; class Actinopteri; order Siluriformes; family Pangasiidae; genus Pangasius; species Pangasius sanitwongsei. Next base: position 21,790,598 of record CM075008.1, read on the forward strand.
TCTTCTGTTCATCAATTTGCTGCCTGTTTTGGTTAAAGTATTAATATTCAGACAAATGATTGATGTTTTTAGTGACATTTAAATGTTCCCAATTTTCTTGTGGGCAAGTTGTGTGCTACATCAAAACTGCATTTCTAAACAAATACTTGGTACTAGCCTCATTTTAAAGCAAAGCTAGTCAATGCAGTCATGGTGGCGGTTTTGGGTAATGAAGAAACTCGCACTGAGAACACTGTCGTCTTCACAGCTACACCAGATGTCCTTCTTTGAATGATGACAGGTCCTTAGCCTAGCTAAACACAAAGACATGCCTCTTCACAGCCTGGAATGAATCTTTGTGTCAAATTTATGTTTAACACAAGACATGACATGACTTTCCTCCATATAGCTTCCCCAATCATATTTATTTGTAATACAGTAAACACCTTAGACCCCCATTGGTCTGATTTTAAGAACAAATAAGGGGCCTCTGGCTGGAACTAGCACCCCTGAGACCCCACTGTAATTAAAACACTGTTTTTACCCCCTCTCTCTTTCCCACTCTTCATATGATTACTGACAGAGAACATACAAGAAGACAAGTCAAATATAAAACAATCGTCTATAGTTTCTCATGATAGCATCTTTTTTGATTTGAATTGTTATGAAAGTATTTCACTTCATCCTTTAAAAGCAAAAGCCACAGAGAGAGGTGCTACCTCCATCTTCCCTCTCCCTGGTCTCTGTTTGTAGTCTTTGATAAAAACGGCTCTTGGTGAGGTTAAGAAACTGCAAAAGGAAAAAGGCAGACAGAAATGCAGGACAAAAAAATAAAAGGACACCACACAGAAAGTATTCACGCCACTTTGAGCATATCCCTCTATCCCACAGAGCTTCTGCAGGACACAGGGATATGAGCTCCATCCATCCCAGTCTTCTTCACTGAAGAAAGTACAAGCCACAGGACACAGGAGGGACAATGCAATGGAACACTCGGCACCCCTTCCCTTCATCACTTACAAAGGTAACTAACACATTTTCCAGAAATCTCTCTATCTGTATGAGTGTCAGGTGTCTATCAGTCACCTGAAGTGCATCACATGACATCCACGAAGAACTCGCTGGGGTTGCCCATGGCCATGCGGAAGGACTGGCGGGACGCTGTGAGTTCGGGGGGCACTGATGCCAGGTCTCGGCCTGGTGGAGAACCCGGTGCGGCAGCTGCAGGAGGTCCGTATGATGAGTTTTGGCCTTGTGAGAGAGCGCTGTGGATACTGTGCTCACTAGGGGGGGCTGCTGAGCGCTCACTAGGTGCCTTCTCTCTTTTCTCAGTCTCGCTACCACTGCCGCCCGACTTTGTCTCCAACGCACCGGCCTTATTACCACTGCGGTTTGAACCGCTGCTGCGACTCCCTATAAATGAGAAACAAAGGAGAAGAGAGGAGCACAGGACAAGGTAGTATTAGTGTGAGTAACATGTAAGGATCCAAAAAATGCAAATACTTGTAGGCTCCAACAGAGAAGTGTTCGCCCTATTGTCGGGAGATCGCAAGTTTGATGATGCCACAGCCATCCATCAGGGAGGGAGTCCAAGAGAGCAAAACTGGCCGGGACAGCACCCAGTTCACCCAGAAAGCATCACTCTCTCCACTGTCAATCAGAGCAACACTGGCTAATCACGGGTGTCTCTGAGCTCATGTATGCAGAAGAGGACAGTTAGCACTTTCCTCCAAGTGTGTTCAGCTACCCTGTGATGTAGCATAAACAAACTGTAAAAAAATACAGACTTCCTTTAAAAACCCATGCCAACGACAGAATATTCTAAATCTGATTATTTGATTAGTATTTTCTAGACCTTAAAAAGATCACCTCCTTGAGCAGGTGACATCCATGACTGGGAGCCAAGGGAGGAAAACTGGCTGTGCTGTTTAGCATGCTCTCTCTCCCCTGTCAATCACAGCGACACTAGCCAATCATGGGTGTCTGAGAGCTTATCAAAAATCGCAATTTCTAGAAGTGTGGTTCATACACCGCATTAGGTGCGATTCACCCGCTAAGTGTGCAACTCCTTAAATAACAAAACTCGAAAGTAGACTGGCAACGTAAAGTCTAGCTTGACTCCACAGACGTGACATGTAGCCTAGCTGGCCTATGAGAGGACGAGAGGAAGCAAGCGCTAGTTAGCAGCAAAGATGGTGGAGGCTAATATTCCTGAGCCTGGTCCAACAAGCGATTGCGAATCGAATGAAACAAGTGAAGATGACCTTACAGCCAAACGAAACAGCACATCAAATGTCTGGGAATATTTTGGCTTCAGGAAGACAGACACCCTTCAACAGCAGGTGATTTGCAAAACATACCGACAAACAGTGCAAACCTCTCGTGGTAACACTACAAACATATACGGTACCATAAATCGCAACATGATGAATGTTTAGCTAATAGGAATAGAAGAAAAAATTGCATTGCCTAGTTGATGTTCAGCCTCACCTTCACTGTGTGGGCTGCCGGCGCTGCCTCCTCCTCCTCCTCCTCCTCCTCCTCCTCCTGTGTAGCTGTAGGCTTGCTCTTGCACTGGATGGGGACTGTAGGGCTGAGGGAGGGGGTACTGATAGGGGAAAGCAAAGGGCCACGGAGCAGCTCCTGGGTGGGGCAGGGGGGCAAGAGTGTCCTGGTCAGATGCACTAGAACCGTCATGATCATGCAAGGAGAGATTAGCCATATCTGAGAGAGAGAGAGAGAGAGAGAGAGAGAGAGAGCATAGTGAAACCATCATGAATCATAATAGAGTATTTTATTAGTGTTGTTTTTGCTGTTCTTCTTCTTTTGGCTGCTCAAGTTTGGGGCTGCCACAGCGGATCATTGGTCCATATACTTGATTTGATACAGTTTTTATGCCGGATGCCCTTCCTGATGCAACCCTCCCCAATTTTATCCGGGCTTGGGACCAGCACTGTGCAACCCCAGTGGCTGAGGTTGGTTCCCCAGCCGGGAATCGAACCCGGGCCGCGGCGGTGAGAGCGCTGTGGCCTAAGCACTAGTCCTCCAGGGACCCGGAGTAAAAAAAAAAAAACCCAGAAGATATACAAAGAGCCGTGAAAAAGACAAAGGAGATGAAACTCACTGCCACAGAGATCTCCAAAGATGTAGTAGCACTGCTCGGAGAAGGTGATTTTGTTGACAGTGTGGCGAATGTAGCCAGCCTTCAGCAAGTTGCTCGCGTACTTCCGTGCTTCACGTCGGTCTGTGAAACCTTCCACATGATGATAGAGCCAGTCCACCACATCTGAACCTGGGGAGGAGAAAAACAACAAACACCCCCTTCCAATATAAACGCTGTACGCTATCAATTTACAATACACACAGGTTAGTGCTGGCTATAGGACACTACAGCAGAGTGCTCATACTAAAACTAAGGGAATATATAAGGTGGCTTTACACCGTTTAACTGGGAATAAAAAATAACAATAATAACATTTCTTGTTTCAGCTAGTGGAATGCTCCTCCGGTCTACAGCAATCAGAGATCAGTGATATGTGATGTTTAGGCTTATACCCGTGCGCCACTGAATTCTCAACTCTGACTGATTTGCGGTTTTTCTGCAACAAGTCTTAATTACTACAATAAAGAGAAAAAAGAGAGGCTGGTGACAGAATGACTGTTTATATCTGTTATAATGTAAGGAACTAACTTGTTTTTTGGTCATTCCACAACATTAACGGTAACTATAAACAGATAAAACATGCAGTGATAAATTTAAAAAAAGTTAGTGTTCACAGATTGCTGTGTTATAAGAGGAATAAAAACACTTCGAGACATGCTGTTATTGAAAAATAATAATTCTGCTTTGCATCCCAAAACCCCATAATTGATTATTTTCTTATAACAGCAAGACCCGTTGTATTTTATTCCTTACACAATAATTTTCTGGAAAATTATCGGCCTTTTTGGACACAAAAGAGCCCCAAAGCTTTCGGGATTTCTCGGATGCTTAGTCCGAGTGCGTAATGTCAGTGTGAGTTTCTCCTCATTACTTAATCCCCGAGGTCGAGCTTGTGCTGTTACCTATAAAGGCGTTTGGGATGGTTATTTTCAGCCACATCCTGTCTCGCACCTCCAGCCCTGATTCTGGAGATGCCATTGCTTTAGCAACAGTTGCCATATCGCTGTGAATAGACAAGTGGAAGTCCTCGAAGCCTGTAAATATGAAGAGCAAAAAAGTTAATAGAGCAACAGGCTTGTGGGTGAGATGAGTCACTGGGAGGAACTTAAATTAAAATCCAGAGTTGTGGAGCCTTTATCAACAAATTTAGGTTCAGTATGAATCACCATAATGAGTCATAAACTGACATTATAACTGCCTCTGTGGGGCTACGTTTTAGTCTTTTGAGATCCATTGCGTCAGATGTTTATGAACATCGTTATCGTTATCACTGTGAATGGTTTCTCAGTAGCAGTTCAAGGCGACTGGCTTAGAGTTCTATCCTTGAAGAGGCTTCTGAACTAATGATGTGGTAAAATTGGCTTCATCACTGATTATGGCATCAGTTACCTTCAGCTGGATGTTTTATGCATCTTAAGTGCCAGGATTTTCAGACGATCTGTATCAAGGTGAACGACATAAAATGATAGTGTAAATATAACCAAGATACATTACTCAAACCACTTCAGCCTGATGTTATTCCAGTGCAAATGCAAGTCACATCTGACAGACAAACCTGCTCCCAATACATCATGACATAATGCAGCAGTCTGTTTCCGCCGATCTTCTCTTCTGTTTGTCCTTACATCTAATCTGATCTATGTACCATGTATGTGCAGCTTCAACCAGAGTCACTGCTCTACCAGTCTAAAGAGGAATATTTTAGAATGAAAAATACTTTTTACAGATTTCTCTGTGCTGTAAAAAGAATGGAAAACTGGTTTAATGGAAAGTCACTTATAAGGGAAGTCTAAGGGTGTATCTAATCATTTATTTAGCGCCATTTATTTAATGGCAGGTGATGGCAGCCCAGCAGACAGCCATGAATCAGGCACGGTGTATTACAGTGAGGAAGGGGAAACGCTTACGTTCAGTCTCTGGAATGGAGCTGGTGATGGAGGAGCTGGTGGAGGTGATGGTGCTCATGGAAGGACTCAGGCCGTACACTGGGTACGCCCCCGTCATCGCAGCCGTGTGAGACACCCAGGCAGCGGGATCGATCGGGCGGATTGGCTCACCTGAACAAAACACACACATTCTCAGACAAATACTCATGAAATATCTGACAGCCTAGTTGTTCAGAGCACCTTTCCACACTCCACTGTAGTATCTAGTAGCACACTGGTGATTACTAAAGACAGTAGGAAAGAAACGCTGACACACAATGAGACTGAATATGATCATTCTGAACTTGGAATATTACACATTTACGACCACTCACTGCGAGGCAAGGTAAAGCAGCTACGGGGATTTGGGTCCCAACACTTGGCCACAGTCAGCGTGATAGGGCTGTGAAAAAAAACCCACACACCGTCCCTTCAGTCAGCACGCAGTCCCAACACACACTAACAATGCTACTGCTCTGCAGTGCTGATGTGTCACTTACCCTGGTTTGTGCACTATTTCTCTCAAGACTCTCACAGCATCATCATTGCTCATGTTCTCAAAGTTAATGTCGTTCACCTAAAACAAAGCACAGACAAATAAAGATCACTTATTATTATACAATTTTACAAGAAAAGTTTTTTTTTTTCAGTCTAACAAACATTAGCATCATAAATATACAATATTAAATTAAATTTATAGAAAAATATTACAACATACAAAATAAATCATAAGTGGTATTATGCACAGAAAGAAAGGATTCTAAACTGTGCCATTCCTTGTTGCAGGGGTGGTAGTCTTGTCTTTTTTTTTTTTACCTTTAATATGTATCATTCACCTAGAAATATGGATTATACAATACTGTACTTTTAAAAAGATTGAATGTCTATAATTGACCATAATTACCTTTTAGTTTAGTAAAGCTTTAAAAGTACACTATATGCACCTTTCCATGTAAAACATAGATATTAAAGATACAAAAAAGTACAAGAAAGGGACAAGAAATGTTACCATTTAGTACCCATTTTTCTGATAAAAATGAAAAAATGAAAAAACTGCTTCGAGATCTTGAGTGTCTCAAAACGTTCACTCAGTTTATCAGCATGTTATCAGTCAACATGCCTGCGATTTTATGCATTTGATTTTAATTTTAAATGACAATTTCAGCTCAATTATCATTATCATTATCCACAAGAAATAATATATGACCAAATATCATTTGGTGGTGGATCATTCTCAACTCAGCGGTGACAGTGACATGGAAGTGTGTTGTGGTGGTACGAGTGTATCAGGTACAGCAGTGCTGTTGGGATTTGTATACACTGTGCACACATATTGTCCATGTTAGACATACACTGTATGGCCAAAAGTTTGTGGACCCATATGTGTTTGCTGAACATCTCATTCCAGATTTAGTCCCTGCTTTAATGTTATAATAACCTCCACTCTTCTGTTAAGGCTTTCCACTAGATTTTACAGGATTTGCTCATTCAGCCTCAAGAGCGTTAGTGAAATCAGGCACTGATGTCGAGCGAGGAGGCCTGGGGTGCAGTCGGCATTCCAATTCATCGAAAAGGTGTTCAGTGGGGCTGAGGTCAGGGTTCTGTGCAGGACACTCGAGTTCTTCCGCTCCACCCTTGGCAAGCCATGTTTTCATGGAGCTCGCTTTGTGCACAGGGGCATTCTCATGCTGGAACAGGTTTGGGCTTCTTAGTTCCAGTGAAGGGAGACTGTAATACTGCAGGATACAAAGACATCCTATACAACTGTGTGCTTCCACCTTTGTGGGGAAGGCCTACATATGGGTGTGATAATCAGGTGTCCACAAACCTTTGGCCATATATTGTATTTTGTTAGTCAGTTTCTGACCACAGAACTGCTGTTGGTTGAATATTTTGAGACTTTGACAACTCAGCAGTGACACTGAGGTGTACAAAAAATTTGGAAACACTGCCACACCTTATGCACTCACACTAGAGTCAGACCCACTACCATGTCAGTGTCACTGGTGCTCAACATCCAAATGATGTCTGGTTAGCAGCAGTCCTGTGGTGGTCCCTTTGCTTTGATGGACAGTAGACAAAATGTGCAACACAACAGATGAGCTGCAGTCAGTGACTGTGGATCTACATGGTAACCTCTATGACATGCTTCGCTGATAAAATGGCCATTGAGTGCAGGTACTTGGTAGGTGTAGCTAATAACGTGTCCACTGAGCATATATAAAAAAGACTATACATGCACAGCGTATATAAATAAGATCACACTGCACACACACAGACCTGGAGTAGCATATCGCCTGGCTCGATGCGTCCGTCGGCTGCTACTGCTCCACCCTTCATGATGGAGCCGATGTAGATGCCACCGTCGCCTCTCTCGTTACTCTGACCCACGATGCTGATGCCCAGGAAGTTATACTTCTCTGCAGGAGGAATTGAGGGGAGAAGGAAGAGTAGAGGACACATACACAAAGTGAGAGGTTTGAAAGATTGTGTGTTTAACACAAACTGGCAGAAGTGTGACATGTTATAACCATTAGACACAAATCGTTTCTAGTGTTGAAGTGTGCATTTTGAATTTGCGTATTTGAAAACCTGAACAGCAACAGCGCAAATCTGTAGAAGAGTTGTCATATGGATAAAGTATGCGATAAAGTAAATATGGGATAAAGGGTGATGTCACTGAATAGTTGATAACTATAATTGATAACTATCAGAGAGTTCAAACTCTAATAATCCTTATACTCGAGTCCCATTTAATACAATTAGCACTACTTGACTCTATAGTATACAGTTACTGAAGAGAAATGATTTATAATCGCACTATCCAGTGTCACCCAGATGAGGATGGTGTCGTCTCAGGGAGTTTGTCCTTGCTACCGTTGCCTCTGACTTGCTCATTAGGGATAAATTCATATTTAAATTTTATATCTTGATTTCTGGAAAGCTGGTTTCTGACAATATCCTTGTTAAAAGCCCTATATAAATCAAACTGAATTGAATTAATGTAAAAAGATTCTTGGAATAAATGAATAGTAATACTGTACTATATAATACATAAAATAATACACCACATATGGTAACTGCAGAGCGGTACTACTGTGATATTAGGGCTATGATAATACATCCACATGACAGAACTATATGATGGTAATGAAATGGATGTGCTCATAAAGTGAATTTTTTTCATATCACTCCCAAATTAAGATATTATTCAACAGTGCTATGCAGTTTTGGAAACAGGCACGGTAGCCAGGAAAGCTGTTTATACTTTCTGATGACACAGTCATTTTACTTCTCTTTAGAATATTCAAAATAACTTGGTGGGAACATATGTTGCGTTTCAGTTTCATTCTCACTTCTCCGTGTAACATCTGGATTCAAATTAAATGTGTGTTTGGATGGAAATCTGATCTGAGTAACAGATCTGGATGGAAACCTTGCTAGAGCTACAGATGTGCGTGGTACTCACCCATGTTTAATGTGACAGTGATGATGTTCAGAGACATGGTGGAGTCAGTGATACTGCTGAAGGAGGATGACTGCGAGAGACAGACAGGACAAGCGAGAGAAGGAGAGACAGACAGGGAGACATCGGGACACATTTAAACAGACCCGTCCAACACGGATAGCTGCTTCTTGCGCATGTGTGTGTGTAAGTGTATATGCGTGAGTGCGTGTCAGCCGTCTCACCCTCTCCATCCGTGGTGGTTTGGTTTTCCGTCGGCGTCGGCGATGTCGTCTCATGAGCCGTGATGATGTGCTTTGCTCTGTAGAGCTGCTGAAGCTGCGGTGACATCACACCCGTCACGTAACACACTTCCACACACGTATTATCCAGACACTGTACTGTACTTAATTCTGACTGGTCCTCAAAGTCATGTGACACTTTCAGCCTGTCCTTAATCGAGTATTTATTGTGTACTAACAAAAGGAAAGGCGCTCTTTTTGCTGAGTAGAGATGTATATATTGTTTGCGTGTTTACGCCTCAGTGAATCCATACAGTAGGAATGTGGCCAGATTAAAGCCTCAGGCAACTATCCATGATCCGTGAAATCCAGTATTGTGTTTTCTTGAGGTTAGTGTTAGTCCTGCACACAATATGCAGTAAAAATGATGAATAATTACTGACTTTCCATAGTCTGTGTGCCAGAATTTTGCTGCATTCAACTTACCATTGAAAGTGATTGGAATTACGTAATTTTCAACCATGGGGAAAAAAAACACATGGATGCCGCCATGTTCAGCTGTTTGTTAACAACAAGCTAGCCAGCTAACTGTGATGAATATGCAAACTGTATAGTCAGCATTGTAGATCTAACAAGCTAATATGTCTGAATGTTGCTTGATCTAAAGCAAAGACTTGTATATACGGCACAGAGTAACTCATTTAAAAGTAAAGAAGTGCTAGTTTGTTTACTGTTGATGCTGTGAGCAGTCATGTTGATATGACATCACTTCCTGACCTCAGGGTTGAGGAGACCTTAGTTTATGAGTAGGAATTTTTTTGACTAGGTTTTTCCTAGTCAGAGGTCGGAAATTCCGACCAAGTTTACAAGTTTCAGTCAAATGCAGCATTACACTTTTGTTTTTGGTACTTGTCGATAGTGATACTGATACTGAAATGAATAATCTGCTTAGTATTAATCAATCAATGGTGTCATGGAACATTTTATTTAGCTCTATATGTGTTGGCTACTTCCATGTGCTGCATGGAATGAACTGATCATGCTGAGTTTTATGTTTAAGATGTTAGGGTGTTTAAAGGTATCTTTAATAAAGAGTGTGAGGATGGCAACCTGAGTGTGCAGAGCAATATTGGCGAGCATGGTCGTTAAATGGGTGCACCTTGATTTGTGACCCAAAAGACTCTAGACCCTTGCAAGGGAGACGAAAGGAAGCTCATGTCTCAGTGCTCGCAGAAGTGAAGTGCTTCTTTCTTACTTCTCTTTAGAATATTTTTATTTACATATGCAACAGTTTCTCTGCTCCAAATTTACTGACCAGTAAATTGTAGGAAGATGCTGGTGTTCCTCCTCTTGATATATTTTAGCAGAGGACAGTTTGCAGTCTGCCTTGATTTGATCATTAATTGTTAAATCTGTCCAGATCTCTGTCATTTTGCGTCGTCTGTTCATTAGCACGGCAATGTTCACTAGGCTTACGTCACATAGTATCACATGGTATTGGAAGTTTGTATTGCAGGATCCCTAGTTTTAATATTTTACACCAAGTTTCCTGGATGTTCAATTTTCATATCACAATAATTATGTCACAAGGTTATTTACAATGGTTTGTGTTTCACAAGTTGGTGTGTGTAAAATCTCTCACCGGCTCGTTGAGTCATCCTCCTCCGAGTCGAAGAAGCTGGTGGTGTCCAGTTCGCTGCTCATGAGCGTGGAGGAGGTCTCATAACCCGCAATCTCAGGCCTGCGCTCGGGCCGAGAGTGACCATTCAGCCTACCTCCTGCAGCACAAACACACACATACACATATAATAACATGGACACACAATCAGGTGAAGGAATGGGAACACCGAGCCTGAGGAATGATTCTGAAAGAGCCTGAAAGAGCCTGAAATAGCCTTTCCATTCCTACCAGATATGGACACATTTCCCATTTAACACCATCATACCTTCCATGTTCAGTTCAGATGACAACATAAGCACAGCTGACTTCTAAAGTTACTTATTTTGGCCAAATGTGAAGAAACATCACAGGCACTTTAGAGAGGACATATTCCTGTAAGTATGCTAATCAAACAAGCGCTCCATCAAGTTTGAAAAACATGGTGGACATGTTAATATTGACATGTTAATAAGCTAATATTGCAGTCTACATGGTTTAATACAGCTCCATGAAATTCCTTGCTTACAAAAGACCTAAGCTGAGCAACTAACATGACTGAATTGCAACAAGTCCTCTCTTTTCTTGCTTTTTTGTCATACGTTTATCGACTCTGCTACAGTATCTTTTTTTTACTGCTTGGTTCGATCCACTGAAATACTTTGCTGGGTTCGCTTCACGATTGCAGTCCGCCAGTTGCACATTGTGGTATACGGCAATTGCATATACACACATAAGTCTCTACGATGCTTTGCGCATCTTTTAGTAGCCGATTTAAGAGGCAACATCAGTGTACTGTTCCAGATTTGTTTTAATTTGTTTACCCAAAGTAAAATTTTCTTATATTATTTACATTTTTCTGTGATTCAAGCAAAATCCTCCATCTACTACCCATCCATTCTCTTTACTGCTTATCCTACACAGGGTCATGGGGAAACTGGAGCCTATCCCAGGGGACTCAGGGCACAAGGCAGGGGACACCCTGGACTGGGTGCCAATCCATCACAGGGCACAATTGCGCACACACACTCACAAACCATGGACAATTTAGAGATACCTGTCAGCCTACAACGCATGTCTCTGGACTGGGAGGAAACCAGAGTGCCCAGGGGAAGCCCCTAAGGCACGGGGGGTGGAGGCAACCCTGAAGGTGTGAGGCAAATGTGCTAACCAGTAAACCACCGTGCGCCCCCCCTATCTAACAGTTAGGGCAAATTCAAAATGGCAACACACACACACGGATAGATTTGTTCCCGAGTTGAACTGTTCAGTGGAGAATTGGCTTTGGAAAGAGAGACCCCTTCTTGCTAAATATGAGCTCTTTAAAGACTCTTTAAAGAGCTACAGACAGGAAAACAATCTCACCATGGTCATGGGTGTCTTTCCTGCGCGGTCTCTCTCTTTCTCTATCCCTGTCTCGTTCTCTATCTCTCCGCACTGAAGTGCCGACGTCGGCCTCCGTGTCGTTGTCCAGGTTGTCCTGACTGCCTGCTGCATTGGCACTGAAAAGAGAGAGATGGAGAAAAGGACAAAAGAAAGAATGGTTGTTAAATTAAATAAAAAAAAAATGGAGAGCCAGTGAGGCTGTTCCACCACACACACTCACACACACACTCACACACAGGTATAGCTTCAGACCATTCAGAAGAGTCCTGCTGTGTAAATGTCAGCTGCTGTTGTCAGGAGTTTTTAATGTCAGACAAGCCTGAGAACAGCAGAAGCAATATGTTGTGTGTGTGTGTGTGTGTGTGTGTGTGTGTGTGTACACTGCCACCAGCAGAGGGCACTCAGGAAATGCTGTATTTTTCCAAACTGTTCCCAGCTGCATTTCCACTGATTTAATTATTAAACTGGGCACACAGGGGGTCCGACAGCCACAGAGACTGAGCCGGAAACACACACACACACACACACAGGAAACACCAGCAGGACAAACAGCCATACACACATGTATGTTCACACAAAGATAAAGGGAGTGGCCAGTAAAGCAGCAGACCTGGGGGTGGTGGGGGGTAAAGTATAAACTTTAGGGAAGGCAGAACAAATTAGGAATCCCTTTAAATGGCTGCTGAGGGTTTTTTCTATCATTACCATAAGAATGCAAAATAAAAACAACATTCAGATACATCAGAGTTCACATTCCCCCTGGTTTAACTGTCCCAAACGAGAGCCTGTGGATGTTCTAAACTTACACCAACCTGAGAGACGACTAAAGTGGTTACAGTGATGACAATAAAAGCCACTGCATCATCATTATGGCGAGCAACACCATGGTGTTTTACAACATTGTTAAATCCACTTGGAAGAAATGCCTGGATTAACTTGGTTCCTTTGTCTGATTGGCTGTTTCTCTGTAACAATGACAATGACAAGGGCAAAATCAATCTTTTCTGATCTACGCATTTCTCTGCATCATATCTGGGCTGTCTAAACATTGTAACCCTCACCATACACATCCATCATCCACACAATCATCCTTAGAGAAATCGATGTATTTAGAGTGGAATATTGATCAATATTGATGAGGATGAGTGTGTGTGTGTGTGTGTGTGTGCTGGTGATGCACTCTGAGTCACTCTTTATTCAGAGTGACACACACACTTAAACACAGCGTGCTCAGAGTCATCGGGTCATTTCCAAGACACGTATCGACTTCCCAGAATTCTGTCAGGCAGGAGGAGGAGACGAGTCTTGTTAGTTTAATTTGAGGACATCTGAGACTATTGGATAGAAGGACAACAAGTGTGTGTGTGTGTGCTTCACTTGTGTGCTTTGAACATTGAACATGACTGATTTTACATTGTGTGTTTAATGTTACTAAAGGCTTTCTTTATCTCACACACACACACACACACACACACACACACACAGTAATGTTACTCACTGGAAGGAGGGCGGTCTGGAGTCCCCAATGCCCCCTGTCCTCTCTAATGGAGGAGGAAGATCGGCCTGAGTCTCTGCACACACCGAACCTCCATCTGAACCGTGAGAACCATCTGCTGAGACCAACTGCAACGAGAGAGAGAGAAATTTTATTTCATTTATTATTATTATTATTATTGCTTTAATTCTACTTCCTTTTCTATATTGATGCTCTGGCAATATTGTATGTCAACAACAGAGAGAGACAGAGTGAGACAGAGAAAACAAAGAACACAGAGAGGGAGAGAGAGAGAGATAGACTGAAAGAGAGAGACACAGAAACAGGGAACAACACGGTGAGACCAAAAGAAAGATTTAGACAGAGAGACACAGACAAACAAAGAGAGACAAAGAAGGGCACAGGGAGAGACGGAGAGAGAGACAGGGACAGACAGAGAAACAACGAGAGAAACAGAAACAGAGACAGAGAAATGCAGAGAAATAGAGGAAGATAGAGAGAGAGTGACACACACACACACACACAGAAAGAACAAGAGAACCAGAAAAACAGCTAGAGAAACACCCAGACAGACAGAAGGAGACACACAGAGTGAAGAATAAGAAGGGAGAGAAAGAAAGAGAGACAATAGAAAGAAGAGACAGACAGGCAGAGGGTGGAAAAGAGAGAGATAAGGTGAATAAGCTGAAGAACAGTTTTCTTGGAGTATAATAAAAATTTCTGGTGAAGGTAATATGCAAAAGTAATAAATCTGAACACACACACACACACACACACACACACACTCACTCACACACTCAAAACAGGCTCACAGACACACACAGTCATAAGACACTAAAAGCGTCCTCAGGAGACATGTAAACGGATCAGAGTGTAATAAGGAATGGAGTGTGGATGATTATAGTGCCTTCATAAGACACTGCTGAGAAAGAGAGCATTCCAGGCTCAGCACACACACACACACACACACACACACAGGGGCAACAATGCGCGACCAGTTTGCTGATTTGATCTTCTTGTTATGGATAGTTCAAGCTGTGTTTTTCGCTCACCCCGTGACTTCACTTAGCTAATGGAATCAGGTACAGCCACATGAGAACGCACCACTCTCCTTTTATAACAAAGCAAAGCCTCAACCGGAGGGATGTTATAAAAAAATAAATAAATAAAAATTTAAAAAAAGCAAGCTGATAAAACCAAGCTAGGACCTTTTAAGCTGTTTGCCTGCACTGTAATTACATTTATTCATTTGGGAGACACTTTTATCACAGCGCACCAGAATCCAATCCAAGCACAGAGCTGTTACAGGAGTGTGGAAGACTGAAGTCCCTTCGCACACATAACACACAGCGCCGTAAACGTTCCGGCAATTTCCTGGTGTAACAAGACTAGCTGACGTGAATACCACGGCACTGATACGGCATACAGCTGAAAGTGTGAAAGAGAGGAAATCCAGGTTTTATGTTTGGATTTTATGTTGGATTTTAAAGGAATACTCCATTGTTTTTCAACCGAATGTCTATCCACAGCATCTGTACAGCATGTCTGATTACCACAGACCATAACATCAACACGTTTCCCTGTACTGAAAAAAAGAACAGAAAATTCTCTGGCTCAGAACTCATTAATAATGGAGGTCTAAGGTCTATCTTACCAAGTAAACATATCTTCCTTTTTCCTTTTATTGAAGATGACAATAATCCAAATATAAGATTATTCAGCCTGTTTCTAGACATTTTTACTCATTTTAAGCTTGAAATGTTTTTTTTTTTATTGGCAGATCATTTTTCACATTTTAAGCATTATGTCTAGTAAGAAGCAAAATCATATGGCAATAGAATAAGAATCTTTCAAGCTTGAAATGAGTAAAAGCATCTAAAAGCAGGCTAATATAATAATAACTCATTTTAAATTTAATTTATAATAATCTCAAAATAAGAAATTGCCCACATTCAAGATATATTTACTTGCTAAGATATTGTTTTTTGCAGTCTAAACCCATTCCATTAATTTTTAAACAAGCAACAATATAACACAATTAAAAAAAAAAAAAAAAAAAAATACTTAAAATTTACAACGAAGAATGAAATGAGAGAATGTTTTACCAAGCTTTTTTTTTTTTTTTTTTTAATGTAGTTTTAATCAACAGCCCAGAACTGGCATAGTAAAAAGTTATTCCAATTACTTACTTGGTAACACAACCACAAATCCTCTAAAAGAGCCAGTTTAGCAGATTCACAAAGCATTCTAAAAAATATATATTGTCTTAGAATGTAAATGAAATGTAAAAAGTAAGTTTAAATTGTGTAAAAATGTTTATTGAGAAGATGCCACAATTATCCATGACTGGGAGCCAAGAGAGCAAAACTGGCTGTGCTCTCTGGGTGGGAGGGGCATGCTCTCTAGTCCCTGTCAGTCAGAGTGACACCAGCCAATCGCGGGCATACGTGAGCTCATGTATGTATAAGAGAGCAGATAGAGATTTCATCTGAGAGTGTTATGGTGACCTGCCCCGTGGCGCAGCATGAGCAGCAGTTTGAAAAGATGCGGAGGTTGGCGTCGTGTCTGCTCGGAGGAAGCACGTGTTAGCCTTCACCCATCCCGGTCGGTAGCTGTTGTGTGACAGGAGAGAACGAGCTAAAGGATGGCAATTGGTAAAACCAAATAGTGGAGAAAATGGGAGAGGAAAAAAAAAACATTTATTGAGAATTCATTCCTCTGGTCCCTTGGTTGGGATGTTCTCGCTGTGTTTGTGTGGGTTTTCTCCAGGTTCTTTGGGTTCCTCCCACCTCCCAAAAACACAAAGGCAATAACTGCCCCTGGGTGTGAATAAATGTGTGAATGAATGAGTGCATGATGCTTTACACTGGATTGGCATCCCAGTGAACGACTAGAATGAATGAATAAATGAACGAATGAATGTTAATTTGAGAAAATTCATCAACTGCCATTAGACTTCCATTATAAGTGAGTTTGAAACAAGTTTTCAAGTTTATTCCTTGTGTGTCAATGTTCTTGTCCATGGTAATTATACATATGGTACAAATGCAATGGATAGAGGTTAGGTTGAAAAACGTTTGGGAAGAAGAAGAAAAAGAGCCACAAATAGACACGAGGGTTAGTCTAACTGCTAGTCCTCAGAATCTTGAAAGTCAAAGAAGGCAATGACGATGATGATGATGATAATAATAATAATAAAAATAATCATCATCATCATCATCATCATAATAATCCATCATTCCAGTATTCATCTTCATCCTGGTCAGAGTTGTGGGAACACAGAAGAACATCCAGGATTCGCCTGCTCATTCACACCTGGGGAAATTTACAGTCACCCATCCCCCTAACAACATGTTTATAGGCTGTGGGAGGAAACTGGAGAACGCTGAAGCCTTGATAAATATTGTTACGCAGACACTCTCCCAAACAGCAACCTAGCCAAAGTGTACAGGGACCGGAGGGAGCTCCTTCTCCCACCTGCCAAAAAAACAGTGATAAAAGCAGAGAAGTAATGCAGTGCCAAGACCCGCCCTTAATAAAAGCTTCCTCAGGCCCAGAGCTTCATGGGAAAAGTGCCTGGTGTGAATGTGAACTGGGAGCACAGAGAGGACACGCGTACTTTCCTGAGTCCGGCACGGTGGGAAAAGTGTATCTGAAGTCAGCAGGGAGTGTAAGCGATGTTAAAGAGCACACCTTCTGTTTCTCTGCAGTGTGTGGATTAGGGAACGCAGGCGATCTGGCAACATGGGTGTGTGCCTGAATGGATGCATTCTTCCTGTGTGTGTCTTGGCAAAAAAAAAAATGCATGTGTGTGTTGGGAAAAGACAGAATGAGAAAGCACTGGGTGTACACTCCTGTGTAGAAATCGCAACGGCTAATGGGATTTATGGGCTAAATCAGTGAGAGTGCGCTTTATTGCAGTGAACAAAGAGAAACTGGTACTTTTTTCCTTGATCCTGGCCTGCAACCACCATAATGTCTGAACTACAAGACGTGTTTCTTTATGTCCTCTATTGTAACATACAGTGGTTCTGCTACTCCGGCAGTTAAGGGAAGGTCATAGGAAGGTACACGATTGTTATCTTGACATTAACGGAACGTCAGTGTGAAATATCAGTCTCACTAGCACAGCATAGCAACAAAAAACTCCTTAAGACGTGAGCATTTCAGCATTAAACATCACTATATTGTGATTTATCAAGTGACTACGAACTTTGTGTACTATACTGCAATTTACTACCTTTTTTAGTGTACGTAGTGTGTGTGTGTGTGTGTGTGTGTGTGTGTGTGTGTGTGTGTGTGTGAGAGAGAGAGAGAGAGAGAGATGGAAACACTGAAGGGCCTCATTCAAAGCTCCCTCAATATTCTCTCCATTATAGCAAACTGTAGAGATATGATTAATGAATTATGCAAGAGAGGCATTATCTAAACACACACACATACACACACACACACACACACACACACACACCAATTCATCTCATGACAGTTGCTTAAGTTTAGTATTATCACAAATACAACAAATACACAATGCAACAATACACAAAGACAAAAAATACAATGACAGAAATAACCTCATAGAAAGGTTTTCTTCATTTTTTTTTTTTTACCATTTCCTATTATTTTAGAATAATAATGGAATTATGCAAAAAAAAACAAAAAACATTAAACCTATTTATATTTTACATTATTAACCGTTTTCCAGATGAAGCTTTGCACACACTTGGCTTCTTCTCAACCAGCTCCATGAGAAACCTCACCCAGGAGGCTTTTCTTAAAAATCCCAAATATGCCAAGCTCCTCGCTGCTTAAGTTCTAAATGAAAACTAGCTGCTTTAAGTGAAAAATTAAAAAGAAAAATAAACTCAGAAATACATTTCTACATGGGCATTAGCTTCATTATTTACTGTACGTTTGTCTTACAAATTTCAACCATAAGCCTTTATCAAAATGACTTTAAGACAATGAAAAATGTGCATTCAATTCACATTCTTATGTATAATTATCCATTTATAGTTTTAATTATTTGCTTTAAGAGCTGTAAGAGTAACCAGCCACATGCAAGATTACTATTTATCAGAATAATTCTGTTAAACAAGTAAGGAGGTCAAGTTACATCGAAGAAAATCACTGTTGTAACCAGCTATAATTTACAAATGTATAAGAAACTACAGGTTATAGTACACCGTGTGTGTATGTGTGTGCTGGTAAATTGAGTATCGGTACACGCTGACTTAGGTAAAGTTGGGCACGAGGACACACACACACACACAGACACACACGTTTGTCTTACTATACTCTTGAGGTCCTTCCATTGACGTTATAATTAGTGCAGATAATTAATGCTATGCTACACCTAAATCTAACCCTAACCTCAGTAACCAAACGCCCCCTTCCCTAAAAAAAGCCACACATACACACACACACACACACACACACACAGCTGCCGAATGTGTCCGTCCTCGCATGTCCTGCGCCCCAGCACTAAGTCAGACATAAGCAGCAGCTGTTTCTTAATTGATAAACATGCATCGCTGATTTAATCCGCCCAGACATGAAGTTCAGGCAAAGTGTTAAAGCGAGTTCGATTCACACTCTGCTCAGTTACACTCACACATCACATCTGTCTTCACCCTGATTAAACACTCTGATAACATAACGCGTGTCCTATGGCAGCGTAGGATTACGGGCTGCGAAAACGTTGCTCGTGTAGTTTATCTTGCTGCAGCCGGAGAGTTGTGGGAATGCAGAATGTCCTGATTAAAGTCCTGAAGTTACGCCTGCAAGTGACGCAGAGCTGCAACTGCGACGACACTGACAAGCTTGAAATTCAGTTTTCACACACACACACACACACACACACACACACACACACACACACACACACTAATGATAACATGGTGAAGCAATAAATCTAAAACGACTGGGTACTGGAAATTCCATTGCACTGTTATATGGCACAGGTTAACCAGCCAACCATTAAAGAGTGAATAAACCTCAATCAAAAAATCCGTTAAAATGTTCGTGTCTAATAAAACCAGAACCACCAAAACAATTCTGAAACCAAAGACTCATCACAATGACCGCTTTTCAAAGAACGCATGAAGAGTGCAGAGGTTTTTGAAATTTGTTTCTGAGAAAGTTTAAATATCACAGTGAAAAATTACCACAAAGGAAACAATTCTTTAAATTTTTTCTTTCTTTTTTTTTCAAAAAATTGGTCCCAGGTCTTCCCTATCACATGACAGCTACCAAACAGTGAGGGTGAAGGAAAACACGTGCTTCATCCGAGATACATGAAGCCATCCATCCGCATTTTTTTCCAAACTGCATCGCAGGGTAGGTAGCGCAACACACTCAGAGGAAAGCGCTCTACCCTCTTCCGCATACATGAGCCCACAGATGATCACGACTGGTTAGTGTCGCTCTGAATGGCTTGGAAGAGAGAGTAATGCCGTCCATGACACCTAGACAGCGCGCCCATCAGGGTATCCGTCAGAATCTGATTGGCTTGTGAAAAGTGGGTGCTCTAAAACATCCTGCAGGCAATTGGAAGGAAATCCTGCTAGTGCAGGAAGATGAAACTTTCTTCCCATAAGTGAGGACATACTGTATGTATCTGAGCCTGTACATGCAGCCAGGAACAGAGGTGATGATGGACAGAGAGGGATTTTATCGTTTAAGTGATTAGTACGGCTGAATCGTGAACAACTTAGGCAGGACACGAGCTAGCAGGGAAAAACGATCAGTCTTGATTTCGGGTTGTCTTTAAACAGCTACACACTCCGAATAAACAGCTAAACACAATGAAAAACATCGGTTTCAATACCATGCACGTGATCATGGTTTATGTCTGTAAAAGCTAATGGATTTTTATTTTGGATGGTAAAATATGTTCTCGAAGCCAGAAGTACAATTTGTATAATCCTCTACAGTTGTTATCATTTTACGCTGTGCATTCCACATCAGATTACGTAATGGTTCAGCTCTCAAATCAGTGGAAATGCTGGTCAGTTAGTAAAAAGGTTTGCTGGTTCCCTGAGAGAGAGAGAGAGAGAGAGAGAGAGAGAGAGAAAGTGCGTGTGTGTGTGTTTGTTTGTTGTGGGGCATCACATGAAGAACATTCACTCACCCATGACACTACACGGCCGTTGAAACATGGCAACTTGGCGTTATCGTCTGATATCTCTTCCTTCACAACCCTGTTATGGTAAGTCAAGAAAGAGAGAAGAGAAACAAAAGAAATCCCAAGAGAAGAGAAGAGAAGAGAAGAGAGAATCAGAAGAGAAGAGAAACAAAAATGAAGAGAAGAGATGCAAAATAAAAGAGAAAAGAATCAGAAGAGAAGAAAAAAAGTGAAGAAAAACAGAAGAAGAGAGAAGCAAAAGAGAAGAGAAGAGAAAGAAAATAGAAGAGAAGCAAAAGAAGAGAGAAGCAAAAGAGAAGAGAAGAGAAGTAGAGGGGAAGAGAAGCAAAAGAAAAGAGAAGAGAATCAGAAGAGAACAAAAAAGAGAAGAAAAAGAGAAGAGGAGAAGAGAAGAGAATTCATTAATAACAAAAACTTGATATACCTTTGAAAAAAAAATGATGTAGAACTCGGAAGAAAATGTTTAATATGTTCATGCCCAAGCAACAGCACATGTCCTCCAGTCATCTCAAACAGCTAGCTGGCTAGTTAACTGCGAGTAAACTAGCATGACGAGAGGGATTCAGTATCACTGTTGATCTGCATCAATATTTTCTGTCAAAACACAGCAAAAATCCCATGATTTTGTTCATCAGTTAAATTAGCTGTTATTTCAGGAGCTAGCTAGCCTAGCACTCAGGTTCTGTGGTTCTGTGCTTCAGTGCTAACTGCTTCAGGAGTTTATATCAGAACATCACAAACTGAGCTCATACGGAACATTTTCTAAATCTGGGTTTAATACGAGCACCGAAAAAGTCACCGTTTTATTTTAAATCTTAAATTAGCGCTGCGTTAATGAATCTGACCTAAAAGAAATAAAATGATTAAACTGCTCTGCATTTTATCTGACAGGGTTACACAACTCTACTACAGCACAGCAAATGAAGCAGTAACACTCAGGTCAATTTACACACACACCCAATTTAACTTGGGCTAAACAGTCACACACACACACATGCACACAAATACACACACACTTCCGTCCCTTCCCCCTTTCCCCTTCCCAGCTGCTCCCTAAAAAGGTGTTGACCTTGAATGACCTGTGTTGTCCTGGAGACCACTGTCAAGGAGACGAACTGAGCCGGGGCGCGTGATGGATTAATAATAGTGTGTATTACGATCATGGCACTGTTCATGCATTATAAATCAAAACTTTAATCACGTCCACGCTCTCACAAATGCAAACAGTAGCGCACGTGTGGGATGGAAGATGGATGGAATGTTACTCTCTCTCTTTCACTGGGCCACACCTGTTTCATTACAGAGGCCATAATAGCAAAGTGTTTTTGTGTGTGTGTGTGTGTGTATGTACATAAATCATATCAATTCATAACTTGCCCGTAGGTGTGGTAAATTGTGTGAAATGAGGCATCGTCCCATCATACCCCAGACATCACCGCCTGATGATTCGATATGTCGGTGTGGGGGAGGGGTGGTTTCCAGGTTTCAGGTCTATAGACCTCTTTGTAAACAAAAAGAGATGTGCATGCAACCTGGCTGCAAAAAAGACCCGAGTAGCCTAGCAACCTGACGCTACTTTTATAATCTGACTGAAGAATCTATCAAGAAGTTTATTTAGGAATCGGACTGACATTCGCTAAAATGTTATCGCTTTATTATTACGGATTACCACTAAAAGACACGGAGTGCTATTCAGGTCCGTGTGGCTCGGCATCCTGTCACTGGCTAAATGATGCTAAGCGGCGATCTATTCTGCAAGGACGTATACGAGATACATATCGCATACATATCTCGCTATGGAAAAACAATTTTTTGCACACTACATAAAAAACTTGCACTATGAGAGAATTTTATTGCACACTACAGCTCTGTATATCTGGGGTTTTTTTTTTAAAACATATTCTATTTATGCATATTCATATTCTACATTTCATTCCTCTAAAGGCTGCTAAACTTTTTTTTTTTTTTTTTACATATAGTCTACTAGATTTTATTCTATTTTTATTATATTCTGTTTTTATTATGTATCATTGTTGCACTGTGGGATGAGGCACTAAGAAAAACATTTCACTGCATTACATCACATGTATGTAATATGTGTGTGACAAATAAAGAACCTTGCACCTCATAGAAACTGAGCAGTAGAGAGAAATTGAAGGCATCCAAGTTTCTCGATGTTTACAACTTTCTTATTTGTGAGCACGTTTGAGCATGTCCTGGCACTGTAACCAGATACCATAAACCCATTCGTTAGCCGGAAAAGTTAGCTAGCTACACATTTCCATTATAGGCAACTCCTTAGTAAGAACGTAATCTAGCTATCTAGCATTAGAGAGCTAGTTTCTTGATGTGGATTGTAGACATTCTACATAGCTTTGTTAAAGCATTATAAATTAGGCATGTTAGCTAACTAGCAAGCTAAGCCTGTTAAATTCTTAGCTAGCAAGCCAACTTCACTCATATGATAGTTAGCTACATAGCTGAGATGAAATTATCCGAGTCTCAATTCGCCTACTATCCGTCCTAAACAAATCTTAGTATGTTGAAATGAGTATCCCAATGGTACCTGGATGGTCTACTATTTCTGTTAGATTTTCGAAGTGTGAAACCATGGACACTTCTTCAGCTAATATTGCCCACAACTCCTGGCACGATGGAGGAGGAGTTTTTTGTGACGGTTTGCTTGGCCGAATTCACGGATGCATTTTAGAGAGGTGTAAATGAATTGTGGAAAAATAAATCAAGGGAATGGTAAATTAAATTACATCGTATAAATTATGTAAGGAATAATGCATGAAGAAAAGCTGAAATGCAACAAGGAGTTTGTGACAGTGTGTGTAACTAGGCAACAGCGTTCTCTGCCGTTACGTGATGTGTTAGTACGTCCCTGTACTTGCATACTCTTTTGCTACACACACAAATGTATGTACTTTTTATTCACAAAAAGTGTACATACTTTTAGTGCATAGTATAAGAAGGCGAATTGAGACGCAGGGTACAATTGGAAAGACGGAGCTCCTTGGAACAATTATCCCTCCTAATTGTCTGTAATCTGGTATTAAGGAACATCGTAAGTAGTAGTGCGTAAAGTGATCGCAGAGCAAAACTTTGTTGCGCAGAGTGACATATTTCACCATCACCAACCAATCAGAAACACAATCACCAGCAGCCATGCAACAGTTAATGCCATGTTCTGTTACAGACATCGTATTTCTGAGACGTGTCAGTGTCCAGTAATCATAGATCCTAACTAGCAATATGAAGAAATCCTCCCAGCAAAATGGATTTATAGGTGCAAGTGCTCTTCCTACTTGTTTTGCGCACAGCAACTGTGTTCACTTTGCAGGCCTGTTGAATTCTGTCACGTCACAAAGTCAGAAAACACGTCAGCAAGTCTGTCTGAGATACTCAACAACACAACACAGGTTAAAACAAGTACGTGATGATTTGTTGTACGTCAACTACAGTATGTCAACTATTCATGCTGAACATGTGCACAGCACCGATGTTCTCCAATTAGGGCTAAAGTCTTCGTAAACCACTTGATATTTGGCTTTAATCAACATAAGCTAAAATATTTTGTGTCAAGTGAATTTGTTGGACAGGTAGTCACATGACTGTAGTGTAACACATCATATTACACAACAATTCTCACATTCTGCCTACTATACTGCATACTACTTAGAGAAATATTATATAGTACACCATATACCACATATACTGGGCCAGAACACACTATACAGAATACACTATGTTTTTGCAACAATGCTTTCCTCGGAGCATTTTCTGGCATTAGAGAAAAATGTCCTGGCAACAGCAACATGATGTCCATGGCTCAAGCAGCCACTAAACCCCCCCTGAAACTGGGACAGACAGAGGAAAGAACATGATCCTCGGCAGCTCGTCTAGCAGTGGCCAAACCCTAAATGTCTGCCTGAGAGATTAGAGTTGACTATAATAATGCACCTCTAACAACCTCGCTTCCTCTCTTATATCTCCACATCTTTCACCTCCCTCTTTTATACCCTACTATTACAGCTATTACATCTTATAAGACTTCATGTAGCACTAGACAGCTATTAATCACAGTCTAGTGCAATTACCTTCAAAACACCGTGCTTTCTGCATCCTGCACATACTGCAAAATTATGCTCTAGACGTGTGCTCCTCTTGAATTTTCATATCATGAGAATTGCCTACCTTTTACCTTAACTGTACATTGTATTGAAAAATGACTACATGCTCAAGGATTCGTCTTATTGCTTGAAAATGTACAAATTCCACTTGGACTTGGACTTTTTGTACCAAGACAACAGATGTGAAAAGAAACATATAAATTAACAAATTAAATAAGACACCTGAAGCATCAAAAATGATTATGTTCAACATATACTACTAAAATGTAACTATAAATAGAATTGTGTACATATTGTACATATATTACTTACTGTTAAAATAATCATACTGTCTCAAATACATGTTGTCATGAAATGAACTGAGAAGGGAAATTTGATTCCTTATGTTGACTATGTCATTTTATTATTATTGTTATTACCCCCCACCCCAACGTGAACACACTAGGAGGAACGTGCTATTTACCCTCTTCTGCATACATGAGCATGACTGGCTAGTGTTGCTGTGATTGACAGTGCAGTGAGAGTATGGCATCCCTCCCACCCAGACAGCATGGCCAATTTTGCTCTCTTCGCCCCCAACCACAGACAGCTTCATCAGTATTCGAACTCATGGTCTCCCAATGATAGGGCAAATGCTTTTCTGTTGCGCCACTTGAGTGCAAAATAGTTCGTTTTGAACCAGGAAGTCAGAGTAACAGCATGTTGAAGTGCTTGACTAATGCACACAACAGCCAATAGCATTCAAGATACACCACACCCCTGCCAAATCTAAACAAACCTGACAGTAGCTTAGAGAACTAGCTAAATATAGAGAACAGCGAAGAGTTTAACAAGAGTGGAGGATGTCTCATTGCTGCCATCACAAACTCCTTGACTTCAAAGATGTCACATATTTTCACACATGTTCAACTGTCAGCGGTGCTGATGGCCCCGTAGAGACGTAGGGTCATCACCAGGAGGCATCTGAATGGTAGCCTTTTAGCTAAAGACTTAGGGTTAGTTAAATATTAGGCTACTTGATAAAAACGGAATCACGCTGTCAATCAGACAGAGGTATCAAGACAATCCGGTGGTGAACAACCCCAAACTGGTAGAACACTCCTCCAAAAAAGTGCCTGCCACATAACCAAGAACTCCCACCATCTTTGAAAATTCTACCGTCTTTGAAATAAACTCCAACCCTTTCTTTTCCAGCAGCGAAACAGGGCTCTGGGAGTGAATTGTTTCTTTGGAAATGATGAACTATAAAAGTTAAACCAGAATATCC
The DNA here is from genome assembly GCA_037576675.1 of Pangasius sanitwongsei. NCBI lineage: Eukaryota > Metazoa > Chordata > Actinopteri > Siluriformes > Pangasiidae > Pangasius > Pangasius sanitwongsei. The sequence continues at coordinate 21,816,440 of CM075008.1, forward strand.
CCAAAACATTTGGAGACGACAACAACAGAGTGGTTTTTTTTTTCTACATATTCTTTCATATTGGTGTCTATAACACTAAGCTCGAAGGACCAGCTTTGAGTTTCACATTAATGCTTACTCATCATGCAATATTTGCACCATTTTTTTTAAATTAATGTTTTAAAAACATCCCAGTTTTCTTGACAACTACCACCCCATTATTTAGGTCTCCTATATGACACGATCAATTGTAATGCACTAATGAACAGTGAATTACTACCCACCAGACAACAGGACCAATCATGCTGCTAGACCTCTGGTCATGTCTAAGGAATCACCTGAATTTAAACTTGCTCACAATGTCCTGATGAACGAGCAAAGCCTCGGACAGTTACGCCAGTCTGGAGGCCATTAAACGTCTTTCATTTTCTGAGCAACTGCCAAGTCAAATTTGTTGTAAGTAGGATTGTTGGCCAATAAAACTGATCTTGTATTACATCCATGCATCCATCCATCAATCATCTTTGCCCTTCTCTTTGGGACTTCACTGCATACTGTCTAATATTTAAGATCAGTTTACCTTAACAGTAAATAGAGAAGAACTTGCATGTATTCAAGCCACCGATTCCTGGATTATGATGACACACACACACACGAACACTACGGGTGGCACGGTTTGAAATTTTTCACGTGATAAGCAAGTCTAAAAATAGAATGGTTTCACAGTGTCACAGTATTAACTCATCATTTAAAAACACACAAGGTGGTGGTGAAAATCTTTGCACTTCCCTGTATATGTAACGAAAAAAGATACTTCTGAGAATGTGTTTTCCATTAACTCTCTTACACTGTCAGTATTCATCACGCTTCTGTTATACGTCGAAAGAGATAGAGGCTGTGAGGAAAGGGCTGGGCCAAAAAAAACAAAAAAACATAACTAGCGCAGCAGTGTGCAGCGTTGTTTAGGCAAAGACAGCCGTTTCGTAGTCTCGGTCTGCAAAGCCATGTTCTTCTGTGCGCTTGATAGCCGCCGTTTATGATAAAGTTATAAACATGCTAGGAGTGGCAGAAAAGGTAGCAATGTAACGTGGTTCCAACAACAGCAGATCACACAGCCGAAGGGTTTTCAGTGCAGTCCGCATCCCCTATGCATTTTAATTAGTATTCTGAAAAAGTCAACGGTGAGGTAATTGTCTGATCATACACCTTGACTAAACGCTAAACGGTGACGCTGTTACAACCCTAACACCTGCATACAACATCTTTCACTGTATAAGAAGGAGCTGATTAAAATGACCCAGAAGTACCGGTTATGCTTTAGACCTGAGAAACTTTCTATCATCATAACTGTCTTAATTTTATTATAAATATCATATCATATCATAAAACTACTTACTACGTGATCAACAAATAATTACTCCTCAGTGGAAGCTGCAGTTCTCACATGTATGGCATTCTTATCTGGTAAACAGAATTAACAGATTGCCTTCAGTGAGACGGACACGTCCGAGATCGCCCAAATATAATCCACTTTAGAAGACATCTGTCCTTACGCTGCCTTCTGATTATCCGAGGAGCACAAACATTGTCTAAAAACGCTTCCTCCTGATGCACCCTCCTCTCATTGTGTGTAGCTGATTAACTGTACATGTCTTTTCCTAATGCATGCCTCTAATTACAATTCTTCCTATTAACGTAGGGGTTAAAGGTCTATAATAGGAATATATATATATATATATATATTATTATTGTTATTTTCATTACAGTACCTATATTCTTATTTTATTACTTTTAACCCCCAAGGAGGATACTATAACAGACACCCAAGATTAATGGACACACAAAAATCCCATTATATTATGTGTGTGTACAATAATTAGGGCCGATACGTTTGTTCTCATTCCTAGTGTTGGAAGCGTACACCGTGTACGTTTCTGTGTTTTAGTTATCTCACCTCGTTCAGTGTCACCTAATTAACCAGCCCCTCAAGTATTCGAGGAAATGAGGTGCCCTGGGAAAACTGCTGGAAATGAAGATCATCTTCCTTTATTAGCTATTATTGCCCCATTGGGTTATGCTAGTGCCCTTCATTTTGTATCATTGTCATATGTCATTTATCTCTTGTCAGAGAATACACAAACACACTGCGCACACAACAAAGCCCTCGTCTACTTCTGCTGCAGTGAAACAGGGAAATTAGCTTATATAGTCTTCTTGTATGCAAAGGTAAAATCATGATGATTAAAATGTTTGATGTAAAATTCAAACTAACACATGTCGGGGTGTACAAGGTTTACCAAAAAGATCTTCTGGGATTTTTTTTTCCTTAAAAGATTAGTTGTAAGAAGACTATATAAGTGAATTTCCCCGTTTCTAGCTTTTCTCCAAACAGTTCACGGCAGCAGAAGTAAAAGAGCAAATGGTGGCACAGGAGCTCTCAGGAGTGCATTTGTTTAAGTCTTGCTAATTTTCTGACTAATGATTTGCTGTTAAGACCATTAAAGGTTCATATTTGCCATTTTGGGCTTGGCCCTTTTTTTTTTTTGGCCCAGGAGTATACAGTATTTGGAAATGCATTTGGAATATCGAGATGTGTCATGATTCTTCTGAGTTTGCAGTAACCGAGTGGATTTCACAGTGTTCCAGCACGGCTTTACTTCTGCCCAGGCTAGGAAATAACAGCTTTACAGCTCGCCCTTCTCTAAAGCCCTTTTCCAGTGAGCCCTTGTTTCCGCTGCTGCTTCTGGACCTCATATTCATCCTCAAGTTCTCTCGACTGCTCCCCAGCCTCTTTTCCACAAAGCTCTCGGTCACCATTGTGGTCTTTGCTGACTACATGTAATACTTCCACTTGAATAAAAAAAAAAAAAGTGTTTCAATAGTATTGGTGCTCCTAAAAAATGTGAAATCCTGCAGCTTTTTCCTCTAGGGGGATTTTTCTGGACTCAACACGAAACTCCTCACATGTGTAGGAATGCTTACACCTGGCAATAAAATAGATCCCTACAGCCAAACCTAATCGTGGGGATTTTTGTGTTATGGGGTCATTTGAGGATGCAATTAACTCGGTAGTGTAACTGCACTGCAGTGTACAGTGTACAGACTGCACATCGCTGAGTGAAAAAACATTTTCTCTGCAGTGACATGGAGTTTATTTTGTGCTAAAAGTACTAGCAGTAGGTGTTATATTACATGACGTGCCACGGTTCATGAAGTGGCTACGAGTCAGAAGATGTCTCCCTCAAGATTTCACTGGAATTGAACTGGAATTTGTACACCTTATAAAATAACCCACCCCCAGAAAAATCTGACAACAGCCAAAGTTTAGAAAAAGACAGGAAAAAAAATAAGCTGGAATTATTGGCACCCTTGGGTAAATGGGTAAGAAAATGTTAAGCAAATGTTTTTGTGGTTAATTACAGAAGCGGGACGTTTTAGAAAAAGAAAAAAAAAAAAGAGTTAATGTCCACATCAAATGTCAGAATGGGGAAAAATGTGATCTCAGTAACTTTGACCATGGCATGTTTAATAATGCTAGAGGGGCTAGTTTGTGTATTTCAGAAACTGCTCCTCTCCTGGGATTTTCATGCACGCTAGTCTTTAAATTTTACACAGAATCGTGCAAAAAACAAACAAAAAAAAATCCAGTGAGTGAGAGTTCTGCGTGTGGAAACACTTTCACTTGATGAGCGACATCAGAGGAGAACGGCCAGACTGGTTCGAGCTGACAAGAAGTCTATGATAACTCAGATAATCACACTTTACAACCGTGGTGAGCAGAAAAGCATCTTAGAACACACAACACTTCATACCTTGAGGCAGCTGGGCTACAACACTGTGCTGAGCAGAAAAGCATAAACGCACGAAACAGTGAACCTCGACCACTTCGTGTTCCACTTCTGTCATCAAGAACAGGAATCTGAGGCTACAATGGGCCAAGTTCACTGGACAGTTGAATATATAAATATGTGGTTGCAAGTTTTACCTAATGTTAGCTAGACTTATCATTCAGCTGTGCTCATTGTAAACATTAGCATGTCTCTTCCTATTCGCTAACAGAGCTGAAGCTGGTATAGTAATTTATCCGTAAATAATTATAAACGAAAATTCATATCTTAAGAAAGTACTTTGCATGTTCACGAAGTCAACTGCGTCACTTCTGGGTTTGGTCCGAGAAATCATGTCTGTCAGAAAGCACCTAAAATTCCAACCTGGAATTCCCACTCAGTGGGGGACATAAATTTTTTTTTTTTTAACCTGTGAAAACATGGGAATTACAGTTTTTCCCCTTATAACATGACCGTAGCATAATTACCACATGGTCATCCCAGTGTCAATTTCAAAACACATGATCATGAGCTTCATCTGGAATATATTTGGAATTCAAAGAAGACTGAAATTCCAGCACCACCGAATGATGAAAACGAAGCAGAGGACAGAAAGTGAAATGCGGCCAAGCACTTTTGGTTTGGGGCTCCAACTGTTTTTGATTTCTTCCAATAATTCTGAATAATGTGGCTTTACAGGCAATATGTTCTCAAATCGGTTTCGATCGCTCATTGGTAGAGGTGTAGCAATACACAAAATTCTCCTTTGATATGATACTATACAGGGGCGTCTCAATACGATACAGCCAAAATAACCATTGCCTGAATATGTGCTCTGGGTTTCCATTTTCACTGGAACGTTTAACCCATTTAACGTTCTAAAAGTACAAATGAAACGCAGTGACACAAGAGTTGTGTGTTCCAGACGCTTAGCAGCATATCCTGAAACAAAAGCTGCGCAACAGAATGAAACAAAGTTAAACTGGGTAATTAAATGAAACATTAGCTCTCTGGACAAGCTTTCACTGGTGTCCAGGGTTGCCAGGTCTCAGCAAAATTTCCACCCCAACAACCACACAAAAAGACCTGAAACTAGCTCAAAAAGGAAGATGCATATCTCTTCTTTTTCTCAGGCTCTGCAGATGAACCGACTTCACTTTTCCAACCGCAACCTTGATTCAAACCTCAACTCAATTCGGTGTAAAAACATCTCAAATTGGCAGCCCTGCTGATGTGACTTTTTAAGTGCCAAAATAGAGTTTGTGATGGTGCAAAATGGTAGTAAGCAGTGGTAGGCCATTAAAATTTATTTGTGGGTATGTGTGTAACACCATTGGCACAAAAGTAACTCCTAGTAAAGGGTCTTCTTTTCATGTGTTTTACTTCTATTATAAACTGTTTGCTCATGGTCTGTCTTTAGCCTGACACACACACACACACACCATCGTGAGCATGCGTTCCCAGTGGAACTAGGCCGGTATATCCGGTCAGTGTGTATATGAGTGCGTGTGGGTGTGTGGACAGGCCCATTGATTTGTAGGCAGAGTTGACCGCTAATAAAGAGGAATTCTGTCTTCGCAGGCTGCTATGATTAGATTTACTCTAGACAGATAGGAACCCTGGACCCCCACGGAAAGAGAGCGGAGGAAGAGAAAGAGACGAGAGAGAGCGAGAGAACGAGGGCGATGGATAGCTAGAAGTAAAACAAAGGGACTGCTATCACTCTCAAACACACTGCCAAACACAGACACAGACAAAATTTTTGGATTAATGATCCACAGGATCTACACATACACACACACACACAGACCCAATGCAAATATGCAACAAAGTGCACACAAATACCAAATGCAAATATTCCCAGACACACACAGGCTCATAGTTTCAAACCCCAGCAGGCACTGAACACGGCAGGAAAATAAAGCAGGGAAAGTAGGTCAGCCTCATGAAGAAACAGTAATTCAGCCTGAGATGAAGAAACAGCCTGCAAAGGGAAAGAACCTCGACCGCTCAAACGAGCCAGGGCCATACTGACCACTCTCTCTCTCTCTCTCTCTCTCTCTCTCTCTATCTCTCTCTCACATGCAAAACTCTAGCAAGATCATGTGGTGATGTTGCCAGATATAGTTTAAAAGAAATACCAGCCATTTAAATGCCCATCATCTGCAGATCTGCAGTACAGCCAAAGGCCAAAGAAAGAGAGAGAGCAGTGGGGAGAGAAAGAGACAGAGAGAGAGAGAGAGACAGAGGGGGAGAGAGAGCAAGTAGTGAAAAGAGAGAGATAGCAATAGAATAGTAACAGATTTAGTAATAGTGGAACAGAACGCTTGTTTGGCCAATTCTCTCACATGTATAAAGACAGGTGTGTGTGTGTGTGTGTGTGATATGTAGCATAATTATTTTATGTTTTCTTTTTTCCCCATCAACATTCCATCTTCACAATTACCGTTTCCTTCTGTCTTCTGACTGAGTGGTGAAGAGAGAATCCAAATGATGCAGACAAAAAAGTAAGTGATGTATGTAGAAAGATAGATAGATAGATAGATAGATAGATAGATAGATAGATAGATAGATAGAGAGGCAGATAGAGAATAAGAGATTGTGAAAGAAGCAAAATGGTGGGGGAGACAGAATAAAAAGAGAATAAAAACAGGAGATGAAAATAGAAAGAGAGTTCAGAGTGCTGAAGTGATGGAAGAAGACAGAAAGACGGAAAGACAGAGTAAGAGAGAGATGGAGGACATGCCAAATGGATCAGCTCTGCAGTCCTAATCCGGCAGCAAAATTACAGTGAGGTCAATATTTATGACTCACGCTCACCACGACCCAACAAAACATACGATTTCTGGATTTATCTATGACACGCTTCTGCCATGCTGGGTTTTTTTTCTCCGTTCCCCCGTCACACAGTTAATACTCCATCAGCAGGAACGAAGCTTTATTTCAGACTAATGTGATTACGGGGTGATCTACCAGATTTAGTGCAGTGGGCAGCAGTGTGTGTTACACACATCATAACACAGCTCTTTTTACACTGTGTGGTAAAGTGTGAATGCTGTTTTCGAGCTCAGGAGTGCTCTCTTGAAAACGATGGTCTGGGGCTCACTTCCATATCATGTGTGGCAGCTATCAGCTATCGGCTCTCAGCTCTCAGCTCTGCATGCCGGGGAACGTGATTGGGTCTTGGAACTTGTCACCTTACTTCCTGCTTCAGTTTTGGTGGTGGGAGAGAAAGGGTTGCTCTGATCACAGAAAGGATGGAAAGTGTTATTGATACTTCTGGACTTTTTATAGGACAGCGCTGCAATTAGCTCAGCTTTGTGGTGCAAGTGCTTGCATTGAGTGAAAAATATTCATCTCATGCTGGGCTGCATGGCTAAAAATCTTCTCATATATATCTCCTAATATGATATTGTTTATTTCTGAACAGTCTTCTCTGTTTAATATGGCGCCCAATCAGGGCCTGGTCCTCCATCTGTCCATGCCGTGTGTGTGTTGGGATGATAATCATGATGTTAATGACCACACAGTCCAGGCAGCTGCTGTGTGAGAGTCCTGAGGGAGAACGGCAGCCACCCACCCCCACACACACACACATGTGCAAGCACACACACATCACGAGCAGGATGCAGCCAGCTGGTATAAACCCCTTTCCTGTTAAGACAAAAAAATTTTTTAGACCTGTTTCAAAACTGATTTCCGTTACGTTCCATTCTCTGTCTCTTCACCCATATGATCAAAATAAGGATCTCTCTGAGAGGCCTGCTATCGCATACAGATACAGAAGCTGATATCAGCTCCGTGTTAACCTCATTTGTATATTCCAGCAGTTTGGCTACTTTTGTACGTAGTAGCTGTTTGACTTTTGACACCAGGGGTCTCATTTATCATAGTGTGCAGAGAACAAGTTCTAATTCTGTGTGTAAGAACTACTTTTAAATACTGAAGACATTAGCAAAGGTTGGACTTTTTATTTTACATTTTTATTCCATTTTATTATTCCATTTCATTTTAGAACTTTTTTTTGGTGAACTGTACTTGATTTGTTTGAAAAGGTACCGTGGCATAAGTGGTCTTGTTATTATTTTTCTTTGCGGTTGTTTCCTTGTAGAGGAACCTACCATCGCACCCATATGTGCGTGTTCAACATCCCATTCCATCCCATTCCTATGTTGGTCCTCCTTTGCTGTTATAATAACCTCCACTCTTCTGGGAAGGCTTTCCACTAGATTTTGGAGCGTGGCCGTGATGATTTGCACTCATTCAGCCACAAGAGCATTAGTGAGGTTGGTCACTGATATAGAGCGAGGAGGCCTGGGGCGCAGTCAGCATTCCAGTTCATCTCAAAGGAGTTCAGTGGGGTTAAGGTCAAGGCCACTTGAGATCTTACACCCTAAAAAGCCATGTCTTCATTGGCCTCGCTTTGTACCCGGGGACGCTGTCATGCTGGAACATCTTTGCACCTCTTACATCCAGTGAAAGGAAATTTTGTGTTTTCATTTTGTGGCAACAGTTTGAGGAAGGCCCAAATATGGGTGTGATGGGCAGATACCCCCCAAACTTTCGGCTATATGGTGTATTTTTTCATCAGTAGAGAAATTAGCTTGGTTGCTCTGTTCTATAACTTGCAAAATAGTCTTAACAAGCAGAACTCTACAGCAACAGCGTCGATGGTGATGCCTCCACCACCAACAAGTCTAGTCTAGTCCTTCTTGTTGCTAATTTGTATTCCGGAAATACCCTTAAAATATACTTCAAACATGAAGAAAGCTATTGAAGAAAAATTATTTTCAGACATTTGACCTTGTTGTGACCTTGGCCCTGTTTGGATTAATTCTAAAATCGAATCAGTTCATCTGCTGGTTACAACGATAATTCAATATAACTCCTAAAAGCATTCAAGGACAACCGGAAAAATAGTCGTGATAAGATCATGAATTGGGATCCATCCTGAAAGATCTTTACATGATATTTTTGCCAGATCATCCACCCCTACTCCGCATCGTTATTTTCTCCGCATTGCCGCTTTAAATTTGTATGGTATATTTCTGTGCACCACTCTTATATTATAATATAATGGGTGTTAATTGCGATTATACTTGTGCACTGAACTAAATTAGCTGTGAATTTATCGCTACAGTGTCTTCAGTGATAATGTAGCAGCATGCAACGAGGATATTCCTCTTCTTTGCTCAAGCTGCCTTCAATCGCTTTTCTTTCTCGTTTGCTTACGCACTGTACAAAGCTCACATTCATATTTCAGCAAGTGCAGGATTTTATGGTCAAAGAAACAGCACTAAATATTTATACTCCGTTCCACTGTTGCACAATAATGGCTAAAACGATGATCACGATTATGAGAGCTATTCTGCCAATTTAGGAACAAAACCACACTTTTTATAACACTTAATACTTATTAAGCTACTTAGCAGTGCAAATCAGTAGAAAAAGCTCTTTCTGTCAGGTGAGTGAGGAGCGTAACCATAAAACAAAGAGACTCAAAGGCATTCAGAGTTTTGCTGCTCTCACTGGAAAATATTTGGATGGAAGATTGGTGCTGGAAAATAGCTTTGGGTTGAGTAACACCTAAACAATAAACACAAAGTGACGCTGAGATTTCAGTCTTACACTGATTGGAAAAAAGAGAAAAGAAAAGAAAAGAAAAACAATGCCTACCTTGTCTTTCTACCTAACCAAAAACAAGAGAATGTGTAATCATACAAAAATAAAGACTCTCACAGCTACGGTTTCCAGGAGCAACAGTCATTACAGTTATCAGGTATCTACAAAGTACAAAATCTCCAATATCCGGGGGTCTCATTTATCAACTGTCCCATTTCATCCCATCCCACTTACTGTCAATCATGTCGGCATAAGTGACAGCGTAATTGCTGACAAGGTGCAGAGGAGTGACAGATGAAATGTAAATTAAAATCGTTTAAAAGGCACATCTAAAGACTGACTGGGATAATGCCTTGCTTGAAGATTTGAATAAATGGAAAGGTGATTGACATGCAAGTGAGTATTTAAATATGGTTTAATGTTTAAATACATTAGCAAAGTTGGTTTATTTTTTATTTAACATCTTTAATATAAGCGATTAGTTTTTCATCGTTGGTTTTCACTCTGCATTCTGTGTAAATTTGTAAATTGTGTGATGAGAATCACACTGCAAAAAAAATCTGCTGTAAATTTACAGTATTTATTTTGCAGCAAAACACTGTTTTATTATTTTACAGAATTGTACTGTAAAAAATGACAGTGTACACAACCCATAGTGTTGAAATGTATAGAGAGCTCGCTGGTCACATGATCGCATTCTTTTGTGGAGAGTCAGCACCATTACTGGGAACCTGCACTTGTGAAGTGACTAGCAGCCCCATAACGACTGACATGCATTACAGGTTATATGCGTACACAACCACATTATAACCGTTAGAAAGAGTCAGTTTAGCCGACTTTGGAGCTCTATTAAAATAATTATGACATAAAATGATGCCTCAGGTGCTGCTACAGAGCTCATTATGTTTCAATCGATCATTTTTCCCCAGGTCAGAGACTTTGTTTATTCAATCTAATTTTTTGGAGAATTTATACATTTATTTATTTTTAAGATATAGTCAACCTGTAGTACATTTTGTCTATGATACTAAACCTCTGTTCATTTTTAGACAGACAAAAATGTACATTGTTTTGCATTGTTTATGATTTAGAAAGAAAAATAAGGTCATTTCTGTCATAACTTTTCAATAATCTGAGAATTGAATCGAATCAATTCGTGACTGAAGTGTATCGTTACAAACCTCCCAGCATGTGCATATTCATGCTTGTAGAAAAACACAGCTGTGTCGCTCAATTTGCACTGTTAACTTGTTTAATTTAACGTAACGTGAGATTTGCACCATTTCCCTTTGCCATTTGTTCAACTGAACTCTGTTCCATCTTAACTTCAGCTTATAGTTTGCTCCCGAAAAGACACATCTGGCTCCAGAGTAAACTTTCCATTTGAGCGTAAATCCTCTGAGCTTCAAAAAACAGTCTCTACAGTGTATGTCATCTGAGCACCGTTATATTTTACATGTATTCTGTATCTGGCCAACACTTTTATCCAAACTGACTTACAACTGAGGCAGATTCTGACCCATGCATGTAGCTTCATGTAGTTGAAGTAGTTGAGTTAAGCGCTTGAGGGCCTGACATTCCCAGCTCTGAGTTTCTGTAAACTTGCTCAGGAATGGCTTGGGAGAAAAATTAAATGTACTTCTTACCCCAAATGTAGTAAATCAGCCAAAAAGATATGTTTGGTGTTTGCCTCTTTATTTTTGCATTTCAGCTACAAGCAACTAACAAGTAGCGCAAGTCTATCTCACCCAAAACGTTTTTCGTAAATTACATATCTGAATATTCAAAGAATTGCATCAAATGACATTGTTAAACTAATCTAATTTTCAGTAAATAACTTAAAATAAAACTGTAAAATACTTTGTCATTATATTAATATTATAGCACAGAACCTGTACAGAAGATGCTACACATCATCTAAGATAATAAACAGAATTAATAAACAGATATTTAAAAAAAAAGCATGTTTAACAAAGTAAACTCTATAATCATTGATCGGGTGACATTTTTTTTTAGACATTTATGGAAGGAGTCTGAGTTGGAAGTGCTTTGTGAATTTTATCAGCACAGGAAAGTCTTGGAAAGGCAGAGCAGTTTACACTTTCAGATTTTCTTGGTAAAATGACAAGCTGCATTTTTTTTTGAGAGAGAGAGAAAGAGAGAGTAGCGGGACCTCACTTGCGTGTCGCGTATACGAAAATAATGCACTTCAGGGGGATTGCTGCACTCCACTTGCGCGTCTTGCCACATCACACCCCTCCGGCATGCATAAAGTTCCTATAACAGCATGGTCTGTGCTGTTATTCCTTACAGATTAATTTTTAGCTTTCCAGAACAATTCCACCTTCAATCTTTGGGAGGCAAGGCCAGGGGGATGATAGCCACAAAGCCTCATGATTTATTGCACAGAATGATACTAAACTGCACTAAGAAAAAAAAAAGTGATGTTAGTTGTCCAAACTGTCAGTCAATGTAACATTAATGTTTATATACTGTAGATCATAAAGTTTAATTTTATATTACAGAAGGTCTGTGTGACGCTCCTAAAAAAACTAAATGCGAGAAAGACAACCATTATCTGATAGCTACGTTGCCCTCAGTGCTCCACCAAAACCAGACTACTTTTGGGCTGAGGGAAGATTTTTAGCTGAACCATCCCTTTACACCACTGATCAGCCATTTTCCAAACAAACTGTTATTAGACTTAGCAAGCAGTGAAACAGCTCAGCAAAGACACACCAGGTGGCTGCCAAATACTAATCTGAGTCCTTCTGAATAAATATGAGAAGTATGTTTGAGCATGTTACTGGAAAAGGAGATGCTGATGTGGAAACATAATTTGCTGAGAAAAAAAAAAAAAAAAGGTTCAACAACAATTGCGTATGTGAAATTAATCCACATCAGGACAATGGAATGTAGGAACATGAAACAAACGTTAATTAATAACATATTGCCTAAATAATATCAATCCTTTCAACAGAAATGCAATTCAACAAGCATGTGATGATATTACATTTTCTTAGCACCATAATTTTCAAACATTTGATTATTTAAAATAAACCACTCCTACATGTATCTGTTGTCAGCATTCATTCAGGAGCACAAAAATGCTTCGAAATGGAGACAATAACACCATCGTGCATGTTGAATATCACAAAATATTAGTCAGATTATTGGGACAACAGAATAATTTAACAAGCAATGCCCAAAAATTCTAAGAATATCTAAGAAGCTTCATCCAAATTGGTTGATTTTTATGAAATTATAATTATAAAAGTATATCTGAATTTTTTTTTTATGTCTTTTATATAGAGCGTAATTAAATACATTGCTCTATGAATATATTTTCAGTTTTATTTTCAGATGGTTTAACTCTTATTTGATAACTGTTATTTAACATATTTTAAGTCATTTCAAATATTCAAATTAAAGTATTAAAATAGAAAATATTCAATACTAAAATACACAGTGAGAAAAACGTATTATATTTCCTATAATTTACATTATGTTAGCTAATACATTATGTTGGCGCAATGCTGAAAAAATAATAAGATTTACTTTAGTCTATTATAAGTTAAATATGATGTATGATTTAAAATTAAAACTCCAAACTAATTGTGCCAATGAAGATGCACTGGTCAATATATATATTTTTTTAACATGCTTCCAATTACAAATAACATGGAAAGCATGTGTATCATACAACTGAGTATTTAAAAAAAATAATAATAAAAAAAATAAATAAATAATTTTTTAAAAAGCATGCTAGACTACTTGTTTTTGGTTTTCTGTTTTTCCTCCATCCTGTCAGTCGTCATTAAGTTATTAACATGCCCCACATTTACAGCTCAGAAACACAAACATGGTGAAATCCGGTCCAGTATGCTGCAAAATAGCATAACAGCACCAAAACAAATAAAACATGAGTAAGTTCAAGATGGGAAGCTGAATTAGCTATATGAATAAAATAGCTACATTAATAAAATAATATAGCTAAAATGGTAAACTGCTAATCTGGGTCTCTAAACTAAAACAAATCAAGTATCAGTGTTTCGCATGTTTATTAGTTCATTTTTCTCTTGTTGGTTAATTAACAGCAATGCTGACAGGTTTATATTAATGAGCTTGGTCTAATACGTTATCGTTTCTATAGTAACATCTCATTCACGTGGCGAACAATCCAGGTAATCTACGGCTAATAATAAACGGATTACAAAACGTGTTGATATGGTGAAGCTTTCTGTTAGGAGCTGTTTATTTAACATTTATGGAAGGAGTCTCCAGTGTCAGTGCTTTGTAATGGTCAGTATGTTTTCTGCATTTTTGTTTTATTACCTTCAAGAAAGGGGGGGAAAAAAAAGAGGTTGGTGAGGGAACGACTGTTTACAGCTGCTATAACGCAAACTTGTAATTATATTGTAACATTTAAAATGTAACCATAAATGGATAAAAAGTATCATGTGTTGTTCAGTAATAAATAAAAAAATTAAAGAGCATGCTCTGTTCTGTTTTATTCTTTACATAACAGACCAAGTACACTGAGATGACTGTTAGCGAAGTTACCTAGATATGGGATTATGGGAGGCGGGGCTTAGTGTCCTTGAGTATGAAAGGGAGGCGGGGTCAAAAATCATTCAAATTTTTTTGCAATTCACTCTGAATCCCAAATCTTGTGCAGCACTCTTTCAAATTTTCAGTCAAATAAAATGCAGGGGAGGTAACAAGATTTTGAAGTGTCCACAGTAATAATTGTGCACAAGTCGAATATAATCTAAAAACGATAACCAGAACATGTCAATGCAGAATATCTTCCAAATGAGCTAATCGGACTTATGACAACAGAGTGTACACAGCAGACCACATGTCTGGTTCTGTTTAATCATATGAGCTGCTTGCTGTTTACCTGGACAGGACGCAGACACAAGCAAGCATGTGGACAGCCAGGATGTATGTGTGTGTGTGTGTGTGTGTGTGGCCGGGCAGATGCATGTGAGAGAGAGCCTCGCCATGCCAAGAAGAGCAATCTTTGTATGAATGTAAATTGAGCAATGGGATCTTTAAAAACTAATCAACCACAACAGGCATATCTGAGATATAAGGAAATATGCTAGAGCTGCAGAAGATATGGTTAAAGCGCACTCTCAGGAACAAACAGTACTAAACAGTACCTTTCTTTGTCACTGGGGTGGGATCTTTATCTTTAATCTTTAACGTAAATGGAAACATGGCTATATTGTGCCTTAAATATGATTTAAGGTACATAACTGGACAAGGAATGATACTGTTTAGTACCCTTTTTTCTGAAAGGGTGTGTAAATGCCTTTAATAATTTCAACAATACATGTACAATACAATACATGCCCTAAGGAAATATTCACTGCCTACCTCTGATGATAAGCTCTATAGTAACCATCAGGAACAAAAGCAATTTCCTCCAGAAAAAAATTACCATACAACAGCGCTAGGCTCTGTATTTCCTTAGCCATGTAACATTCAAGATCTGTCAGTAGGTCCCAGGGGTACCAACAATAAGCTAACAAGCTAATAAGAAAATTCTAGCAGGGTGAGAAGAAACAAATTTTTTACCTCAAATACCCGAGCATATGTCTGTGGATGAAATGGGATGGCTCAATGCTAACAGCATAAATGATTAATGCGGTCCTGAGGACGTGATTTTGTAGAGAATGTAAAAGTAACATTAGCTGCAGAAATCCTTGGAAGAGTCTCTAGGGTTTAGACAGAATGGTGCAAAAAAACAAAAAACATCCAGTGATCAGCAGTTCTGTGGGCCGAAACACCCTGTTGATTAAAGAGGTCAGAGGAGAATGGCCAGACTGGTTTGAGCTGACAAGAAGGTTACGGTAACTCAAATAACCACTCTTTACAAAAGTGGTGAGCAGAAAAGCAGCTTCGAATGTTTAACCTTTAAAAGGATGAGCCACAACAGCACAAGACCACATCAGGTTTGACTCCTGTCAACCAAGAACAGGAATTCGAGGCTAGAGTGGGCACAGACTCACTGAAACGGGAAAGTTAAAGTCTGGAAAAAGACCAGGTGACATTTTTACGATCTTTAGCTGTCGATGTGTTGTGCATCCTGAGATGCTTTTCTGCACACCACCTTTGTAAAGAGTGTCTATTTAACTTCCTATACAAATTCCTATCTATTTGAATTTCTTTATATTCTAGTGTTCAAGAGATTCATGTACATAATACTGATATGTAATTTTTAAGTTTTTCATCTTTTTTTTTTCTGTTGCATGTGACGTTGTTAACAAATGCTATGATTCTTAAAGACCTTTTCAAGAAAGCTTTATATATATATATATATATATAAATATATATATATATATATATATATATATATATACATATATATATATATATATATACACACGTTATATACAGTACTGACATTAATTAAGCATTATGAGTGATATTTTTGTGTTATGTTTGTGTTTGTGTCTCTGACCTCACCTTTATAGATGACAGCAGTTTAAAAAAAAAACTGAATAAGATTATTATTTATTTTATTTTTTTTTAAGTAATATTTCCCATCCGTATGTTCACATCTGCAATATCCTCCTTGTTTTATCTTTTCCTGCTGTAGTCTAGTTTCCCAGCAGGGATTAACAGAGCTATGTTATTTAATCAAATCTTACTCAAATAACATCCAGAATGAATTATAAATCAAGTCGGATCACTGAAAGTAGCCTAATCTGACTCAGAGAAAAGGCTGACAAATAGATGGGATCAGATCGAGTGTCATCCGCTTGCACAATCAAACCTGTCGTGTGATTAGATTATCCATCCATCCAGATGTATAACATTAAAACCAAGCTGAGGATTATTTCTCACTGGATTAGTTTAACCAATTTCCCCTCCTGTCCTACAGAGCAAGTGCCAAGCCTGGCTCATTCCTCACTCTTTCACCAACAGGGCTCTTTTTCTTCTCTGCTTTCCCGCAAAGAGTCTGTGTGTCTGGTTGACCTGAGAAACCCTGCAGACCTCCTCAGAGCCTCAAAAAAAAAAAAAAGAAAAAAGAAAAAAAAAAAGAAAAAAAAAAAAAAGAAAAACACTTCAGACTTGCAAATGCAAACCCCACTCCCATCCTCATACCAATATCCATATATAGGTAAAATGTCTTCCATTTCTAACATGCATGTGTTTACTGTTTGAAAGGTATTCAGATTTATGGTTCATCTAAAGCTATAGAATGTAAACATATAAAATCTCCCATTTAATCCCAAACCACCTCCCATTAAACAACAATACACCAGGCTGTGTGAATGGAAACAGTGTAGGATGGGATTTAGGAAAGAATTTTGAATCCAGTCCTATTTGGTGAAGATGAATATTATAACTGTAATACTGTGTACTGTCTCATATACTGCTGTTTCCTGAAGAATGAGAATGAAAAGCTTACCCGAAATCATCGTCCATGGACTTGAAGAAAAATTTATAGTTGGGTTTATTGAGGACTTGTTTAAAGTGGGCCAGAGTGACTTCTTCGGCAGGGACTGGCACTTTGACCAGGTACGGAGTCTCCTGGTCGTCCAGGTGGTAGATAATTTTCGTCTCCCCCATTGCGGCCCGCTGGGGTGGAGAAGGCCGGGAGCATCGGGACTCGCGTACCTCCCGAAGCCGCTCCTGGGCGCCGGGACGCCGGTGAAGGCTGGTGCGGTGAACCGCTGCGCTCTTCTCGGTGGGATTCTGCGCTGTAATGCTCCGCTTTCTTTTTTTTTTTTTTAATAGGATAATGCGGTTGAACGCTCCAGTTTTCCCCGGAATATACTGCAGTCTTTACGGTACAACAATGTGGTTTAATATTCCTCTCTTTTCGATATTGTCAGCCGTTTTGTTGCTAAATCCGCTTACTTTATATAACAATAAACCGCAAATACACTATAGAGTATTCCTAATAGACTGTAAACTTGTACTGTAATTCTTGTGCTATCTAACAGATATTAGACCATATATATTTAATAATACGACGAACCGAACATGCTAGATCATCTCGTAATTTATTAGTCTTTTGCACTGGTATTGTCCAGAGACGAAGCAATATCGGACTGCTCCAGATTGGACTGTGCATGAAGATCACTGCTTTTCCCTCTTTCCCTGTGGAACAGCTGTAGGGTTGCCAGATTGCACAGGTTCAACATCAAGGAAAAACAATACAGGTAAAAAATAATTTACATTTTCTTTTTCTTTTTTTTTTTAAATTTTCATGTGAATCATTTTCCAGATTTTTGGATAAATTGCATATGTAACATGTCTTCTCTTACACTGTAGTAAAATATGTTTATTTCACTGTTTTTTTGTGCACTCGAGGCCACTGCTTTATCTGCCACCTAGAAACACTGATTAAGGCTTTAAGCCCCGCCCACTTCAGCTTATTTCACTCTGTGTGTTATGATCTACGTCAATTTTCTTTAAAAAAAAAAAACAAAAAAAAAACCTTACAAACTCCACGAACTAGAGTGGAAACTTATTAAACCATGTTGTATTCTTAAATACTTTTTTTTTTCAATTAAAAAAAAAAATACTTATAACCTAAAAGAAATTTTCCATGCCTATCCCTAATTAGAAGGATATTACTGATATAGATTTTACACTAGAAAAGAAATTATGAAAAAAAAAAATGTTTATAACATTATAACATGGTCTTTTCTTGATTAAACAACAAAGAAATTATTCTCCAAAAAGTCTCTCTTGCAAATGTTTTCACAATGAAATAAATATTTTCATTCTAAGAACATAAAAAGACTAGATTTTTTTATTAAATATGCAAATATATGCATAATCAATTAGATGAAGCCTCATTTGCATAAGTAAATAGATTTTTTTCAAGTTCCAATACAAAAAAAATATTTATAAGAATAAGCAATCAACTGGCAATTTAATATTTTTTTTATTTACTAGGTGTCTTGCCTTAATCACAGTTAACATCTCCTATAATTTCAGTATAAATAACACAAACTGCATCTGTCGCCTATTCATATAACAAACAACAGTCAGATTCATTGACAGCGTAACTGCGTTATTCATTATTGGAAAAATCATGAACATGACTTTTAAGAATACAGTGGCTTTATAAATGTAAATTTTAAAAAAAAAGATAGATTTTTTTGTCAAGATTTATTTTTATCTAAGCAAAACAAAACAAACAAACGAAAAAAATTAAATCCAAATCTTATCTACTGGCCTGCTTTCTTTCAGACTAATGGGCTTAAAGACAATGTGAGGGTTTTATTACATCTGGCAACCCTGACCAGATGTGCATGGAAGGGACATTGCGCCTCCTGTCGGTTTCCTTCACATGACCATTTATTTAATATCTAAAGTATTAACCTCAATAAATCTCCATTATAGAGTAATTCACAGAGGGGTCTCTAGGTAGAGCATAAAATAATGCTTTCTGCCCCATATCTATTTCACCTTATGTTCAGTAAGGAGCCTGCTAAGAATACATTTTTCACTTTAGATTTTTTTTTTCTATACCAACAAGAAAATGATTGTGTACAAAACATGCAGTGCCCATTTCATATGTAAAGAGATTTATTGCACCTATTGGTCAGAAATAATGAATCACATTCTGGTCTTGTTTTAGATCGTAAGTGTGAACTTTGCAGTATAATATCAGCGACTACCTTTGTGTTATACTCTGGATTTTGGCTTGTTCACGTTTATGAACTGCACAACAATACATTCTCTATTCATATAGCAGTTAACCCCCCCCCCCCGACTTAATTTGTAATAATAAGCATTAATATTATTGATCCCACAGCGCTGTTGAATAATCTATTCAGATTGGTCAGAAAGTGTTGATTGATTTTCTATAACAGCAGCTCTGACAATAGTTCCAGCTGTAATTCACATCACAGGTGTATATTAATGCGCATATTCTAATCAGTTATCGTTTCTATAGTAACAACCCATTCACAAGGACTTGTTTACAGAAGGCATCTCCAGTGTCAGCGCTTTGTAACAGTAAGTTTTTCACCACAGGAGAGGATTTTGTGCTTTTTGGTTTCTCAGTAAAATGACAAATCGTGTATTTCTCTTTTTTTTAAATAACTTTGAGAGAAAGAAAAGAAAGGCTGGTGATAGAACGTTGTTTATAGCTGCTATAGCGTACGTTATAACTGGAAATTTCTACACCATTAAACGTAACAATAAGCGGATAATTCGTTCATGTGGTTCTTTAATTAATAAAAAAGTGGGAAGTGGTAGCTCAGTGGTTAAGATGTTGGACTCCTGCTCGGAAGGTTGAGAGTTCAAATCCCAGCACCGCCAAGCTGCCACTGCTGGGCCCTTGAGCAAGGCCCTTAACCCTCAACTGCTCAGTTGTATAAAATGAGATAATTGTAAGTCGCTCTGGATAAGGGCGTCTGCCAAATGCCATAAATGTAAATGTAAATGTAAAAAAAAAAAAGATTGCTGGTAAAATGCTGCGGTATAAGAGGAATAAAATACTTCGGGATGTGTTTTTTGGTAATGGAATCACACCATCACATCACCACGTCACTGATTATTTTCCAATAACAGCACACTCTGGTTATGGTTTATTCGTTACTTAATAATAGTAAATAATGAGATTTCTGGTAATGGAATAAGTTCTTATAACAAACACAACAGAATACAACAAAGCTCATTTTCATGATCTTTATTTTCTGTAAAACAGAAACCAAACCAGTATTCGCTTGGCTTATTAAGGCCTCTGATGGTTGATGTTGATCCATCCAGCTCAGCTCCCAACCATCCACTGAGGCAATAGCACCCATTCCGATGACATTTCCTTATCTACATCCAAGTCCACCCACCTCTTTTGCATTTACTGTGTTGCGTTTATTCTGCATTTCTCTCCTCTTCTAATATTAAAGGCATTCAAGCTCACTACCAAAAATGACAAAATGGGGCCGAGGAAAAAGTGTTGACGTGAAAATCTGTTACATAATCAGGACATTTAAAAGCAAAAGTGGCAAACCAGCTCATTTAAGGTTTTAATTAACACACTTTTCCTAATTCTAACACAAAAAAAAAAAAATAGAAGAAAGAAAACAGAATGATAAAGTGTGCATGATTTACAGGAAACCTGCAGGAGATTTCTCTCCAACACTGACATCATAATGTCCCAAATATGGCTTCAAGCACAACGAAGATGCTGGTCGTTTTTTGGGCAGCCATATTTCTGAGTGTTGAAAGCTTTCATTGAAAGGCACAGACGTGTCTCCGTCACTTCAGCACTGACACACCTGAGAGTCAAATCGAGGTAAGATGAGGGGAACGGGGTTCCAGGTTTGGATAATCAAACAAACCATTCAAGGAAGATGAGAGAGAGTTTTATCCAATTTGCATTTAAGGCGTCGTCCTCATGAGGAAGCCAGACTCATTCGAGACTCCTCTAGAATATGACGGAACAGACGTGCTTTCACGTGACTCTTCAGTTTAAAAGTGATCATTTGGCCAAAAATGAATTTGACACAATTTCATCTTAACAAAAGCATCAGATCATGTTTGATTTTTTTTTTTTTTTTTTTTAGGTTTGCACTGAAGCTTATAGCCTAAATGACCAATCATGCACTCTCTTCAACACAAATCAGATGACTTAGTAAAATCTTTTTGCACACACTTTGCTAAAATAACAGAATAATTCCTAGCAGTCTTTATTTTAAAATTAATATGCAATACATATCAGAGCTACAAGATCATCCAAATCGATTCTCACACACAATTCACAATAACTTCAGGTCAAAGCTTTTACTAAAGTCATTGTTCGTGCGGAGTGACACCAAATTATTTGCTGAGGAAGAAAGCGTTTCTGGCTTTAAAATTGTCTATTAAGGAAAAATCCACCCTGAACGCCTTGCATATTAATCTTTATAATTAACATGGGATCTTCAGTTGCATCCAAGATTTATTTAATAATGAAATTCCAAGGTGACTTTTTTTAGTTTAAACATTATTCATTGGTATATTTTTAACTTTAGTTTTCTACATTACCCACAATGCTGTCCGACTACCTACTGAAAATGGAGCCAGTGGGATTTAACCTTTGCTTCATTTCTACTTAGTGATGCAGCAGTGCTTTATTCCTTTAGTCTGTCCAGCTCTCTCACCACCTCATCTGTGCACTCTGCTCAACCAGATCAGGTTCGAACTCTTTAACGTTCATGCCAATACTGCTGACAACGCCATTGTGTTTGTCATCTCGTAGCTGTGGTAACTCGGCACCATTATGTTGTGTAGCTGCATTGCATTCTGGAACTTTGAGTCCAACTTCTGCACCAATGTCTCCACTAATT
Organism: Pangasius sanitwongsei; assembly: GCA_037576675.1. Taxonomy (NCBI): domain Eukaryota; kingdom Metazoa; phylum Chordata; class Actinopteri; order Siluriformes; family Pangasiidae; genus Pangasius; species Pangasius sanitwongsei. The sequence goes on from CM075008.1 coordinate 21,838,176, forward strand.
CACTAATTACTCATTAATATGACATTGAATGTTGCTGGACAATGGTGAGTCATAAAAACTAACAGCGAAACCTGTCTGTCATTCCTTATGTCTGGGATTGTTGAAAATGTTTGTCCTATTAATCACCATTGTAAGTGTGTAACCAATAACAATGCCGTCCTGTGATGCCAGTGCAGCAGACAAACACTAACTTCTCATACAGCACCAACCAACAGATTAGCACCAGCGTCACTAATATTTCCGTATAAACGTATTTAATGTGTTTCAGGGTGGCGTTTTCCTTTAACCACTTGCTGGCTTTGACACGTGTGTGTGATTTAGGAATGCAGTTTGCACAACGCTGAAGTGGAGGCTATAAGCTGCTATTGCTCCTTGTAGAGCTTCAGCCTGAAGAAGAAGACAAAGAAGAGGATGAAGAAGAAGAAGACAACTTTGGACACCAAACATCTGCATTGAAAGGAAAATTGTGAACCTTTCATTTTTGGCCAAAGTATATTTTGAATCCATGAGCAGCTTTCACGTGTCATTACGCTGGCTTTTAATTCCAGTCTCTGATATGGAGTCCATTAATAGTCACATCATGTGATCTGAGGTCAGCGGCACATGGGAGTTTTCAAGGGTGCAAAACACATTCAAACAAGTGCATAGGCAGAGTGCAAACACACACACACACACACACACACACATATACACACACATATACACACACATATACACACACATATACACACACATATACACACACACCCATTAACATGGAACTGACAGATGGAAATCTGTAACTGACACATCCATATGCACCCTCATGCACAGTCTTACATACACCCACACACCCACACACACCCACACACACACACACACACACACACACACACACACACACACACACACACACAGTTGAGGTCAAAAGTTTCAGAATCTGCAAAATGTTAATTATTTTACCAAAATAAGAGGGATCATACAAAATGCATGTTATTGTTTATTTAG
>CM075008.1:21845435-21925917 GCA_037576675.1 Pangasius sanitwongsei
TACTTAAACTCCTGTACCTTCTTCACCTCTTCACCCTGTAATCTTACTGTTCCACTTCCCTCCCTTTCATTCACACACAGAGAAAAGTAAAAGAAATACGGAAGATATACGAAAACGGAAAAGAACTAAAACTAGAAAAAAGAAATGTCTGCCGTCGCTAATTTACATGTAGCTTAACGTTCAGAGTATTTTTGGAGAACTGTTACTGTTTTCTTATTTTACAGTTAAACTATAAAATGTGGCTTTTGTAGATTTCTGTCCCAAATGGACGAATGGACGGTCTGTTTGAGGTCTACGGCCCCGACTCCCCGAACGACAGGACTGAGCGCCGGACCTGATGAAGCTGGCGATGTAAACGTTGACGAAGGTGGCCATGAGGTACTGACAGTCGAAGCGGTCCATAATTCCTCCGTGACCAGGAATGGTGTTGGCGAAGTCCTGCAGAAGAGCAGAGCAGAGCAGAGTTCACTCAGGAAGCTAAAGCTGTGCTTTATTCATATTAACCCCTCAAGCAGGAGGTCACATGACACAACGGCGGCTGTGGAGACTAAGAGCGCGTGAACAGGTTTATCGTGAACCTTAATCTTGAAGGCCCTCTTGAACCCGCTGGCGAAGAATCCTCCGAACGGACCCATGATGGAGGCGAAGCTGGACAGAGCGATGCTGTGGATCTGGAACGGGTAGAGCTTCACCGTGGTCTGAAACAGACAGAGAACACACTCTCGCACCACTTCTGCAGCGGAAAAGCTTTTCACCATCGTCTGTGGAAATGTGCGGCGGTTGGAGGAGGAAGTGCTTTTCACGCATCACTGCACTTTTTTTTTTTTTTTTTTTTTTTTTTTTTTTTAAAATCGACACGGTCAGAGAAAGCTTTCGCCAAGAACAAAGAACAAGAGGCTTCCAGCTCTGTGATCCGGTCAGGATTGTGTTCCCGCCCCCAAAACCACTGCGACCAATCAGAACACAGCTCCTACACCAAATACTACTGTACACAATTTTATATAAAACAACAAAACTAATGATGGCTGTTTCTGTAACGATTCACAATTTGTTTATATTTGATGAAGTTCAAATATTTAAGATATTAGGACTCATGGAGCTGGATGAATGAATGATTATTTGGATGGATGGATGGATGGATGGATAGATATTTGAATGGATGCATATTTACATGGATGGATGGATAGATGGATGATATATTAGGATGAACGGATATTTGGATAAATAGATGGATGGATGAATGAAAATTTAGATTTATTTATATTTCATTGGATAGATGGATGGAAATATTGATGGATGGAGAGATTTGGATGGATGGATATTTGGATGGATGGATGGATGGAGAGAGAGAGAGAGATTTGGATGGATGGATATTTGGATGGATGGATGGATGGAGAGAGAGAGATTTGGATGGATAGATATTTGGATGGACGGATGGAGAGATTTAGAGAGACGGATATTTGGATGGATGTATATTTGGGTGGATGGATGGATGAATATTTAGAATGATGGATGGATGGATGGATAGATGGATGAATATTTAGAATGATGGATGGATGAATAATTAAAATGATGGATGGATGGATGGACAGACAGATATTTGGACGGATGGGTGGAGAGATATTTGATGGGCAGATATTTGGATGGATGGATAGATAGAATGAATAAAAGCTCATTCGCATATGTATTGCACGGTCAAGAACAATCATTGCTGTCTCTTGCAAATGCTTAAATAGTGGTGTCCATATTTCATGTGTGTGTGTGTGTGTGTGTGTGTGCACGTGCGAGTGTGTGTGTGTGTGTGTGTGTGCACGTGCGAGTGTGTGTGTGTGTGTGTGCACGTGCGAGTGTGTGTGTGTGTGTGTGTTACCCAGCCAGTGACGGACTGCAGGACAGAGGGCAGTGTGTAGTCCTGCAGCTGGAACAGCTCTGAAGGCTCGCAGTCCACTGTGAAGCTGTTCGAGTCGTTATTAAACTCCACTGGACACACAAAGTAACGATAACCTGCCATCACGTAGGACAACTACAGAGAGAGAGAGAGAGAAGGAGGGGTAGGTAGAGAGAGAGAGAGCGAGCGAGAGAGAGAGAGAGAGAGAGAGAAAGAGAGAGAGAAAGAGGGGTAGGTAGAGAGAGAGAAGGAGGGGTAGGTAGAGAGAGAGAGAGCGAGCGAGAGAGAGAGAGAGAAAGAGGGGTAGGTAGAGAGAGAGAAGGAGGGGTAGGTAGAGAGAGAGAGAGTGAAGGTGGGGTAGGTAGAGAGAGAGAAAGAGAGAGAGAAGGTGGGGTAGGTAGAGAGAGAGAGAGAGAGAGAAGGTGGGGTAAGTAGAGAGAGAGAGAGAGAAGGTGGGGTAGGTAGAGAGAGAGAAAGAGAGAGAGAGAGAAAGAGAGAGAGAGAAGGTGGGGTAGGTAGAGAGAGAGAGAGAAAGAGAGAGGAGGAGGAGGGAGAGTGAGAATGTTCGAGAGAGTGTGAGGGAGAGTAAGAGAAAGAAGGAATGAGAGAGAAGGAGAGAGAGAGAGAGAGAGAGAGAAGCATTAATTATTTCTTGTGATGCACTGGCTAATTAAACGAGCAAATTCAATAACGAATTGGTGAAATTAAAATAAAAGAAAATGAAAAAAAAAGAAATGTAAAACAGAGAAGAGACTAAATGGAAAGGAAAAGAAGCTTAAAAAAAAAAAAGAAACAAATGGGAAAAGAAAACCTGTTCGGGTTTACTCACCATGATTCCGAACACTATGGTGGAGAAAAATCCCCCTATAAACCCTTCCCACGTCTTCTTCGGAGACAGCTGAAGAGGGAAAAGAAGGACATCGTATACAAAAACGTGTAGTTAGATAAAAAAAAAAAGAAAAATCATAAATCAGCGCTAGTTTACAGCCGGCGGAGAGCGGTGCATGTGGAGGAGCTCACCTTGATGAGAGGAGTTCGGCCGAAGAAGAATCCAAACATGTAGGCCATGATGTCATTACAGATCACACAGGAGATGGGTACGATGAACCTGCAGGTACGCAACACACCTGTCTCAATTTACAGCCGTGTTCAAACGCGACAAAACGTGTGTGTGTGTGTGATGAGAAACGCTGCTGCTCTTGTTAACTCCCTTGTACAAGAAAAGAAATATACCATCCTTTCCAACGCCCGAGCTCGGCTCTAAAACGCAAATTCACAAAGTAGCATAAATTAGAAAATCGGATTTCACCGCGTTGTCTGAACGCAGCCAGTGCTGCCCTCTACTGGACACGGCGTTTATGACGTCACGTTTCTCACAAGAATGTAAAAATCCCAGAGATCGCGCGAGAGAGAGAGAGAGAGAGAGAGAGAGAGAGCAAAATAAGCTGTGCTCTCTGGGCTCTCGCTCTCTCTCCTGTCAATCACAGCGACACTAGCCGATCGTGTGTGAGCTCATGTATGCGGAAGAGGGCGGATAGCGCTTTCCTCCGAGTGTGTGACACGCAGCATGAGCAGCAGCTGGGAAAGGTGCAGAGGAAGCACGTGTTGAAATAACAATAACACACCGTAACCGCCATTTTATTAGCTGCTCTATCACTTCCTGATCTCCCCCCCCCCCCCCTCGACTGGAATTTCACGTACGGTTTCTGAGAGTGTGTGAGATTTAGGGTCAGTACTGACCAGATCATGCCTTCAAACAGGTTGTGGATGATGAGGTGCGACTGAGTGACCACGATCAGCAGAGTCACGTGGGTCCAGCCGAACTGCACGGAACACACACACACATCGTATCCGTTCAAATATTGTTTTAAAGGTTTGGTTTACAAGATGCGTGGCTGAACGACGACTGTATTTACCATGTAGAACTGCAGCCGGTAGTGCTTCTTCACCAGGCTCAATACGAACATGCAGAACCCTGCAACACACACACACACACACACACACACACACACACACACACACACACACAGAATGATCAGAGAAAGAGAGCTATTCATGGCGTTCCCAGCTGGCTGATGAACTATATTTAGATCAGCCACACTTTCTCTAATTATAATCCTTTTCAAAGGAGCCGTCAACACGAGTCAGGCTGCTACTGAACACACACCAATACTCATCACGTCATCTCCAGAACAACCCGTAAGACGCAACTCATCAGTCACAATACAATCTGTACAGGGAAAGAAAGATTAAAGCAGTAAAACCAAGGAATGACATGAACCTCCAGGAAGAGTCATGTGACCCAAATCACGTGCAGAGTCGTATCGACAAACACAGATTAAAAACGAAAACACCACCAGACATGAATCTGTCGAGACGTGTTCCCTGAATCAGAGTCCATCTGATACGAACGGATATTGCATAAAGTGTGTTTTAAACCAAATCAAATGCGTTATTGCTTTAAAAGAAAAAAAAAAAAAAAAACATTTGAATGGAAAGCACTAAGTTGTAATGTTGGGTGACTTTTAAATTTTAACTTTTTAAACTTTTACCTACTGAATCGACTGAAGCTGCTTCCTAAGTTCCCTGAAAATAAACAAGCAACTGCCGATCTTTTTTTTTTTTTTTATTTCCAGCACAGCGGTGCTATTTAGTCTTTTTTCGAGATTATGACACGCTGCACTGGCAAAGGAGTTCAGCAATAAAAAAAATCGGACAAATCTCTCCATCCATCTCATTCCGCTAGCTTCCTGACGACAACGTCGAGCGACTGTGACTCGGTGGAACAACAGCAGGAAAAAGAACGTGGACGAAAAGATGCGGAAATTTACGAGCGTGACAATAACGTGAACGGCGAGGAGAAAGCAAGGAAAAACAATTAAACTGTTAGCTGATGTTTTATGTTTATGTTTATGTTTATGTTTATTCACTGGACATTAACATAATCCATGATATGAACAATGAGGCCCTGAACAGCATTTTACAGTCTCTGAAACACTCGATGTTTTCAACACCACCTTTAAAAGCAATGCAGGTGAGGGTTAAAGGTGTGGCTCAGGGCGAAATATCATTTTTTTATTGACACGATGACACTTTTTTTCTTTAAAAAAAAAAAAGCTTTAAAATGTTTGTTTTGAACTGAAGCACTTTTACATTTTAAACTCGTTCACACAAATATCTTACGTCCAAATTATAGATAAGATAATAGAATCAATCCTAACAAAAGAAGAAAAAAAAAAACAATCAATTCTTCTGTTTATATGTAAACATTTCTATTTGCAAAAATAATTTTATTTTCCAAATCAAACTCCAATCTTTGCTCTTTATTACAACTCGATACAGATCCTGAGTATCGCATCAGTGCCATCTCTAATATATTTATTAGATATATATATATGTATCTGCTGATGTACCGTTAATGGAAGGGGATGTGCTTTTGCTGAACGACTGGGCATGTTAAACCGCTGGAGCTCGTGTGTGTGTGTGTGTGTGTGTGTGTGTGGAAGACCCAGCTTCAGGCTTTACCACATCCTGTTCATCGCACTTCACATGAACTGACGTGCTTCTTTCACTCTCTCGCTCGCTCTCTCTCTCTCTCTCACACACACACACACACACACACACACAGTGTCTCACTGCAAAAGTTTGTACACCCTCTGTAAAGTTACATACATGAAATGCTTGGCTAACGTCTCAATCTGTTCATTATATGATTTGTTTCGGCGTATTCTGTGCTCCCCGAAGGTGGATGACGGGTACTGCACCTGCCTTTGCTACTTCCTGTAGGCAACCATTTTAAACAGGAAGTGAGGTGGCAATGGGGTGTGGGAAGGGAGACTTGTGTGTGACCTATACGTGAGAGTGCCTTGGAATGGCCTGGAGCCCTAGATTGCAGCTTTGCGATTTCTTTATTCCAATAAAACGTCAAGATTTTCTCTACTCGCTGTGAGTAGCGTTAAATACTTTTTTTTTTTACTTTACTCATCGAACAAAAGTCGTTACACATCTACTCTGCAACGACGACACCGGCAAGACATATATTTTGCATTTTACAAGTAATAAATTTGTTAAAAATTAAACTTTTAAGCTTGCTAATTAGGATAATAGACACCCCCTTTTTCCACGGAACAAAAAAAAACAAAAAAAAAACAGCGTTAGTCTGTTCACCTGCACATTGTATGAGCCACCATTTTTTTAACTTTAATTCTGATTAAATATTTAATTGGATTTTTCTGAGCTGTGATTCCCTAACTGCTTTATGTTAATTTATTTTTATTTGTCGAATTTTTACTACAGGCGAGTGCGTGTCCTCACCGGAGAGATAGAGGGCGAAAGAGATGAAGCGGTGGTATTTGCTGAGAATCCTCAGCGGCTCCTCCCTCTGCACCAGCGTGAAGAAGTAATCAGTCACCGTCTCTCCGTAGAAGAAGTAGTTCACACACAACAGGAAGTACCTGACACACACACACACACACACACACACACACACACACACAAGTTTAAGTAGTTTAGCACACACTGGAACTTCCTGTTGTCTATAAACAGGAAGTAAACTTCACCGTGTAGCTGAAAATAAAAACGAGGCGGCCATCTTGGACAACCTGACTCACTTTTTCCCCTCAACATAATTTGGTATCACTCCGCCCCGCCTAGGCGGAGTTTTGTTTTGTTTTGTTCAATTATTTGCATATTTGTTGTTGTTTTTTTGTGCCATTGCATAAACTACAGCAAACAAACTCTGATTTCGGCTCCGTGTGCAAAACTACGTCGCCCACGACCGCGGATAATAAGATTATTATTTATTATTTTTTTAAACAAAAACTACATCATCATTCATCTATAATAACTCTATAACTCTATAATCTAATCTAATCTAATCTAATCTAAGATGACTACATGGTTACCTTTGCTTTGCTGATGGTGAAATATACGAAGCAGGTCAGACAGAAAGGAGGATTAACAAGAAAATTAATAAAGAGGTTATAAATATCACACCTGCACAGCACGAGAGCAGAGAGAGAGAGAGAGAGAGAGAGAGCAGGATAGAGAAAGTGTGAAGAAAAAAAAAAAAAAAAAAAAAAAAACAGGTAGGAGGTGTGGAGCATCTCACCAGCTGAGCGTCCTGAACCAGGGCAGGTCGTAGGAGTGATACACGCTGTAGCCGATGGTGATGATCTCATGGAAACACTTTATCTGCACACACAGCACCTGATGAACAAAACACAGAGAGAGAGAGAGAGAGAGAGAGAGAGAGGGAGGGAGAGAGAGAGAGAGAGCGAGGAGTCTGTTGAGTTCTGGATTCTGATTGGTCAGAAGGTGTTGATTCATTTTCTGAATCGAATAACGGCGGCGCTGAAAAAAAATAAATAAATAGTGCAGGTTTAATATGGATGCACTCGTTCGGGATACGTTATCGTTTCTATAGCAACGGCTCGTTCACAGGGACGTGACGGAGCTTTCCCCGTAAGGAGAGATGTGTTTACGTGGCCTGGACGGAAGGAGTCTCCAGTGTCGGCACTCTGTAACAGTCAGAGGTGAAGCTGTGACTTTAACTTTTCCGACGTCTTCAGGACAGAAGAGTTTACGCTTTTGTTTTCGTGGTTTCTCGGTAACGACGACGACGACAACGACGCCAGGCTACGTGTTTTTTTTTTTTTGGTTATTTTTTTATTATTAACTTCAGAAGAAAGAGAGCAAAAAGAGAGGCTGGTGAAGGAAAGTTACTGCTAAGTAAAAAAAAACAAACAAAAAAACAGGAATTAATCTGTTTGTCTGACGTAACAATAAGTGGATAAAAATTATGTGTCTTTTTTTAAAATAAATAAATAAAATAAATGTTGAGGAATTGTGGTATAAGAGGAATAAAGCACTTTGGGACGTGCTGTTATGGGAAAATTCAGGCTGGTAACAGTAACTCCGCTTAATCATTGATTGTTTTCCTACAAAAGCATGACGCGGAGTGTTGCGCTAAAAAGGACGTAAAAGCTTTCGGTGTGTTACAGCATCAGGTTTCAACTTTTCAAAGAAATTGATTTGAAACACTCTTTAACCACGTGTGTGTGTGTGTGTGTGTGGGTGTGGGTGTGTGTGTGTGTGTGTGTGGGTGTGCTTAGTATTAAGATATCAAATTTCTTATTCAATCTGGAGCGTGTGTGTGTGTGTGTGTGTGTTGTGCTGTTGTTCTGAAAGACTCAGAGTGCTACAGTGAAGGAGAAGAGGAGGAAGAGGAGGAAGAGGAGGACGAAGGCACTCACGATCATCATCAGCACCATCGGACCGAGATAAATGATGAAGAAGAAGAAGGAGATCATGGCCAGGGTGAGGATTCCTCTCACCCACCAGTTCTTCCACCTGTGACACACACACACACACACACACACACACAGTCCTGATTGAACATGAAATTTGATATCTAAATACTAAGTGCACACACACACACACACACACACACTTCGGCTGTAACATAAAGCAGCGCACCAACTAATCAATAAACACTCTCGCTCCTACGGGAAATCGATAGCCGGGGCAGGAACGAGCGAGGGATGATGTCAGAGTGTGACATCACTACATCACTGTGTACACTACGCTATCTTACTCCTCAGCATGGCAGATGCAGACTCGGGAAAACAATCTGTTCTCTGCAGGTGTGTGTTTCTGTGTGTGTGTGTGTGTGTAGACGTTATACATGGCGTTACCGTGACGACAGGCCTGACAGGGCTTTGTTCAGCACCTCGGGGGTGTCGTCGGAGGGTGCGGGAACATCGGGTACACCGGAGTCGGGCTTGGACTCGCTGTCTGATACTCCGCCGTCTTTCTCCATCCTGTCCTCCGCCTCTGAACCCTGAACAAACAGAGAGAGAGAGAGAGAGAGAGAGAAGTAGAGAGAGAGAGAGAGACAAAGACAGAGAAATGGCAACAGAGAGACAGACAGAAAGAGGGAAAGAGAGAGCGGCAGGGAGAAAGATAAGAAAAGACAAAGGAAGAGAGTGAGAGAGGGAGAAAAACCGAGAGTGAGAGACAGACAGTGAGTGATAGAGAGTGAGAAAAGGAGAAAGGAGAGACAGAGCGAGAATAAGGCAGAGAGAGGAAAGAGAGAGAGGGTGTGAGAGAGAGAGACAGAGAGAGAGAGAGAGCGCGAGTGAGACAGAGGGTGATACAAAGAGAGAAAGTGAGACAGAGAGTGATGGTGAGAGAGTGAGAGAGAGAGACAGAGACAGAGAGTGATGGTGTGTGTGTGAGAAAGAGAGAGAGAGAGAGACAAAGAGAGAGAAATGGCAACAGAGAGACAGACAGAAAGAGGGAAAGAGAGAACGGCAGGGAGAAAGATAAGAAAAGACAAAGGAAGAGAGTGAGAGAGGGAGAAAAACCGAGAGTGAGAGACAGAGAGTGAGTGATAGAGAGTGAGAAGGGGAGAAAGGAGAGACAGAGCGAGAATAAGACAGAGAGAGGGAAGAGAGAGAGTGAGTGAGTGAGTGAGACAGAGGGTGATACAAAGAGAGAGAAAGTGAGACAGAGAGTGATAGAGAGAGAGACAGACAGTGATAGTGAGTGATAGAGAGAGAGAGACAGAGAGTGATAGTGAGAGAGTGATAGAGAGAGACAGAGAGTGATAGAGAGAGACAGAGAGAGAGAGACAGAGAGTGATGGTGAGAGAGTGATAGAGAGAGAGAGTGATCGAGAGAGAGAGACAGAGTGATAGTGAGAGAGTGATAGAGAGAGAGAGAGACAGAGAGTGATAGTGAGAGAGTGATAGAGAGAGAGAGACAGACAGTGAGAGAGAGAGAGAGAGACAGAGAGTGATAGAGAGAGACAGAGAGACAGACAGTGTGAGAGAGAGAGAGAGAGAGAGAGAGAGAGACAGAGAGAGAAAGACAGAGAGTGATGGTGACAGAGTGATAGAGAGAGACAGAGAGACAGACAGTGAGAGAGAGAGAGAGAGAGAGAGAGAGACAGAGAGTGATGGAGTGATAGAGAGAGAGAGAGATAGAGAGACAGAGTGATGGTGAGAGAGTGACAGAGAGAGAGAGAGAGAGTGATAGAGAGAGAGAGACAGAGAGTGATAGTGAGAGAGTGATAGAGAGAGAGAGAGATAGAGAGACAGAGTGATGGTGAGAGAGTGACACAGAGAGAGAGAGAGAGAGAGAGAGAGAGAGAGAGTGATAGTGAGAGAGTGATAGAGAGAGTGATAGAGTGATAGAGAGAGAGAGAGAGAGAGAGAGATTATTATTTGGACACAAGCAGAAATTCCTGTTCTCTAAAGGAGGCCTCTTCAGCATCACTGCTGCTGTTTTCTGACCACAGTAATCTTCGTGTCACACAGCAGCCTGTTGCCGTGGCCTTACGAAACCACCAATCCCGATCAGCCTTCCTCGTCACCATAGCAACACCCGAACTGTGTCATCAGCGATGACCAGCAGGACCACGTTCCCAGAAGCGATTTTGTGTCTCGCTTTTCCCCCCTGATGCTAATAACTGTGCTTGGAGACGACAGACAGCTGTGTTCCAGCTGTGTCTGTCACGTCTCACCCACGAGCCCCATCGAGCTGCCAGGAGGAGCCGGGGTCGCCATGGAGACGGAGCACTTCCTGTCGCTCAGGATGCCGAGAGTTAAAAATACCCCTTCCTCTCGCTTCTCTGGTGCAAAAATAGCTGCTCAGGAAGCCGAGGACGCCGATTCGCTAACGGCAAAAATCAGAGAGAGAGAGAGAGAGAGAGAGAGAGAGAGAGAGAGAGAGAGAGAGAGGCAGCAGTAGAGTTCAGGAAACGCTCCTACATGTTCTGTGTGTGTGTGTGTGCGTGCGTGTGTGCGTGTGTGTGCGTGTGTGCGTGCGTGTGTGTGTGTGTGTGTGTGTGTGTGTGCGTGTGTGCGTGCGTGCGTGTGTGTGTGTGTGTGTGTGTGTGTGCGTGTGTGTGCACTATCATGCCGCGACGGTGATTCATCCTGTGTTGGTTTGGCTGCGAGCTCTGCGTAAACCTGAGAGAGCCTCGGATTCATACCAGAGCCTCCGTGTTGAGATTTTATAAATAACAAACTACGACACGGAGCCCTGGCTGCGGTTACGCCGTGGAGCCCGATGCACGATTCTGATACCTTGAAACCTTTTTGTTTACATTTCCTACGTAAGATCTGACCCCTGTCCGATTCCCGTGTTTATCGTTTCCCTTTTTAAAAAAAATGCGCTCTATTATGCAACTTTTCAGCAGCAGCAGCAGCATCGCGGCCGTCAAAAGATCATAACAATGAAAACTACACACATTCCTCTTCGTCAAACACCTGAATCTACACTTTGATTGATTTCTTAACGTTGTGTTTTCTTTCAGGTCTTCGATCGGGGTTTTAGCTCGACGCTACTCTTAGCCCCTGATCTAGTGAACTAGCACGAGGATGTGTTTTTGACAGAGACTCCAAAGCTCTTCTGTAAGTCTCTTAAATGCTCGATGCTGCAAACGTAAAAAAATAAATAAATAAATAAATAAATAATGTAAATGAACGGACGAGTCATAAAAAAGGCATTTTCGTTTCAACACAGATTATTTTAGCCTCTCTGTTTTTTAACCTTAAATTTTTGACTTTCATGTTACGTTGGCATTAGAGTCAGGGCCGAGTCAGGGCCGAGTCAGGGCCGAGTCAGGGCCGAGCCTGTCCTCACACTGCCATGACCCGAGAAATGTCCTCATAGACGGCTCGGTTTCTGTCACTTTTCTTTTTTAAAAAGTTGTTTTCCCTTCAAACACTGATAAGATATTTATTTCATCTGGACTCCACTGACTAGCCTTCAGGATTCACATGTGTCCAGGATCAGAAGTAATAATAATAATAATAATAATAATAATATAGATAAACAAATAAATAAATAAACACTGTAAACAAATGTTAAACTCGAGCATTTTAGTGGTTTGTGAGTAAAACCACATCGATTATAATTTTTAATTCGTTAATGAACGACACATGACGCTTTCTAACTTTTCACAGCTACGTTTAAGGTTATGGAACGTTGGCGAGACTCGTCTCCAGGACCGAGGAGTTTCTTTTCTTTTCTTTTCTTTTCTTTTCCGTTCCTTGTTGACTTCGAGAGATAAAAAAGGAGAAACCTAGTGACTTTAAAAAAGTCGCCTGAACACCTGCAAATCATCTCCTCACAGCAAACGTCACCACGTCAACGATTAAACGCTTTTCTGTGTTATGTAACCGACGTACTTTAATCCGTTTAATTAGATCGTGTGGAGCGTGCGCCTCACGAGCGCCTGTCGATCAGCTGTTGCTATAGAAACGAATAATATTTTAAAATTTAATCAACACCTTCTGATTCAGGATTTAACCGAGCAGTGCTATATATAATTCGTATCAAATCTCTGATAAAAGAAAAACTGTTTGACATAACACGCGTACGTTTACCCCAGACGTGAAACGCGTTCCCGCATCCCCGCGTGTGCCGTTTGAGCACCGAGTGATGAATTTCATTTGAGACTATTGTCGCAAAACAATGACGATAACTCCACGATTAACCGGAAAATCAGGAAGTGGGCGTTTAAGACGCGAGTCACATGACCAGATCTCGGATACGTTTCGGATTTTGAACCTCACTTGACTAATGGCTCGTTTCGGATGTGTTTACACGTACGCGCCAAAGCCTGACGTGTGTCAGGAGTCAGGAGAAAGATCGGGATTGGTTGGCGGTGTGAATGCAGCCATCGGGACGATCTTCTGCAGACTGGATTTAACGGGATTGTCTGTGCGAGGTAAGTTGGGGGGCGGAGCATGTTGCCGACGTTTCCAAGGGAAATGGGGACATGTCGGTGTCTCCTATAAGCTTCAGACACGGATACGGATACACGGAGAAAAAAAAAATCTCTTTCTCTCCTTCCCCTTCTCTCTCTTTCACTCTTTCTCTTTTGGTGACAGGCGCTTCCAGCTGAGGCCAGATGTTTCTAGAGTGCAACAGTACCGGTCATGTCATCTCATGTCCAACTTTAATGTTGGTTCTTAACACTCGTATTCAATCTTCATTTTAAAAAAAAAACAAAAAAAAAACATAAATAAATAAAATTGTCCCGAGTTGTTACGTAAATCAGAGCTGGGAGCTAATAATAATAATAATAATAATAATAATAATAATAATAATAATATGGTGCTAACGTAAAGTAATAACATATGGCCAGACTGTTAGCTAGTTAAGTGCATTAATTATTAATAATGTTCTTTTTCAGTGTTAAACAATTTTTTAAACAAATAAAAATGTTTCATTTTACACAGAAGAGAAACTTTTATTATACATTTGTTTATTAATCGTTTATTAAACGAAACGTTTCTCGTAAAAACGTCTAGAGGAATTGCGATATATCGTCCACTGAGCGCTAAATGACGAGGGCGTCGTTTCATGAGCGAGTGTTTTATTCTCCGCTCTACGGAAGCTCTGTTGTAGTTTGCGCTCTGATGTTCCTGGAAGCTCTGGTCAAATATATTTTACAAAAAAAATAAAAAATTTTTTAAAAGAGGAAGCGGTGGAGAAATGTATCTTTCCGCCCAGTACGCAAGCGCAGGCCTCAGAATAAACCCTCAAAAGCCACACCACTTTCGCTGAGACATTATCGTCCGTCCCATTAGGCGCATAGAGGAAACGGCGTCTGGGGGAAAAAAAAAAAAAACAGGCAAATGGACTGATGAAGGACGATTAAAGGAGGGAAAGAAAGAAAAAAAAAAAAAGGTCTCAGAGGTTTCGGTTAAGCCGGACTGCAGCGGAGGAAACTGGGACGTTATCTTTAGCAGAGTGTGGAAATGTGTAGAGAGACAACACTGCAATCTGACAAAAAATAAATAAATAATAATATAAAGAATACATTATTCTGATTAAATATTAAAGTGATATTAAAATATTTATTTAAAATGTAGGCGATAAAACAATAATAAACCACCTCTGAGTTTCCTCTCGGTGTCCTCTTTTCTTTTATACATCGTTAAAGCGGTTAATTCCGTTTAAACGTAATGCAGGATAATGAACTGCGCTCGGTAACAGGAAGCTGATTGGACGTTGTCACGTGCTAGCGTTTTTATTGGCTGAAGATGGCGAGTTCGAAATCCGATGATGCCGCAGCCCAAGAGAGCCCAAAACTGTCTCTGGGTGGGCGGGGCATTCTCTCTCTCTCTCTCTCTCTCTCACCTGTCAATCACAGTAACACTAGCCAATCACGGGCTTCAGTCAGCTCATGTATGCGGAAGAGGGCGGACAGCGCTGTGCTCTGAGCGTCTTATGCTAGCTGCACGTGACTAGCATGTGTTAGCCTTCACCTTCGCTGGTTGTTATGGTAGCTGTGAAATGATGGGGCTAAGTGGTGGGTGTGAACTGAAAAAAGTATATATTAAATAATAAAAAAAACATCTAAGAACTAGGGATGTTTTTTTCAAATCATATTACGATATTTAAAGGCATTTCTACGAAACACGATAAGCATCATATCGCGATCTATATCTCTGCTAACAAACTGCCAGCAAGGAGGAGAAATAAAACCGACGTAAAAATATTAACAATGTTTAAAAACGGTGCAAAATCTTTAACATCCAATCAGCTGCTTCTAGCCGGTTTGCGGCTGTTATTTCAAACGATATCCACGAGATCAGAAAAGAAAACGTGTTTCGTGGTCGTTTATCGCAGTAGCGGTATTACATCAGCTCCACTGAGAACCGGGTCTTCTCGTGAACGATGGTTCCTCGACATCTGCGTGAAGCCGTGTGAGGAGAGCGAAACGAAATCCACGACTGGAGAAAGGAGGAAGACGAGGATGACGTGTTTTATTCCTCTTATACCACATCGAATTTTTTTCATCTATTAAAGAACGACAGGTCGTACTTGTTACCCGCTTATATTTACGTTTAACATCCGTGAAACCGCGCGTTAGTTCCTGTTCTCACGTACGTTATAGCAGCTACAAACCCTCGCTCACTCGCTCTCGCTTGAAACGAATAAGACGCGTAAACTCGCCGTCTGTCCGGAACACGTCGGAAAACGTAACGTAGCGGCTTTACCTCTGACACTGGAGACTCCTTCTGTACACGTTAAGTAAACATCTCCTCACAGAATATCAACGATTACACACGTTTGTTAAACCTCACGTTCGTGAAGCGTCCGACGTACTGTGAACGGGCTGTTACTACGGAAACGATAACGTATTAGAGCGAGCGCGTTAACATAGACCCGCGCTACTGAATGACTCATCACCTCGCACCTTTACGGCTCGTGACTAAAGTCCAGTTCAGCCGCAGAAATGCAAACTGATCGTTCCAGCAGGCGTTAAACCACATCCGCGTCGTCTCGGCCCGATGCAAAGCTGCGGTCTGGCGGCGTGATGTTCACCTCGTACCATCGCTGTCACGCTCTCTGACCTTCACACTCACCGTGTCTACCAGATTCCCTCCGTCCGGCTTCATCACAAAAACCTTTTCGGCGTTTATCCTTCTGTTTAGCACCGGACTGCTCTCTCTCTCTCTCTCTCTCTCTCTCTCTTTCTGTCTCGCTCTCTCTCTCTCTCTCTTTCTGTCTCGCTCTCTCTCTCTCTCTGTTTCTGTCTCTCTCTCTCTTCCTGTCTCTCTCTCTCTCTTTCTGTCTCGCTCTCTGTCTCTCTCTCTCTCCCTCACTCTTTCTCTCTTCCTGTCTCTCTCTCTTTCTCTCTCTCTGTTTCTCACCCTCACTCTTCCTGTCTCTTTCTCTCTCTCTCTTACTGTCTCGCTCTCTTTCTCTCTTTTTCAGCGTTTATCCTCCTGTTTAGCACCGGACTCTCTCTCTCTCTCTCTCTCTCTCTGTCTCACTCTCTGTCTCTTTCTCTCTGTTTCTCTCTCTCTCCCTCACTCTTTCTCTCTTTCTCTCTCTCTCTGTTTCTCTCCCTCTCTCTTTCTGTCTCTTTCTCTCTCTCTCTCTCTTTTTCAGCGTTTATCCTCCTGTTTAGCACCGGACTGCTCGCTCTCTCTCTCTCTCTCTCCCCCTCGTGCTTTCTCTCTTCCTGTCTCTCTCTCGGTCTCTCTCACTCTTTCTGTCTCGCTCTCTTTCTCTCTCTCACTCACTCTCTTTCTGTCTCTCTCTCTATCTCTCTCACTCTCTCTCTCTCTCTCTGTTTCTCGCTCTCTCTCTTTCGCTCTCTTTCTCTGTTTCTCTCCCTCTCTCTTTCTGTCTTTTTCTCTCTCTCTCTCTCTCTCTTACTGTCTCACTCCCTCTCTCTCTCTCTCTTACTGTCTCTCTCTCTCTCTCTCTCAGAAGGCTGGCTGTCTCATGACGCTGCTGCGTCAGTGACTCGGAGTGAAGAAGTTAAACACAGAGAGAGAACTGTTCTGGGATAATTTCGTTTCTGTCACTGATTAATAAACGGCCGGCGCTCGGGGGAATTCTGCAGCGCTGGCAGAAAGGCGGATTTCTGTCTCTCTAACTCGGAGCTGGAGAGCCGGCGATGTATCGTATACCATAACAACCATAACAACCATAACAATTATTAACAACCATAACAATTATTAACAACCATAACCGTCATTTCCATACACTAACATCACGATTACACAGTTTTAGGAGTTTTATGATTGGCGTTATTACTCGCTCTAACGACTAACTGTCTATTAACCGTCTCATTTTACTCCAAGCAGCTGAACATCAAGAGATTAATATTATTATTATTATTATTATTATTATTATTATCATAAATCAGAAATAAAGAAATAAAAAAGCGGTCAAAAATAAAAGAGTGAAACGGGCAAACGATTACAATGAAACGAATAATGACGGTGACAGAAATAAAATATAGTACAAGTGGAAAAAAATGAAATTAAATTATTCTACAATAATTAAAATTATATAAAAGTAACGTACAAAGAAAAGCAAATAATAATAATAAGAAGAAGAAGAAGAAGAAGAAGAAAAAGCAAGTTATAAAGAATAAAGTGAAAAAATAAAATATAAAAAAAAAAGAAATAAAAAAAGGAAAAATGCATATTTGGTTTGTTTTTTTTGTTCTGTTACTATTATATAATAAAATTATTATTATAAATAATTATAATAAACAAAATACATGATAATTAACATTAATAAAATTGGTTTGTTTGTTTATTCGCTCACTCTTGGAAGTATTTAATGTTTTATTACCATGTATGTTGTCATTTTGGTTTAAGAAAAGCACTTGGATTTATAAAATAATAATAATAATAATAATAATAAAATATTAGTTTTTACTCTTAGTATTAAAAAATATATTTTTCATTTAGGTTTAGAAGTGTTAATTCTGTTCCTAAGAACAACAGGAAAAGAAATAATAATAATAATAATAATAATAATAATAATAATATTTGCATAATAATAATTAACATTAATAAAATTAATACTATTTATTTAGTTATTTATTTGTTTGTTTACTCCTGAAAGCATTTAATGTTTTGTTACCATGTATGTTGTCATTTTGGTTTGAGAAAAGCACTTAGATTTATAAATTAATAACAATAATAATAACAATAATAACAATAATAATAACAATAATAATAATAATAATTTTGATGATCTGATCACTTGATCAAACTCGAGTTCTTCGTCGCTGAATCAGCGTCACACGTCATCGACACGACAAGAAGGAACTCGTCCTGTTTTCCAGTTAAACGTTTCTTTTCATCATTAATTTCCAGTCAGAACTAAAACCTCAAGTCGTTCCTGATTATTTACTGATTAATTACTGATTATTTACTGATTAATTACTGATTATTTACTGATTATTTACTGATTAATTACTGATTATTTACTGATTATTTACTGATTAATTACTGATTATTTACTGATTATTTACTGATTATTTACTGATTAATTACTGATTATTTACTGATTAATTACTGATTAATTACTGATTATTTACTGATTAATTACTGATTATTTACTGATTAATTACTGATTATTTACTGATTATTTACTGATTAATTACTGATTATTTACCGTCAAAGTAATAACTTTTTCGGACTGTTGATAAAAACAGCAACTAAATATCTCAACTCAAATATACATATAAACCGGTCCTGCTGACACACACATATACACACATATATATATACACACACACATATACACACATATATATATACACACACACATATACACACATATATATATACACACACACACATATACACACACACACATATACACACACACACATATACACACACACACATATACACACACACACTTTTTTTTTTTTTTTTTTTTAAAAGAAGAACATATTGAAATCATTCTTATGGTGGCTGGATCAGGAAGCTGTCGCAAGGTTGTGATGGACTTTAACAGGAAACATGGCGAGCCCATCACACACGACACTATTGCCAAACTTATTAACAAATTCAAAAAGACTGGAAGTGTTGCATTTGTGTGTCTCATTTGATTCACATAAGCACTTGTTAATATTCTCATGTTGTGACAAATTACCACTAACATCAACATTAATCATCATTAACATTATTATAATGTTGTATAGCATAAGAAATTAAATAAATATGTTTGGTGTTTAATATATTTTAAAGATAATTTAACAAACTGATTAAAACAGTTCTATTGATTTAAAAAAGAGAAAATCTACAGATTCATTGATTAATATAAGTTGCAGTTAAGTGAAGCCCCAGTTTTTTGTTTTTTTTTTAATCAAAAATGAATACCTTTTTTCTAACTATACTGGTCAAACATGGCTGTGTCATTCTCCACTGATATAAGTAGACGATGTCTTTTTGTAGTCTGTGGGCACCTCTTGCTCTATGCAGCAGAAGCAGCTGGAGGCTGCTGTGGTTTGACATTTTCGATGTGGCTGATGCAATGAGAAAGAACACCACTTCACCACAGACACAAATTAGCAGCAAATGGTGTATAGTGAATATTTTGGATCTTGAATTTATTTATTACTACTTATTCTAGTGCAGTTCATGCAATAACATACTGTTCATTAGGATAATGCGAATATCCAGTTACTTGACATTTACGTATTTTTCGTGTGCAGTTTGAGACACAGTTAAAATGATATTTGGCAAGTTCACCATTTGCTTTAATGATTCAGTATCTACCTGGTGTTGCAACTAACACTGAGCTATATTTACATAGATTTTGACTCCATACAAGGAGTACAATACATTTTTTTTTTTTTTTACATGCAATTTGCATCAGCTTCGAACCAAGTAAAATGTAATAGTTTCAAATAAATGGTCTTGACAGTGGCCTCAGACTTTTACAGCAGACAGCACAGAATTTCGATGAGTCCTGGCACACCAGTGTATGAAATGCAGCAGTGCATTGTGTCATAGCTAATAATAGCCTCTTGCTCCTAACCAACATCTGAAGGGATTAATATACACACAACAGTCGAGTTTAGATGGACAGACACTCACCTGCCCCACACATAAGGGCCAAAGAGCTGCTCGGCCACGTTGAGGCAGCGCTCCACGCTGCCTCCCAGCTTACTAACAGCAGAGGTCAGGAGACAGGGCTCAGCCCACACACGGCTCCTACGTGTGCGCACACACACATACACACACAAAATGTACAATTTTTCATATTCATATTTAAAATGGATATGATGTACTTCTGAGATATAGTAATGGTCACAGTCACTGAAAAAAAGGTTATAGTCACTGACATTTTATCATATACAGTAGACCAATGACAATAAAAAAAACTACAAAGGCTCATATAAAATATATCAGAAAATAATAATAATAAAAATAAAGGTATCTGAAATGAACCCACTGAATGAATTAGTATATAGACTACAGAGAACAACAGAACAATATATGTATGTGCAAAAGTTTGCATACCCTTAGGGGGGTAAAAGTAATTATATAATATATAATTATATATATAAAAAAACATTTATATACTATGTGATATGTTTCACAGATGTTGCTTCATTATACCAGGGAACAAATCAAGCAAACTGCATGTTGGAATATTATTACTGAACAAAAATCAGTTAAAAATTTGACTTTCCCTTTCTGAGTGTGATTTTTTTTATTCTCTAATAAGAATGAGGAGGTGAGGAGGGCATTAGTCATAGAAACAACCAAGAGGTCAAGGGTAACCCAGAAGGAGCTGGAGAGATCCACAGCACAGATTTTCCACAAGACAACCTTAGCCTGTACAATCCACAAAGCTGGGTTTTATGGAAAAGTGGCAAGCCATATGAAATCCCAATACGAGGTTGCCAAAAGATATTTTGGAGATTCAGCAAATGTGTGGGAAAAAGTTTTCACTTCTGATAAGACGAACTGTTTGACCTTGGCATGAAACTTTACGTTTGACATAAACCCAGCACCACTCAGCACACTGAGTCCCTCACAGTAAAGCATGGTGGTGGTAGCATGATGTTGGGGGTTGTCCATGGCCTTTTGGTTGCCATGGATGGTTATATTATATTGATGTATAATATATAATCCCAATTGAGTCCATTTCAGTTCCACCAAAATGTGGAAAAGTTCAAGGAGGATTGAATACTTATGCAAGACACTGTATTCACCTAAATCCTCCTTTAGGTTTAACGACAGCTTGATATGAGCTGCCCTATGAATAAATTTAAGTAGCACATACCCATTTTAATTAAATTATTTTAAAATACCAGTAAATGACAGATTATCATCTTTAATTAAAGCTGGCCTTCTGTACTTTAACCTCTTCATCCATTTTATTTATATAGATGCACACAATATGATGTTTGTCTAAGTGAGGTTTTTAATCCAGCTGAGGTGTGATCATAGGAACACAACGGTACCAGGCCAACACTGGATGGACTATTTAAGTCAGATTTGAAGACTTCGATCTCGCCACTGATCCTCACAATTGGACTGTTTGCAATTTTGTTAGACAACTTCTGGATCCAATTATTCTCATCCTGTACTTCTGAGCTGTATGCTGTGGCATGAAAGGTATCCAGCTGATAAACAATGTTGTAAAATGTTGTAAAAGCCTGTTGTAAAAGCTCTAATTGCCGGTGTCTTTTGTATACAGCCATAAAGAAGAGCCTAGAGGACAACATTTTTTTAATAATTGCATTATTACTGTGGCAACACTGCAAAGCATGAACAGCATAGTCTCATTTTGAAAAAGCCTGGCAGTGTTTTTTTTTTCTTGTTTTTTTTTTTAAATAAAGTGTAAAATCGATAGGATATTGTGATACTTAAACAGTTTTACACAATACATGATATGTACCAAGATCTTTAATTCTACTGATTTTGCTTACAATGTGGCAGCAGTGTTGGGTTTAAGAAGGCCTACAAAAATTAAAAAAGAATATATTGTAAAGCCATATTGTCATACTGCCCACCTAAACTCATGCAAACATCTTGGTTTGGTCCAGTTTTCCCAAATGAACTAAGAACATAGCTGGAAGATCTATGTAAACATAGCTACTGTTTCATTTCAGAGCCTCAAAGCAAGAAAAATTCTATACAGAGCAGCCTGTGAGCAATATAATAATTATGTAACTTTTGTTTATTTTAGTTCATATTAAACCTCCAATCTCCATACGCACCTGGGCCCGATGTCAGT
Source organism: Pangasius sanitwongsei (assembly GCA_037576675.1). NCBI lineage: Eukaryota > Metazoa > Chordata > Actinopteri > Siluriformes > Pangasiidae > Pangasius > Pangasius sanitwongsei. The sequence goes on from CM075008.1 coordinate 21,866,859, forward strand.
GTGCTGTAGATCTCCAGCCACCAGGGCCACCAAGTAGGCAGGAACAGGGTACTCCATAGAGAACTGGAACAGCCGGTCCTGCTTAGAGTACACACTCCTGGAGGCACTCATTAGCACCGTCACTCCATCTGGAACCTGTCAGACACACACACACACACACACAAACAAACAAACAAACACACACAGAAGAAGCTGAGATGAAAAGACTAAGAAACTGAACGTGCCTTCACTGAAAGTGAGAAAAGCTAGGCGAGGGAGAAAAGGAGTTGGATTGAACAACTACAAAAAAGGTTGTAAAGAAAGAGAGATCAAAAATAGAGACATGCCGCATCAAGAAATTGAAACTCATGGTGTGGTTTCATGGCAAAATAAGAGTGAATGAGGTTGCGGTATAAGACTAATAAAACACTTCAGGGCATGCCATTATAGGAAAATAATCAATGATGAGGTAGTGTGATATTAAAGAACATGTCGTACTTTTTGTAACAAACAAGTTTCTGTTATCGCTTAGGTTATAGCAGCTATAACCAGCCTCCCTGTCCTGTGGACTTTCCCATGGCAGAAAACTTATAGGGACAGCTTTACGCCTCACTATTACAAAGCACTGACACGGGAGACACTCCTTCCATAAATGCTAAATCTGTCTTCTATCCTTCATCAGGGTCAAGGTCTGACCTCAGGACCTCATTTAGGACCTTTGCAAATGAGCTACTAACTAAATAATATCTCCAGTGGTCCTCTGATGGTCCCTTTCCATTTACTGATAGAGTTCAGATTGGCTGACAAATTGTGCATCTATGTATATAGTAGGTTTACCTGACAAATTTGCTAATTTGCTAATGGGTGTAGATATACGGTAGATGGATGTAATAACCTGACAAATGTTGAACAGAGTGACTGGGGTATTAAATGCGAACCACACTCACCCTAATGGTAGCAGAGTAGGTGCTTTTGACAGCTGGAGTGTCAAAGCAGGGGAAAAAGGAACGATTGCACACAGAGTGACCCTGAGTGAAGACCAATGGCTGCGTCTGACCACACGTTAGCTCTGTGTCCACCCACCAGATCTGAGAGAGATCAGAAAGACAACACAGGAGGAACCAATAAAAAAAAATCTGACATTTCAAAATGGATTTTCACACTTTTCACTTTATTTGAACTGTAGTCAATCAAGCTAAAACATGTTTGGTGTGTTTTATCTTGCTTCAGGGCTATGAGGTAAGAGAAGCTACCGGTTTAGCACTTATCTCAGTAATACCATTTGTACATAAACAGCTTCATAAAACACCTGAATGAGCTTAAAAATGTCATTTAATTTAAAAATCATATTGGAACTCTTATTCTATAGTTCGATTATAGTGTTGCTAAACTGGTATTTATAAACTTCCATTAAATGTTGCCTTGTAGCTCCTGTGCAAAACTAAAGAACTTCAGACACCAAACATGTGTTGGCTGTTCGACCACATCTAGGTTAAGCAGGATATGCCAAAGTGTCACTCTGACCATATTCACGTGTGCTATAGGAAAGGGAAAGAGAACCCACGGCTTTAGGATTGGTGTGCTTGATTGACTTGTGCTTTCTGTTTTATTTTTCTAGCTTTTCTTGGTCTTATACAGCCTAACTCTGGGACTGACCCTCAAACAAACCCAACTCAGCTCCCTAGGAATGCGCTCATGTCTTCAAAATGCCCGATTCTGAGAAAATCACTAAAAGGAACACATCGATCCATGCAACTCATTGACGTCAACAGACTTGTACTGACAGTTGTGTGAAATCATCAAAGCAAAACGACACATCAAATGAGAAACAACCCGCATATATACAACTGAGAACTGAAACGAAGTGGAATATTAGAGAACAGCGAGAGTCACTCATCTGGTTAAGAGTTTCTGTTGGCTATATTTAGGGCAGGGATGAAATTCTGCCTACACTGATACGGTCTGTAAACAATAGTCATGTGCCACATGGTTACTGCAAGCCTTAATGCCACTTTGTCAAGCAAACAGCCGCCTCTGCTTTGACCAGCGGTGTCTAACTGTAGCTCGGTCCAGCACAGTTTAGTCTTTTTCCCCGACTAAACATGGTCAAGAACAGATGAGGAATTCCTGCTTTAGTTTACGACTGTAAAAATTATTTAGAATACTGAATTTTCTAATATTCACACCATTAAATCATGTTCCAATTTAATTAATTCAGTGACAAGGTTAAGCAGGGGCCTGCTTTATATGCATCGCTGTGAGAGAAGACAAACTCCAACTATCAACAAGGGCGTTCTAAATTTATGCACTGTGTGCAAATGCAGTCTCCTTGGGCCCAGTGCCCATCTCTTAAAAATGCCAAATCTTTAGTCTTCTTGACATTCCTCTCCAAACAGAAGCTCTGGATAGTCAGATCCACTAACACCCCAATACAACACCTAGAATATCCAAGCATAATTACTGGATGAAACTAAAGTAGGACTTATGATTAAACTAAGAATGAATGAAGTTAATTATGAACTGTTTTTTTTTTTTTTCCTTTTTCCATGGGTAAGTTGATTTGCATGGATCTGAAATCTACAAAGAAGTGGAGCTTCGGGAACAGGAACACTCTAATCAAGCAATATCACACGAGCAAGAATGCTGTTGTACTGAATATCAATGCGGCTGTGATTCGGCTGTAGGTGAACACAGCCATACTGTTATGCAATACAACAGCATGATCGTGAGTGTGAGATTACTTTATGTACAACGGTTCTTTAAACAAGAAATTAATATTGCGTTAACACAATACGGCCAAATATTTTGTTTTTTGCTCTGTCAGTGAAAATAGTTCCCAAAGAAGCCACAGCTGGATAGATTGTTGCGTGTTGCCGTGCAACGCACATAATGACTGTCAACCTGTAGTAAGTGTAGTAACAGTTTCAATGTAACAAACTGCAGTAGAAACGGAAATTTATTTTGTGAACACAGACAAGCGGAGTGATACAAACAGTGAAATGTACCAATGCTGTTATACTAAATATTAGCGCTCTTGGAATGCCACTTGTCCAATCAAATCAGTGGACGGCTGTATACTATATAATAATACAGTGATTCTGAGCTCCAGTCTTACGGAAACCAGTTCCCTGCACACCTAATCTAACTGATGAAGGTCTGGATAATCGGCTGATCGGGTGGATCAGGTATTGGATCAGGGAAACGTAAAATTCCACAAGCCATTGTGTCCCCAGTGCTGGAGTTGAGAACCACTGCTTTGATATACAGTACTGTGCAAAAGTCTTAGGCACGTGCAAAGCAATGCTGTAGAGCAAAGACGCCTTCAAAAATAATGAAATTAAATGTTTCTACATTTAAAAAATACTATAAAGAGCAGTAACAAATGAGACAAAGTCAATATCTGGTGTCACAGCCTGTTGCTTTAAAAAAAAAAGTAGTCTCAGGTACAGTGTGTGCAGTTTTATAAGGAAATGAGCTGTAAGTGTTACTGAGCATCTTGCAGAAGCAGCCACAGCTCTTCTGGAGACTTTGCCTGTCACACTTGCTTCTTATTTTTGCAGCAAAACCCAACAGCCTTCATTATGTATTTTTGTCTGAAAGGTGGTCTCTTACATAATATTCTGCTTTCTTTACTGACATACAAACATTGTTCTGTAACATTTAATTTTGTGCTGGAAAACTAATGATTGGAAATCTAAAATGTTTTTGTACTGACTCGATAATGTAGAAGTCATAAAATACAAATCTATAACAAAGTTTGTATTAAAAAAAAAATAAAGGGTGCCTAAGACTTTTGCACAGTATTGTACACGCAGTTGCAGGTTTACTAGATACATCAACCTTGTAGCCACACTCGCTGGCCATTATTTACCTAATATATAACTTTATAGGTATCCAAATACTGACTGTAGCCTATCTTCTGCTTTCTAAAATGTGTCCTATACCCTGTCCTTCAGAAGAAATGGAATACTCTCACAGCAGCAGCAGACACTACCACGTCAGTGTTAGTGCTATCTGAATAATATCTGCTCAGCTGTGGTCGTATATATGGCTTCTTTTCCACTGATGGAAGGAGTAAAAGTGGGCCTTTTGTAATGGTTTTAATGGTTATAATGGGAATTGTACTGGTTTTAATGGTTCCTGTGGGTCTCTACTGGTAATTTCTTGCCTTCCACTTGTGGCATGATATGTCTAGTGAATACCATTAAGGACTGGTAATGGTTTTAATGGTTAGCTGATGGTTTGTAATGGTATTTGTAGTGGAAACCATTCGAATTTTCAGCAGGGACTGCAGAGTGTATACCAACTCAAATGTAAGTCAGAGGATCCCAACCCTGACCTTGGAGTACCCATTTTAGTGCTTTTCCTGCCACCTGATTCATCTCCTCAGCTAATTAAAAGTTGAACTGGGTATGTTAGAGAAAGGAAAAACACTCAAATGTGCAGGACAGGGGATCGGGGTTGGGAACTTGATAAAATGGTCAAAGGTAAGTGTACAACTCAGTTTACACCAAGACACTCTAACAAACCCTCATGGAGAGGGGTTAGGACACTTGAAACGTGCTCTAAAGGAGCCGGAAGGTGTTGGATCATTACCGCGGGTCCATCTGTGGTGGTGTAGCGGACGGTGACCCGGAAGGGCCGGTGTGGCCGGATCGCCGCGGCGGGAAGCGCGATGCGGAGCGAGGACCCGTAATCGGTGAACGGCTCGAGGTTGTAGGACAGCGAGAAGATGACATCTGGAGATCCGGATGTGCCTGGGATCTTGCAGTCCACAGAATGGATCAGTAAAGACGGGTGCACGTCCAGCACTAGCGCCTGGACACCGGACTGCAGCGTGGCCAGCTCCAGCACCTGCCAGCCTGTGATCCTCTTCAGCCCGAAGTTCACCCGCAGGTCCAGGTGGAAGTGGCGCAGCGAGAAGCTGTGGAAGTTGGACGCCGAAGCAACGTCAACCAGCCGGCAGCGACCGAGTGATCGAGCCCCGTCACGCGCTTTACCGGGCACCGGCAGCGCCTTCCGGCAGCAGCAGCACAGCGCCGCGTTCAGCTCGGCCATGGCAACGCGCAGCACCGGATCGGTAAAAAAAAAAAAAAAGAGAGAGAAAGTACAAGAAAAAAAGTTCGCACAAACAAAACAGGGTGAAGGTGTAAACCCGCGACGCACTTCCTCTACAGCTGTGACATGGCTGATTTTTTTTTTTTTTTTTTCTTAAACAAAGGCTGCAAAGTTTTCAACTGGATTCAGAATCATTCCAGCAAAGAGAAGAGCAGTGAGCTTTCTGCCAAACCAAAACATCTAGGTAAAATCCATCAGGGCCGCGGAGAGCAGACAGTCCATCACTCCATCCTCCATGAAAAACAGACAGATTGTAGCTTTCAGTAAAGCGGCTGGGGCTGAAACTAAGGAAAAAGACACCACTGCAAAGCTGAAATGAACGAATCTAATGTTGAGTGACTCCCTTTACAAAACAGGAAGTGAAAACAAGGAGGAGGAGGAAATCGCACGGAGACCAGAAAGTTTTGGAAGAGCCAGAGGGCGCTGTGGAGCCGGAGAGTCGGTTCTGTGAGTCGGTTCGGAGAGTCGTGTGTGTTCATTTCACCTTTTCCTAATAACAAAGTCAAAATTCAGCAAACCCAGCTTGAAAAGTATTCACTGTTTATTTGAGAAGTACATTTTATCAAGCGGAGTCTCTACATAAATGCTTATATCACGACGTTGCTGAATTGTCGAATCTTTGGTCAGAAGGTGTTGATTAATTTTCTATAACAGCAGCTCTGACAATAGTGCCAGCTATAATTCAAATGACAGGTTTATATGAAAGCGCTCGTTCTAATATGTTATTGCTGTGGGGATGCTTATTAAAAGCATCCCCATGACATGATACTACCACCACCATGCTTCACTGTGTGGATGGTGTTCTCATTGTTCTCACTGAGTTCACTTAACACCTGTAGGTGAAGTTGGAAAATGGTTCATTTTCTACCTGATTTCGACCAGATTTTATTTTTTAAAAAAAACAACAACACACACACACACCACAGAACACTTCTATAAATGTCTATGTATAACTAAATGATAGCATTAATTTCAGTAAGAGCGAAGGATTGCAAAAGACAAACTCATTGGATCATTCTGTCTGCTGTTGAAACTGTTAACAGTTTTTATTTTGTGTGCACCTACTATACCATGTTTGAGGATAGAACATCTGTATTTGCAGCAACCTCAAACACAATGTCCTCAGCTTTATGTTTTAAAATAAGATTTTTTTCCCCTCTACTTTTACTTCTTTCCCCAGACCTTGGATGCCTGCTCAGTGCTGTCCTTCTACTGCCTCACTATCACAATACTTACATAAATCAGCGTGTGTTTCATGTAAATTAGATGTACAGCACCTCTAGAAAGTATTCACCCCCAGTGATTATTTCTCTCTTTGCTGTGTTGCAACATCAAATTTAAATATATTAGAAGGGGTTTTTCTGCTCCTTTTGAAGTGACTCTCTACAGAAATAAAATTAAACAAAATGATCTAGATGTCCTCAGAGTTATTAAAAAAAAACTACCTAAAAATTGCATAATTCATAAGTATTTAAACTGCAGAGTCAATAATTTGTGACTTGTCCTTTTGCAGCAAGTACAGCTTTGAGTTCTCTCAGATATGCTTTGCACATTTGACTGTGCTATTGTCTCCCATTCCTCTCTGCAAATTTTCTCACACTCTCCAAGAGAAATAATCACTAGGGGGTGAATACTTTCTGGAGGCACTGTATATGAAGGTAAATTGGCATGTACCGCATGTATATGAGGTGAAACGAAAGGACAAGTGAGTGGAGCTTGTTTCCATGTAGCTGAAGCGGTGTCATTTCTATTCATTCAGTTCTGTGGCCTGTGTATGTGGGTGTGTGCTCATTCACAACACATTACTTTCAAAACAGTGCCTCCTCTAATACTTATTAGCTTTAGCATGTCTTAAAACTGTAAAAACCACTGGGGAAAAATTATTATTTTAACACATAATGAACAATATATGAATTAACAAAATATTCTGTGTGAGGAGTTATGGAAATATCTTCTTTCAGATTTAATTTGTTATATTCAATTGTTTTTTATTATTACAATTATAACCTACCAGATTCAAGTGACAAACATTATTAAAATATTGTAATATTTTTAGCAACTTTTCAAAGTATTAATAATATTTCACAAAAAACACACAGACACAGCAGACATTATTAAAATACTAATATATTGTAATATTTTTAGCAACTTTTCAAAGTATTCTTTTTTTAATATTATACTATTATACCATTATGTGTAATATAATATTTGATCACTGATTTGCTAATATGCAGTATGTGGTGGTTCCTGACATCAACTTCATGACATCGTTCTTGACGCTACACAGCTTTCTCAGTAATATTGGAATCATCTGTAAGTCAGTTGATTAGTCTGAAGATGTTTACATTTTATAGCTATATCTGCAGCAGAAACTGCTTTATAAAATATTAATTATTCCATGTAGGTACCATTCTCTTATGTGGAATCTTCCTTTCTGTTTCACAAAACACACAGATGCAGCAGGCATACACCTAAAATAATTTTATTGATGAGACAGAGAGTTCATTTTCCCTGTTCAACTTCTCAGGCCTTTAGAAGGCAATTAAGAAATCATGCTAAGGCTGTGGAAAGTAAAGAAAATAACAGGTGACTGGACATTGTGCAGGTCCTACCGAGGAAGCAGGTATAAATATCAGATTCGCCTTCATCAAGGCCAAAGATGATCTTCACCTGATCCAAGTTTCTTACTCAGAGTGATCACTTTCCAGAGCTTTGCTCTGATAGGCCGCTCTGCTCAGCACGAAAACAATCCATTTAATGTGCACAGATCCTGCTTAACGATCATGAAACAGGAAAAAGTACAGTAAGAGGCTTTACACCAACAGTGGGGAGCTGGTGAGCTCTTCTGACTGTGTGAATATGCAAGAACAAGCAAAAAAAAAAAAAAAATTCACAAATATAGATACATCAGCAGACTGAAATTAAATGTTGACTCTGCACAAAATAGTGGAAACATGTACAAGGCCTCTTAGCACAAATGTGGCTGTCCTTGTTATGTGGAACAAGTATTCTGAGAAGCAGCACTGTTTCTAACTCAGTGTCATCAAAACTTCCTGTCAACAAAATCACCAGCATCAGGAGTTCAAGTTACGAGACGTTACACAGTCACACAAGTTGGCAAAAATCAAGTTATTAGACTCAAGGTTATGGTACAGTGATTTGTGCATGTGACATACGTGAACAGAGCTAATGCACAAAAGCTCTGGATACACACACACACCCATTCCCCAGTGTAAATAATATCATCTTATAATAGATATAGATAAACACTCTATGAAACACACCAGTTTGCATGGATGGAACTACATGAAAACTGATGTCTGCTTGTATAATGCAAAATATTGTTACAGTATCAGTATTTGGTGACCTGACCATTGCAGCTAACATTAAGTACATCTGAACAGGCATGTTCATGATTCTGTCTCCATAGAGACACAGTATTCCCACTCTCCAGACACGGCAAAGCCCCAGACGCCTGCAATAGCAGGTGACGCTTAAGCACCAGCGACTGGTTTATTCAGTCAAGGATGTTTGTATATCCTCTAACCTAATGAATGCATGCTTGTTTTCTTTTTTTTATCCTCTAACAGAAATCTTGTTCTCCACCGCAGCCAGCATGGCGCAAAATCGAGAGTTCTCGTTGGCCAGAAGTCTGGACGGCTCGTCGAATTCCACCACCTGGGTCGAAAAAGGACAAAAGGTCAGTGTTAAGATTCAACCTTAAAAAAAATGGTGTGTGATGGCCATAGATTGGGTTTATTAGGATTTCTGCAGAAATGCTTCCTACAAGGTACAAGTGACTGATGGTTACCTGGCCCTGGTTGAGCACCATGATGCGGTCACAACTGAGCACAGTGTGCAGTCTATGTGCGATGGTTAAGGTTGTGCAGTCTTGGAATGAGTTACGAATGGTTTCCTGGATTAGAGAATCTGTCTCTGTGTCCATAGCAGCAGTGGCCTCATCCAAGATCAGGATCTATCCAGAAGTGGAAGGAGAGAAAAAAAAAAATCACACTGGGGTTCTGAGGAGCAAGCAGAGCCTACACAGGCTGTGTTTCAATATTGTTTTTTTGATGCCATTTCCTCATTTCTCCTTGAGAAACTCCTTGTCATCAGGCTAAAGTGAAAGTTCATGGACTCAAGTGAAGAAGATTTATTAAAAGGTGAAATAAAATAAACAGTCCGTAGACTACAGGAGCACAAATTTCTGATGCAAATGTTTTTCAATCCAGGGAAAAAAAGCAAGTAATGCAATACAATATTTAAGATTAGATTTCAAGAAGATTTTTGATTTTGTACATACAGTTGACATACTGACATTATTCTGAGAACTAGTGAACAAGTCAGCTAGTTAGTATGCTAGGCTAGATGGCAATGGCTGATCGGTGTAAACGTTGCTTTGTCCACAGGGGTGTTGTCATGCTGGAACGGGTTTGGGCCCCTTAGTTCCAGTGAAGGGAACCTGTAATGCTACAGGATACAAAGACATTCCTATAAAATTGTGTGCTTCTATCTTTGTGGCAACAGTTTGAGGAAGGCCACCATATATGGGTGTGATGCTCAGGTGTTCACATACTGTACATTTTTTTACACTGCTAGGAAAATGTAGCATATCATGTTACAGTGATGGAAGAATTTAATAAATTAGCCAAAGAATCATGAGTAAGAAGCATGATTTCAATTCTAAGCCAAAAAAAATTGTGACATCTATTTCACAAATCATGTAGCCCTACTATATTGTTCTTGTTGCTATGGTAAGTGCATTCCAGATGAACAAGTCCCTCCTTGTTCTAGCCCCTGCTCCTTGTGCTTGAGTGGACAGTGTGATGTAAATGATGCACCTTATGAGCGCCGAAGTAAATCTGGGCAATACCGAAGTGCAGGAATGGACCGGAGTCAATTTAGGGTGGCCACAAAGATGAATGCCAGGTTGCCAAACCTTTATTTAAGCAGAAGAACATTTGGAAAAGCTCACCTTGCACTGTCTAAGCAGTGTTCTAGCCACACACAGCAGCTGCCTCTCGCCCACTGAAAAGTTCTCTCCGTTCTCCACGACCTCAGACTCCAGCTTCAAGGGCAACTGAGACACCTGTATATGGAGAGGCAGGAGAGAAGGATGTAGGTGTAATCTAGGAGAGGTGAGAAGACAGAGAGAAACTAATGACTGATTGTGGGTGGTCTGCTTTCAGCGTAGTGACTTACACACTCCTTCATGTGTGTCCTCTCCAAAGCATCCCAGATCTGCGCCTCTGAATATTGGTTGAATGGATCGAGGTTTGATCTGTTCAGAGGAAATATTGACATATTTACTTTGATGACACAGGCTGAGAAGTGAATGATAAATAAGGAGTAAAACACTCAGGTGGTGTGCTGTTATAAGAAAATAATTAACCATGGGGTGCTCTGGTGTATGATCTTATACCACCCAAATGTTTAATATTTCCCTGTAACAGCACAATCCCGAAGTGTTTTATTCCTCTTATACCATAGCAATTTGCCAGCGATTACTTTTTATTATTAATTAAAGAATGACAGGTCATACTATTTATCCATTTATAGTTACATTTAAGGTTGTGGAACATTCACAAAACAAGTCAGTTCCTGTTATCACTTGCATTATAGCAGCTATTGCGCCAGCCTTTTTTCTTACAGTTTGTCATATTAATGAGAAATATGACAACCTATAAGAAAGCAAAGTCCTCGGCCATTGAAAGTCCTCGGTCTTTGAAAGAAAGCAAAGTCCTCAGTCATGAAAACGTATGGGCGGTTACAAACTGCTGAAAGTGGAGACTCCTTCCATAAATGTTAAATATGATAAGTAAATGGCTCCTTCACCAGCACAAAGCTTGACCATGTCAACAATTTGGTCTTGTTTGTATTGGTTAAATAACACATTTTTCAAATCTGTTTATCAGGCTCTGATTATATGGCGTGCCCATTACACAAGTCCCTGTGAATGAGCAGTTACTATAGAAACAATAGAAAATTAAAATCAACACCTCCTGACCAATCAGATTCCAGAATTCAACAGCGCTGTGGTATAAATACAACGTTGAATGTACTTGAAACTGTTCAAAGACTGTAACAGATCCCTGGTAGAAGAGAAAAGTGAGCACTGACCTGACAGTCCCACTGAAAAGCACGGGTTCCTGTGGAATGATGGAGAGCTTGCTGCGTAAATCAGCAAGGCCGATGTCGCAGATATTAACACCATCAATCTTAATGCTTCCACCGCACGGCTCCACCAGCCGGAAGAGAACCATGCCTAAGGAGGACTTCCCTGATACAGAGAGGGAATAAAAGCTCATGTGAGTGTGGGTTTTGTGTTTTGGCTGTCATTACATAGTAAACCATGTGCTCTGTTGGGAGATCCAGTGGTTTAAAGCCATTATTTAAACTGCTTTTGCTCAGGTCAAAATGACTTTATATGTATATGGTATTAAAACTGATATTTCATGACAGAGTACAAATTTAAATCGAACTAGACAGAATTTAAGGGCTAAGCATGTAAATAAACATGTAAATCTCAGTATTTCGTGGATCTGTAGTCTGATAAAGAGCACTGACCTGAACCTGTCCGGCCCACAATCCCAACCTTCTCCTTAGGCCGGATTGTGCAGGACAGTTTCTTCAATACCAACGGAAGGTCCTCTCTGTACTTCATCTCAACGCTGTCAAACACAACTTCTCCCTCCTGTGGCCAGTCTGAAGGAGGGGCTTTGTTCTTCACCCGCGCAGGAGCCTCCAGTGACAGAGACTGGAGAAGAGAGGGACGAGAAATGATTATTGGGTTCGAACAGGACTTGTGGATTTGTACTTTAAAATGGTATGTATGTAAAAGATTGCTGAAGTTGTGATGGATATTTATAAAGTAAAGTCAGACGAGACAATTTACCAGGGACTTCTATCATTATCATTTTATCATTACTAATAAAATTATTGGTAAAAAGTGTGGCATTGATACTTCACTGTAGGCCTATTTAATCATTGGTTAATTTTGGTCAAAAAATGTTGACTGGTTAACTTCATTCAACATCTTTAGCCTTTTCAAAAACTAAATGTGGCTGAAACTTTTTGTTGGCTGACATTAGAAAAGTATATGTAGTTAACTGATGTCATGTAGAACTATAGACACAATAATGTATTGGAACCAGTGCATTCATATAAACCTGTGATTTGATTTACTGTTGGAACTACTGCCAAAGCTGCTGTTATGGAAAATTAATCAATACCTTCTCATCAATCGGATTTGAGAATCCAACAGCACTGTGGTATAATTCATATTTCTGAACTCAAAACATTTCCATTTATCTGGACAGATAGTGAACGTGTCGCATCATTGTATGTTTCAAGTGGGAAAATCGAGTTGAGACAAGAGCACCGGCCAAAACATTACTTATGTGAGTTGGGGTAAGGGGGCGGGGCTTCCACTGGGTCAGTTAATATCAGAGAGTTCAACACCCCCCAATAAAACTGTCTATAACACCAGATTCATCTATCAATTGGCTCATGTGCCATTTTTATTGGATGAAAAAAAGACTGCTCTTTAGGTGTATATTTGAGTGATAACCCGCACCAGCGTACTCCAATGTTAAAATGCAGAGCTCCTACACAAAATGCATGAAGGTTGGCAGGTCTGAAGAGAACATGGAGTTATGGCAGGCAACAAATACTCATTACAGATTAATGAATATGGAACCACTAGCCGTGAATGAGGACTGTGACGTGTAATAACTGTAAGCAAAAGTCTGTTTAATACCTCAATGTAGTGGTGGATTCTCTCTACTGAGGTGAAGCGAGCTTCTGTCTCAGAGGCAAGGCGGACGGTGAACTGGAACAGACCGGTCAGCTAAGGGAGACAGAAACCATCACTTTGCATGTGCTGCTCTTTGGGACCAATGATGGGTTTTAAAATAAACCTGTTCTTTTTGACTGCCTGAACTAAATTAAACCCACAGCAGTCTATTAAATACTATAATACTACAGAATAAAGAAACAAAATCAGCACTTAGCCAAACCTACCCAATCTATAACTCGTTTACCCAAATCCATAATTACTAAAACTCCTATAGACTGAATCACATTCCTTGCTTTTCGCACTCACCTGAACGGCATAGGATATCGCCAGGCCTGCGTATGCAGGGGGGATCTGTCCATGCATGAGGACAATCATCAGTGCTGTGATGCTGATAAGTGAGACACTGATCACATCCAGACGCACAGCGAGCCAGCGCATTGCACAGCTGAACAGGTAAAACGGGGCCTGGTTCTGATCCAGCAGCTCCCGATACCTGAGGAAAAGCAAAGGAGAAGAAATAGAATCAATCAGTGTGGTTAGGGTTCTGTGCTACTGATCAGACATTCATTCATTCCGCTTCAGTATCTGGACAGTGAATCCAGAACCTATCCTAGGAACACTGGACTTGAGGCAGGAAGACAACCTGGATTGGGTGCCAGTCGACAACAGGGAGCCATACACATACACATTCACACCTAGGGACAAATTAGAGTAGCCAATTCACCTAACCAACATGTTTTTGGACAGTGTAGGAAACTGTAGAACCTTAGAGGAAATCCACATGGACATGGGGAGAACATGTGAACCTCCATACAGCCAGTAACCCGAACTCAGGCTCGACCTGAGGACCCTGGAGCTGTGAGGTGGCTGCCATGCATTACTTTAAATCCCAAGACTGTCAAAGAACCATCTTTTGAGCCTTTGGTCAGCCCCTTAACCTTCAACTGATCATCTATAGTAGAGAGCCAAAAGCTTGTGGACACCTGACCATCACACCTATAGGTGGTTCTTCCCCAAACTGTTGCCACAAAGTTGGAAGGACACAATTGTATAGAATGTCTTTGTATGCTCTAGCATTACAATTTCCCTTCATTGGAATGAAGGAGCCCAAACCTGTTCCAGCATGACAATGCCACGGTGCACAAGCTGACGTCCATGAAGACACAGTCTTTTTTACAGTCAACATCAGGATAATGAAATACATTTCTGGAGGGCTCCCATGTGGCACAACAGAAAAGCCCTATTGTCGAGTCCTGGGAAATTCCACAGGCCAGGAGTAAAAGGAAAAAAAGGAGTAAAAGGATCAAAGGAGTCAAGGAAGCAAAACTGGCTATGCTCTCTGGGTGAGAGGATTGGAATACTCTGTCTCCCCTGTCAATCAGAGTTACACTAGCCAATCATAGGCATCTTTGGGCATCGTGTATGCAGAAGAGGGCAGAAAGCACTTTCTTCCGAATGTTTTATGCTGCCCTGTGCTGCTATGAACAACACTTCGAAAGGACACTTCTCATGTCTAAGGGAAAGCATGTGTTTGCCCTACCCTTCTAGAGGGGAAATGGTTTTACAGTTCTAAAATACTACAACTGGCATGAATGTAAATGAGAGATTGCTCTAAATGTGTTTCCCAGTATTTAGATGTGCTATGCTGTAATCTTTTTAGACACTAGTTATTGACATCAAATCAAATCAAACTTGATTAATCTTGACTCTTGCCAAGAATATTGAGAAGAGAACAACTCTCATATAAGTCATATAAACCAGTAAACATCAAGCCTATTAACTGTATATAAGAACAGAGTGATAATATCTCTGAGGTTTCAGACTGAGCCTTACCTGCGGAGGAACTCATCTCCCTTGCCGTAGGCCTGCACTGTGCTCAGGCCCTGGATGCTGGAGGCGATGTGGGAGAGGAAAGGCGACTGTGTGACATTGTCTAGCCGCTTGAGCTCACGTATGAAGACACGAGAGACAGCGTGCAACACAATGAAGAGCAGCACCAGTGGGCCCACAGCCACCAGGAACCATGGGAAGACACTGCTGATCACACCTAGGCAGAACACCACCAGGATCACGTTCTGGATGAACATCTCCGCCTGGAACGGCAGCCGTGTGTCCACTGAGACGAGAAAAAAGAGGAGACCAAAGACAAAAAACATCAAATGACAAGAGTGCAAGAGTTTCCAAAAGATTTTCAGTCCATAAACCTAGTTCATCTGAAGCATTTCCATTGAAAAATTCCATTGCAACAAACAGGCTGCGGACTGAACCTTTTTCTGTTTTTTTCAGAACAACCACCCAGTTCATTTTTTTTCTGTTACTCCAGGCACATTACCCATTACCCAAGTCTTTTTGCATTAAATGTATTCATTGCTAGACTCTTATATAAAACATGACTTCCAGTCTAAACACAGAGCTGACTAGTAGACAGTAGGGTCTGGCTCAAGGGCCCATCCTTGGCTTTCCAGCAGGCCTGTGATTTAAACTTACTCCGAACAAACTGACAAAAGAAGAAAAAGGGCAGTACTCTTGCATTTGTAATACAGGCAGCGCGTTCATGTAACTCAATCAGGCCGAACCTTCATCCATGTCTTTGGAGAATCGGTTGAGGATCCGTGCTGTGGGTGTGGTGTCAAAGAACTTCATAGGGCTGCGAAGAATCTTCTGGAAGAGTTCGTCATGAAGCCGAGAGGACGCACGCAGAGTTCCCTGGCAAAAATTAAAATCCCAGTATTTGATACAGGTAACCAGAGAAGGCAGGACAAATACATGCTATTCAAAACATACATACTATATATCCTGCACCTAACCTAACACAAGCTCACCTTGACGAAGATGACGCCTCTAAGGAGTTTCAGTAAGAGCATAATGCCCATGGACATGGTGTAAACAGCAGCATAGTACTGCATCAGAGGGTTGTCCCGCATGCTGTCACTCACCATCGAGCTGTTCCCCACAAACACAGTGGTGTTCTGCACATGTAAAAGGAGTAAAAAGACAAGACTGTGTCACATATAGGCTCTGCACTGTGCCTAATTACGCCCAGTGGTGATTTCATTATGTAAAATTGATATCGTTTGTTAACAAGCATATACCCAGATCACATGTCCTGTAAAAACCAATGACATTATGACTTATCCAATGGAAGAGAACACCCTCAATCTGGAACCCTGACAATGTTTCTGCTGCATGTCCTCCTGTAATGAGGACAGTCTCCACAGTGCCATGCAATCCAACACCATAGCCAATGAAATATTTACATGGCCTTCTCCCATTCCACCTGCTTTTGTATCTCAGCTGCATTACTTCTTCACATACTGATACAAACACTCTGCTCACGATCATTTTACCACAAAGTTGCCAAAAGGACATTCAAAGCTACAGTGCATAGTAGTTTTTGTTTAAAATGGAAAATATAGCAGCAGCACATTGCATAAATTCATGCAGATACAAGTCATAAGCTTCAGTTAATGTTCACATCAAACATCAGAATGGGAAAAAATGTGATCTCAATGACTTTGACTGTGTCATGGTTGTTGGTGCCTGGGGACTGGTTTGAATATTTCAAAAACTGCTGAACTCCTGGCATTTCCACATATAACAGTTTCTAGAGTTTACACAGAATGGTGCTAAAAACAAAAAACATTCAGCACATGGCACTTCTGAGGGTGGATACGCCTTGTTGATAAGACAGGTCAGAGGAGAATGTCCAGACTGGTTCAAGCTGACAGGAAGCGTATGATAACTCAAATAACCACTCTTTACAACCATGGTGAGCAGAATAGCATATCAGAACACAGAGCACAGGCTCATTGAAGTGGGACAGGTGATGACTGTCTGAAGATTGCAGAACAGAAAGTTGTCACCTTGTTAGATGAATCTCGATTTTTGCTGTGACACACAGATGATAGGGTCAGAATCTGGCATTAGCAGCATGAATCCCTAAACCCAACCTGCTTTGTGTCAACAGTTCAGGCTGCTGCTGGTTGTTTAATAGTGTGGGGAATGTACCAGAATCTCAAAGGAATGTTTACAACACCTTGTGAAATCCACGCTACAAAGAACTGAGTCTGTTCTGACAGCAAAGGGGCGGTCCTACCCAGTATCAATGTGGTGTTCCTAATAAAGTATCCGGTGACCGTGAGTCACTCCTGAGGTCCTGTAATAGCAAATCAGAGTCTGTGCTGTGTTTAGGGTTGGAACTGGCTCAAAATTTGTAAGCATACATCACATGCCAGCTCAGATTCATCAAACATCATGACGCCCCAACTTCAGACATGAAAGAAGGTTAGCTACACAGTGACTGGCAGGAGCCACAACCAATCAGGAGAGAGAGTGAGAGAGAAGAGTGAATGAAAGAGTTTCATACTACACTATAAGAGGAAAATGGATTATTATGGAATATATATAATAAAAACGGATTATTATTAAACTAATGTAATGGAGTTTTGGCTTTTAGGAAAAGGAACAGGAACTATTCCTTTAAAAGTACAATAATCTCAAACCCAAGGACATCAACATTCACATTAATTCAGCTGATATTCTCTTACCCCACTGCCCTGCTTGATCCAGTAGCTGAGCCACCAGTTACTGAAGGCAGTGCTGCCCACGTTGAGGATGAAGAGGGCCAGGATAAAAAGGAAGACAGGCAAGCCACCTAAAGCTTGAATATACACTCTGTACACTGCACAGGGGACTGAACCTTTACCACGCTCTTCAGCTTGCATCAGCGGACCTGCAGGAAGAGGAAGAGCGTGAGATATACTTGTCTAGGATACACTTCCATGTTATAACAAACAGTGTTACAAATGCATTATGGGTGTAATGCAATGCCACTATCTATATCTATTCAGTGCTCAGAATATTCGTATCAGGATTCAGATTAACTGATCAAGATTCACTTGTGAGTGTGGCCTATACAAGATTTTTTTTTTTTAATGAACCCTACCACTCTGCCCCCCAAAAACACTGGAAAAACCAGGAACCCAGAGGCAGAAATGCCAGCATGGTCACTGAAATAAATTCTCTGCTCTTCATCACTCCAGCTCCAGGTCAATAAAATTACCTTTGAACCTTTATGGCAAGCTTTTTAAATAAATAAATAAATAAATAAATAAATAAATAAATGTGCTTCTCCTATTCGTGTCTGTATTTATGCATGTTTCGAACACATGATCAGTTCAGTACAAATAATCGAATAATCGAAAGTGAATGCACCTAACATGCACGGAAAGCTTAGGAAATGTACAGTATTCAGAAAATTAAACAATCAGGAGTCTATTTTTTTCAAGAACGCTGTGAGCTACAGTCTCAAACAGCTTTGTCAGTAAGTCACAGGAAATGATTAGTGACATACTATGTGTTGTTTCGCAAGATTATAATGTTAATATTTAAAAAAAAAAACAGACATTATTAGATCACATGTCATTTTGAGAGACAGATGTCTTTCCCCAAATTCATAAACTGTTCTTTGAGATCTAAAATTCAATGGCAGTCTGGCAGCAAGATGGCTTCAGGAAATATGGAGCTAAAATATTCCTGATACTGATACTGGTTGTGTGTGTTGTGTTTTAGTGACTCAGACATTCAGTGCTGCACCTACCATTGTCCTTGCTGGGAGGTTTCTCCTTCTTCACAGATCCTGCCTTGGCATTTTCACCTCGTTTCTTCAGAGAACTCCCAGCATTATTATTTGGCAACTATTAAAATACCATTTAAATGAATCTTGGAGTGTCATGTCTAATAAATCATAATACCTAAATTATATGATTATCATTGTGTTTTACAGGCATTCCAGACATCAGTTTCTAAGTAGTTCTAAAAACATAGTCACAGATGAGATGAACTCGTTGTGTAATGTCAATAAAAAGTCAGATATTTGAATTATCAGAGGATCACACCATACCTGATGACTTTTAGCAGTAAAATGTGCCTGCAAAGCTAACTAACATGGGTCATGGTAGTTTTAACAACAAAGTTTCTGATTGTTATGGTATAATTGGACAGGTTTGGCTACTGTTAAACCTGCTGAAAACTAGTTAGTTGACTCTCTGGATGGCAAGAGGACATGGGAGGTGTTTCTGATTTTCATATTCATGCACTGTCATAGATCTTGGAATTTTGTTTAATGAGCTTAAAGGTGAAGAGATTTTCTTGGTCAATTTTTGGGCAATTCAATTCAATTAAAAAAATTAAATAATGCATTAATCTATGTAGATTATCTTTAATAGTTTAAATGTTCAGTGGTACATTAATGGTAACGTCGGAGCAAGCATATGTTAGTACACATGTTGTTAATATTCTGTGTAGTTAGCAGCTAAATTCAGTGACAGATAGAAATAGACAACACAAAATTCACTGAAATGGAAACAGAGTAAGCAATTTTGCTTTGCTGTATGACACACACAGTATGAACACCATGAGGGAAAGTTATGCTCCCTGTTGCTGTCTGTTCCATGTTAGGAGTCAGTGTTATGATCATTCTTGCAATCACAGATTTGTCTCTCGGGTATGTTAACAGGTCAGTAGGCCTTACCTCTATAAAAGGAGTGTCTCCGAGCTGCAGGTTGTTAAACATGGCTGCGTAATCTCCATTCAGATTCATCAGGTCTTCATGGGTACCCTTCTCTGTGATGCTTCCCTCTCGCATAAAGATCACTTCATCGCAGTCCACCAAGTACTGTTTCAATAGAACATAACCATGCATGATTAAAACATAACATCTTTATTAAATTATGTCAAACTGAGAAGATTGTGAATTCACAATCACTATAAAATAAGGGATGTTGACACTGAACTATGCACAGTGAGATTCTTTAAAAAAAAAAAAAAAAAAAGGTTGTTTGCACCATTTACACAAACTAATGCAGTATACCTCCACGGAATTTTGTTTTGACTCCACAGCTCATGACAGCCTGGATCAAACCAAGCAACAAGCCTAGGAGCCGACAGTTTCTTGTTTAAGTCAAAGTCTGAACAACGTCCATACCTGCAGCTGGTGAGTGACAAAGATGATGGTCTTGCCGCGCAGCTGCTTCTTAATTGCATTGTTAAAGATGTGATTGCTCACATGGGCATCTAGAGCACTGAGTGGGTCGTCCAGGATGTAGATGTCCCTGTCACTGTAAAGCGCCCGAGCCAGACTGATCCTCTGCCGCTGACCACCGCTCAGATTCGCCCCCCGTTCACCAATCTAGCGATCAAGAAAGAAACTTTGTGTGCTTTAAACCGTTTACAAATTGCTGTGGTATAAGAGGAATAAAACACGTCATGTTTTATTCCTTACTTAATATGCAGTAAGTTTCGTGTATTTGTCTTAATGGCTTACCTCAGTCAGGTCAGAGTTAGGAAGTATGGCCAAGTCCAGTCTCAGAGAGCAGGCACTCAGGACTGCCTGGTACCTAAGGCAACCAAAAATAGAGGACTTATTATGTAATGGAAAGGTGCTAACCCAGAAAATGACATCTACATCTACATCTTACACGCCAAGTCTCTTAATTAACCTCCACAGTTAACATATAGACAATGGTAGAGCAACTTATAACATGAAACTACAAGAAACTGCCTTTTCAATGTAGCATCAAATAGCATCAAATACAGATTCCATGGTTTCTAGAATCAATCTGTCTAGCATCATGGCAGTCCAGTCACATTTCCAATACTTTTTTGCTACATTTCATATATTGACAGTTTATCTGCTTAGACACATAGAAGAAAAGTTTTTGCTGTTATTTGTTAAATATTGACATACTGCATTTACATTGTCTACAGCAGCAAAAGTACTACATTATTTTCCACATAAAATCATTGATTAGAAGCCTGCACACTGTAGACTTTTCTTCTTTCTAACTAAAACTCACCTTTCTTCCTCATAATCCTTCCCGAATAGGATATTGTCACGAAGCGTAGCATTAAGGATCCAGGCTTGCTGGGCCACATACGCAAAGTTTCCATCAACCGCCACCGTTCCCTCTAGAAGAGTCATCTAATCGGTGGACAGAACAGTGTCTTACCCATGTCCTGGGACTGTCTTATGGTTATCTTTATATCAAGCCTGTATGAATCATTGGTTATGACTGGGTAAAGGGACAGTAGTGGTTACCTGGCCAAGGATGGCAGAGATGAGCGAAGTCTTTCCACTGCCAACACTTCCACAGATACCGACCAGCTTCCCCTGCAGATGGCATGGTGAAAATAAAGACATGTTTAGGGGACACACCAGGTAGGAGCTCCAGGATGCCATGCCTTAAACCATAAATGATGCTGCACTCAGATCCCTTAAGGATTCTTTGATTGTCCCTTTGGGGGACCCTTAAATGTCAAACCATACACCAGAGTCTTTCACTATCTGAAAGAGTTCCAAATTGAATCCTTTTAGGGAGCCAAGAACCCCTAATTATCCAATAAACCTTTAAAGAACCTTTTTTTGTAGGAGTCTATTACAACTACAGTGTTAATAAGAGTGAGGACTTCTGCAGTGTTGTACTGCATGCATGTATAGGATTTGCAACAATCAAGAAATGAATCAATATCCTCCTTCATAAATTTGGTCTTAGTAATATATATAACTTGAACCTTCTGTATGGTGAGGTCGATACAGTGCAAGGTTCTTTGCAGCCGTTGGCTAATGGTGGGTACAGGCAGGGTGTGGTCTTCAGCTCCTGAGGGCGTGTCTGTCAACAGCCGTCCGTGGTGCTCCTCCTCCACCATCCCACAATTGCTCGGGTCCTCTTTCTGGTATCGTTTCTTGCGTGCCACTCTCTGACTCAGTCCTACATAGGGAGTGCCACGTGGTGTAGGTTGGGCACTGTGCCCACCCGTCTCCCAGGCCAAACTTGCCCCGCTCAGTTCCACAGATATGTGGGTGTTCTGTGGTAGCTCACGGATTGTCTTAACCTCAGCCAACAAGAGAACACTCTAGAACATCACACAGATGCAAGACATTAGCGAATTGTTTCATAAATATATGTATATGTATATCTATATGTGTATGTGTATTTCTACTCATCAAATCCAAAACCAAACTGAAACTGGGCCAGTAAGTAAAGATAAAAGACCATGTAATAAGAAGTGATGGAAATGACAGCTAGGTGAAGAGAAAAGATGAAGGACAACACTCACCTTAAACCTCTCCATTGCAACAGATGCTTCAGAAAGGGATTTGACTGAGAAGGGGGTGACTTTCAGAGCAAAGGTCATGGCATTGAAGACGGTTACAACAGTAAAAGCCTAGAGGAGGACAGATGTTCAGCATTCCTGCAGATAAAATACTCAGGACAAGTGCAGTGTCTTTGTATTTACAAAAGTGGGTTAATAGACCCTTACCTGAGCAGCAGTGAGGTCATAGCCTAGCAGCATATGGGTAGAGAAGGTTGCCACACTAGCAATCACCACGACAATGGGAGCCACACCAACAGTTATACTCTGGAAATATCCTGTTCGCTCCAGGATCTGGTGTTCTTCATCTCTTATTCCTGCAAGATTACATTCAGAGTGTAATTCCAACAACAGATAGAAAGGTGCTACAAGAACAGATGTGACAGACCCTTACTTCGCAGAACCTGGGAAAAAGCCTTCACCCAGGCGTACATCTTGATGAACTTGATGTAGTTCAGGATCTCATTCATTTTTTGAACACGCTTGTCAGTCACAGCGACTCCCTTCCTCCTAAAGTAGGCTGTGAGTCTGGAGCTAAACATCTATAAAAATAGGATGAACGGAAAGATTATGATGCAAAACTCTTCAGGAAACCGTGTTGAGGAAAAGATCGTATGCACAGCTGCTCACCATCGTAGGGTAGAAGAGGATGAACACAGCAGAGCCTAGTAGAGATGTGGGTCCAAGCACTGAGAGGTTGTAGGCCATCCCTAAGATGGCCACCAAGGGGCCTCCTGCCAGCAGGCTGCCCATGGCTGCCGCCTCAAACATGCGTTGGCCATCGCTCGAGCACATGTTGATCAGCTGGAAACATCAGTGCAGGCATATGTATACTGTAGAACATTTTACTATTCCTGCCATGTTGGCTTCTGCACAGATGTCTAGATGTCTTCAGCTGGGTGGCATTTATCTTGACTGATCATCTACAATTACAGACTGGTGATCAAGTAAAGAATTAAAAAAAAAAACCAAAGTGTTTTGGTAATATGTTGGGCCAACACAAGCCAGCGGAACAACTTCAATACACCTTGGCAGTGATTCTACAATTCTCTGGAACTGGGGGGATAAATCCCATTCTTCCAAAACATATTCCCTCAGTTAGTGTTATGATGGTGGTGGTGTAGAATGCTGTCTAACATGTCACTCCAATGTCTCTCATAAGTGTTCAACCGCGTTAAGATTTGGTGACTGTGAAGGTCATAGCATATGATTTACCTAAAACTCATCAAACCATTCATTGTGTCTTTCTGTCTGGTGGGGTCATCCTGGAAGAGACCACTCCTATCGGGATAGATATCCTATCTCAAACCATGCCAGTAAAAGCCCATAGCATAACAGAGCCACTGTTTTTCCTTTGTCACCCATCTGTAACTGCTTTGATTAACAGGTGCTGCAGCAATGCTGGGAATTTTTACTGGCCATGCTGTTAGACACCCCTACCCTGTAGCTCTTTTTCCTTCCACACTATGTTTTAGTCATTTTATAGCCCTTCATCAAGCCTCAGTTACTGACCATGGCACTGCTGTTGACTGGCTGTTTTGAATTCAGCAGTGAAATAAGGTCACACTAATTGTATACCTACAGATGTGGAACTGTTAAAATGATTAGCTGGGAGTGTAGCTACAAGGTAGGTGTACATAATAAACTAGCAAATGAAGGACACTCTTCATGACTCACCTCTCCGAATGACTTCTCGCGCAGGCTGCGGAGGTGCAGGATCTTGTGGAAGGCCATGGTGAGGATGGCGCCGCGCAGGCGCGTGCCCGTGCGGTAGTTGAGTGCCCAGGTGAGGGCAAGTGACCAGGAACGCAGAAGCTCGGTGCCCAGCATACCGAGCACCAGCAGCAGGCCGTAGGGCAGATCGGGCTCACTCTTCTGAGTGTACTCCAACAACCGCCTTACCACAAAGGCCTATAGAGAAAGGGAGGACGAGCAAGGGGGCGACAGGACACAGCACGCGTGACTGAGGGCACACACGCACACGCCTCCTTGCATCAACAGTCCTACCGTCATCCTCACTTCGCATTCCTTATTCTTTCTAGTTATCCTATCCAAAGTGCACTAGATATCTTATCGAAGTGCACTAGATGCAAGGTTGAGAAATGGATTGAATGGTGTTCTAAATCGTTTAAAGAAGTCAGTGAAGGTATAGCAACTTCTACTGAGAAGAAATGGCAGCCATTTTGAGATTGTGTTCTAATCGTTTACCTTAGATGGCCCTTTTCTCTACCCTTTGAAAAGAACAAGAGAGACAATGAAACAGCACCAATAGCGCTAGGTTTTTGGACAAATAAAAGACATTGCACTGCTAACAACATGTTATTACAGACATCCCTTTGTTTTGGCGGATTCAAAGGCATTTTACCTACAGTCACATCAGGCTGGGATACAGGACGGAGACGCACTTTTGTTTTAATACCTGAAAATCAATATCAGTTAAATCAAAAATTAGGAGCAAAGAGCATATAGGTATAGGAGACAAGAACAAGAACAGCCACTTCAGCATCACACAAATACCACATACACGCATACGCATCACTCGTAATTTCACACACATTGGCATTCAGGAGATCTCATCATACATACTGAGAACATTCGCCACCATTCGCATATGGTTCATCACAGCAGCAAGATTTTATTTAAAAAAAAGAAAGAAAAAAAAAAAGAATGTGGATATGACATCCGTCAGAGTGGATATGACATCCATGATGCACATTCATGAAACAATAAAAAACATGTACCAGGAAAACAAAATGTACAAGATGCAGAGAAAATAAATTTAAAAAGCAAAAAATTTAACTTAACAAAACGAGTTTAGGTCAAAGGTCTTCCAATCTCTCATCGGAGCAAGAGTCATTTGTAATTTGACAGGATTTGCATACTTGTCGCAATACTTGTCTTCTTGTCTACTTGTATTCAGCTCAGTGGAACAGCTTTAAGAAAAAAAAAAAATCCCCACAAACGGTTTAAAAAAAAAAAAAAAAAGACCACTGAGGTCACTGAAGGAGTCCATAGGTGACGTGTTCAGAAGAATTAATCAACATACAAAGAAAAATGAAATGATGTTCAAAATGCACCAGGGCATCTCTCCAGTATAAGAGATTATCAGTCCAAATAAGACTTTCAACACAAGTCCAGTTTCTTTCCTGTTTCATCAGGATTTTGCTTTGCTTAATCAACAGTCCATTTGTACGTAGCTAAATGACGGACATGGAGTCCACTTCAATTACAAATGACACATTAGACAGCTTTAGGCGTAATTAATTTCCAAACCAGTGACATTTCTGCTGGATCAAATCAAGAAACAATTTTTGGATGTGAGAGCAAAATAGAGATACGAGAGCGTGGAGAGAGAGAGATTATCAGAAAGGGAAGAGAGAGAGAGAGACAGATGGGGAAGGGGGGAAAAAAAGGAGCATAAACTCTTGATCCAGCCCTGCATAAGGAAACGTGCCCTTACCTCGCGGGCGTCATCACGTGTTCTGTCTGCCAGTGTTCACTCCGCTGGTAAAACCGACATCCTGTGGAATCTAAAGAATAGCCTCTGTCACATGTCTCTCACATGGGGCCACAGCCACCTCTGTCCCCCGAGCAAACCCCCAACCCAACCCACATTCTCCCTCCATTAGCCATCTTCCCAAAAATGTTGCCTAACTCAAAAAGAAAAAGGGAAGGAAGGCTTCCTTTAGCTAGATATTCTGTTTTACTCTGTGTCAAGGACATCTCCCTGAACAAATCTGTCTAGAATGATCAGAAGTAATGGAGACCAGTTGCTGCTGAGTATATAATATAGGTCATTTGGGATTTTGGGTCAAATCTGGAGTCCTCCAGAGGGTGAGGGAGGCAGAGACTTGCCGTGTCACCATGGAGGGACAGTGACAGAAGCTCTCCTTGTAAAGCCAGTTAGCCTATCCTCCTAACGCACCTTGTGCACACTAGTGCTTTTGCATCACTGCCATACAATCTGAATTTGACAAAGCAGTAGTGGATAATGATGCAGCTTTCTTAAAATTCAAAAAGGATGACTATGCTCTCTGGTTAGTCTGACTTCAAAGAAGAATTCAGTTGTTTCACTTCTGGGCACTTCATAACACTTACCCGGTAGTTTGGAGATATCTTCAGAGCAAAGTTACTTTCACAGTCCAATCTCATGTTATCACTGTTTTTTCAGTCACAGTGAAAGTCACAGTTTCAGTGTGGAATCTAACATGTCAATATGTGATTTACAAAGAGCAAAAAGGATTGATCACATTATGAACGTGGGCTGAAATTTACTTTGAAACCCTGTAGACACTATATCAGGACAAAGAAAAAAAAGAACATTCCCCTTACCCAAATGTAGTAATCTTTAATTCTGAAACGAGGCTAAGCCGCTGGTGTATTTAAGGAAGATATAAGGTTGCACCAATTTAGGAACATTTATGGAAATTCTTTGGGTAATATGGATTTCCTTAATTGCCAGATGAATTAATCTTGAAGACTGAGTAAAAAAATCCAAAAAAGAAAACACCAGTCTTGCTTAGTTGACTGACTGCATTGAGGTAAAGGGAAACCTGTGTACATTATTTTCTGCCAGACAATTCCTTTACACGCTCTTGATGACACTAAAGTCAACATAGTTCTGAATACGTCTTAGGTCATCTCAGCAAATGAGCACTTCTGAGATATACAAAAGGTTGACCTAAACATCTGATGTACTCACCAATGCCCCAGCAAGTGCTGTGAAGAACCCAGAAGTAAAATAAAATGGAATTGCCCTTGAAGTGAGTAAGCCCTCCTTAACAACATGAAACATATCTAGAGGGAAAGAAAAGTGGAAACCTTTCCAGGAATGCAATATAAATTCATAATATATATATATATATATACTTATATATACGAACCAACAAATGCATGAAACTCTTTTGGCCATGGGGAACAATGTAAGTGTTATTTTGTTTTTAAAATCCTACAAAGAAAGAAACCTGTGATGGAACTAAGAAACGTCAGAATCAGACATGGTGGAAAACATTTACTTGCCAGCTTTGAAAGGAAAAAAAACAGATAGAAATAAAGTAAATAAATAAAACAAAATAAAGGCCGCAAAGATTTTTAATCTAGTTAATTTGCAAGCTAATCCCAAAAGTATATCATATAACAATCCCACATGTTGGTTTGACGTGTCACTTTTAAAGCACTAAATAAATAGCACTATTATCGTAATTGCATTTTGGCAACCACACAAATATAAACACAATAATGGTAACAGCTCTGGTAAATCTTACGACACATTCCTATTCATCCTATTCACCTTCCATGCCCCATCAAAACACTCACCTTTGTGTTTGACCTGAAGGGGCAGGCTTCGGTCAACCTCAGAGCTAATGATATATAGAAAGACAGAGTGATAGACAGCAAAAAGAAAGAGAGGAAAGAGAGAAAAGGAGGGGCAGAAGCTGAGATGGTGTTACTTACTGGGCCGCTGAAGCCCGCGAGCTGAGTGACCATGAGGCACAGGATGGACAGCAGCAATCGGGTACGACAGAACAGCCAGACAACACGATGGAGAGAAGCCTGGTCCCCTCGCTCGTTCAGCTCCTTCTCCCAAAGTCCTGCCAGCCTGCAAATACACACAAAGTCACATAGTTGACATATACAACCAACCTTCTTCCATCATTTCCCCACATTCAGTAAGATTCAAATGATCCAAGACAGGTTTTGGCCATTCTTTAACCAATTGTGGTCACCATAAAACCTTCAATGATTTTCAAGACTCACAAATGTCCTAGCAGGACTAAGCCTCCCCAGCTGTTCAAAAATAAAAGAGACGGCAATATAAGGTTTCATTTTGGCACCCACAACAGATTATTTGCTGTTAACAAATGTCTTAAGGCAGATTATTTTGGATTTTTGTTGAAGTAAGAGCACCAATGGAATTTTTGTAGAGGTTTGACAGTTGGAGTTGGAGATCTCCCCAAAAATGATACCCCTACACATATTACACGCCAAAGCTCATTAAAGCAGACAGTATATACAGAGGGGTCCAAAAGTCTGAGGCCACACTGTAAATCTGGTATTTTTTTTCATTTAAAATTGGAAATAAACAGAAGGTTTTAGAATTTTGAAATATTTAAAACAAGGAAAGCAAACGTTCTATGTCTTGAATATTTAATATTCAAGATTCTGCCCTATTTCTAGGTCCCTGTTTAAATGTAAGCAAATTTGTGATATTGACCATGTTAACTCCTGTGTATAAAAAGGTCAGATTTTCCTCATGCCTAATCTCTTCTACTGACGCATGTGTTCATTCAGACGACACTCTGATGGATCTGATGTAAAATGGATCAAAAGCTTTGGTACAAACTTGTGGAATCTATGCCAGCTCAAGTGCACACTGTCATTAAAGCAAAATGGAGGCATACCAAATACTAAGAATCTTTTCTAAAGATTCTACTTTTCACTCAAGTTGTTGTCAATAATATAATTTGTAGTGAAATTAGAAAAGAATGCAAAATAGAAGCATTTTCACTAGTAGTCTCAGACTTGTGGGCCCCACTGTATATCATGGGCAAGCGTGAGCTCCTGGCCATGAAGACTTCCTTTGAGCAAAGGAGACACTCATTAAAGGAAAACCAACACCACTCCATCCACTCCATCACTGCAACAAACCACACTAAGGCAGTCAAATAACTAAACCCTAGACAAGCTCAACGGGCACAGTATATCAGGAGATTAAATTTTATAGTTACTTGTAGTCTTGGCTCCAAGAATGCCAAGGCTGTCACACTCTCCGTTGTTCACAAGGTCAATCCTTGCCCACAACAAGAGGAGCCCATTCTGCCTCCATCATGCAGCGTTGCCCCAGTCAGGTGGGAAATTATGGAGGAAATCCGACGGACATAGTGTCCTGTGGTTATGACATGTTCCTCAGACCATGAGAAATCAGGTTATTGGGTTTACTCCTTACCCAGTTCTGCTCAACCAGTTCTTCAGAGAACCACCCATGCCTGTTCCTCATTGACCCTGATCACACATTAGTATCGACTTTCTAGCTCTAATTGATTCGCTATCCATTGGGGTATTTTATCAATAGATTTTTCCAAAGCTTGTCGACTAATCCCAGTACCCAAGCTTCCCACAGCTAGAGAAAGAGCAGAACCGATATTCCACAATGGTATCCCGGAGGATATAGTATAGATAGAGCTGTCTGCACACATTAATATCAACATGAGCCTCACAGTCTCAAGACTAAGGACCTACGACTAAGAGTTAGCTTACTGTATATGGAGTGAAGATCCACATGGTTTATACTGACCGTTTGCTGTTGGTCTCACAGCTCTCCCACTGCGATACAGCCCAAATGTCCTCCAGGAGTAGCTGGCCTTTCTTGTGGGCCATTTTGGCCAGCGGCGTGAGCCAGCTGAAGGTCATGAAGGAGAAGAGGCCAGCGTTGTCCACCGGGTGCTCATGTCTGAGATGGACACAGATAGATAAGCGAAAAAGATGTCTTTCATTCCCTTAGAGAAACTTCCTTAAGACGTTTAATGTCCATGACACAAGTTAGTTCCTTTTATGACATGCATTATAGCAGCTATAAACTGTTGTTACCTCTCTTTTTTTCTATCTTGAAGTTAATAAGACAAAAAAAAAATTTAACCAAGAAACCAAAATAGCACAAAGGCCTCCATCCTGAAGACTTTCCTGTGTGGGAAAACTTAAAGGAAGCCCTGACACTGGAGACTCCTTCCATGAATCCTAAATAAATGCCTGTTCATGATACTAAGAACGTAACATTTTAAATCTATGCGAAATCTGCCTGTGAAAGCTGTTATTATAGAAACGATAACATATTAGAACAGGCGTGTTTATATAAACCTGTGATGTGCCTCACAGCCAGAACTACTGTTAATTAATCAACACCTTCAGACCAATCAGAAGCGAGAATTCAACAGCACTGTGGTGTAATCTAAATAAATAAATAAATAAATAAAATATTTATGCACAGAGCAGCAAAATGAAGAAACTTGTTTTTGTAACATATTGGGCATTGAGATACAGTGTGACCTTCTTAATAGTGACACACTGAAACCTTACTTGCTGGTGGAGCGGAAGGGCTTAAGGACACCGACGCTGTGGTGGTACTTGCTTCGGCCTCCTTCCTCCTCCAGCTCTTTAGCGTGAGCGACGCTGCCTCCGTCCAGTGGGAAGCCGCCTTCGGCCCGGCCTGCTGTCTCCAGAGCATCCTAACACACACACACACACACACACACACACACACACACACACAGACATGAGTCAGCAATTTTTTTGCCTCTGCGTTATCACTGTACCAACCTAACGGAGCAAAAATGGAAAAAGGAAGTGAGCAAGTGTCTGTAAGCAAGTGATAGGTCATATGTTAAAGCTCAGAAGGAACAGCACGACTCAGTTCTTTTAAGCAAACAGGTCACATGGCAAAAACAACGAATGTATAGTCACAAGCACTTTTCAGAAAAAGGCTCATGATTTTTCATTCAACACACACACATATACACCACACACACACACATGCATACACACACACACACACGCACAATTCCTGTGCAGGTCTGGTTCAATAAGCCATCAACAAACATGTATACCACCCTTTAATCTGTCATTCAGCTTTGAAGCGATCGTTTGGCCAAAAATGAAATTTACACAATTTTCCAATTACATCAAATTTAGTCCATCTATCAAGACGTTTGCTTTCTAAAGTTTGTTCTTCTTCCAGAGGAACACTGTGCAAGCTGCATGTTTAAATCACCACACACTGGGTAGAATTTTAGATCAGAAGTGATCTGGATCATTGTACAATTCGAATTTTATTTGATTCATTTACTCTTCTGTTTTCTGATCATGTGCAAATGGTTTTTGCGTAGTGCTAAACCGGTAGCTATAAGCTTTCCTGATTTGTTAGCTACATTAGCTTCGCAGCTGCAGTACAAATGTCAAAACAGAACAATTTTTGCCAAATGTTTTAATATTTGTTGAAAGTGAAAAAAAGTTTACATTTAGTTTTTCACCAAACTCTTCCTTTAATGCGGCTCATCTCTGTTCTTTCTATCAGATTCTAATCTGCGTTCTATTCTTGAAGTTACTGTAGGCTATCTTGAGAAGGGCAGATGGTGACACACTGCAGTGGTATAATATCTGAGCTTTATATTAGAGTGTAATTTCATCTACTGCACTCTGTCTGCTTGACTGGCCTGGTTGAAGCCTGACTGGTCAGTTTGCCAGTAGTTTCTCTGAATTACTGTTTTTCTTTCCGCATTCAAATTTTTACTATTATAAATCATTATGAAAGTGTAAGCCTGGAGGAACAAAGGCTAAAGCTGAAAGTACACAATCAGAACCACAGGACACATTATCATGATAATAATTACAAAAATAATTCAAATTGGGCCCCTGGGTGCGCTCTCCCTGCTATGGCCCGGGATTGCTTCCCAGCCGAGGAACCAGCCCTTGGAGTTGCATGCAACGGCGCACTCTCAGTGCCGGTCCCAAGCCTGGATAAAACTGGAGAGGGTTGCTTCAGGAAGGGAAAATGTGCAAAATCAAAATATACGGACCAACAACCCCTAACAGGAGCAGCCGAAAGAGGAACAACAATAATGTAACAATAAAGACCTGAGAACTATGAACAGGCCAGGCTAAACAAGTATGTCTCTAATTCAGTTGAGTGTTTGGGGCCTTATAAGAAAATCAGGAAGTACAAAAACCTTGTTCATCTTTTTATTTTGTGGGTCAAAGGTAAGAAATGGTTTCCAAGCAACAGAACTACATTATTCTTAAACATATGTCAAACAGATCAATTTGTAAATTTAGTGAGATTTTATTTCTGAACTTCTGCACTTGAACCTGAACTTCTACTTAAATTTGATTTTTTTTCTCTAAACATGCTTTTAGGAAAGAAACAGAAAAGTATTATTTAGGCATATTATTAATTCTTTGTAAAATAAACACAAAAAAGAGATGTCCCGTCTTTGGCGCTTATACAGTATATAAATAGGTTGTACTAGTTATGTAGTGATGTCCCATCTAATACCTGTGTAGTCAAAAGTACACTGTTTTCTGTATTACTTGGACTTGGACTTGGACATATTGGTAATTGGACTCTTGGTCTTGGGCATTGCTTTTGCTAAATACGGTCATGGTGTCAACTGAGAGTTTGTACAAAAAAATAACGTTCATGTTGTCTTTTATTTGTGCATGCACAACTTTTGACAAGAAGTAATTCCTTCTTCTAGAGAGCAGCCTAATCACTGGTGCGATGCAAGAACGAAGCCAATGAGTTGAAGTAAAAGCTTGGCCTCAAAAAAAGGATTTGATAGTTTTTGGTCTCAATCTTAACTTGGTTTTGCTGTTATTTAGACTCAATATTGGTTTTGCCTCGAGACTCGGTCTTGACTAGTCCTGGTCTTGGACTTGGCAATGAGAGACTTGACTACAGCTCCATTACAGAATGTCTGTACTGTTACAAATGGATTAGAGAAGGATTTCTGACGCAAATGCGTGTGTATCAATTTTAGTTTCGGCTGGTGCAAGTACACAAGTGTTACTTTTTGTATCAGTTAGAACAGGACATCATGTCTTATAGTTACACACAAAAACTGCTTTTCTGTCACTTGTCCTATTAGTTTTGAGCCTGTGAAAAAGGAGGGACTCTGTAAAAAATGTCTAATTCCTAAATGGTTAATGCAATATTTCTTTTAAACCCCTTGAATTCAAGCTGAAAGTCTACACTTCAATCACATCTCGACTGCTTCAGTTCAAATCCATTATGGTGGAGCACACCATAGGCTCCATAGGTGAGGCAAAATTATGAAAATTGTGTCGCTGTCCAAATACTTATGGACCTGTATGTTTCACAATGAGGATAACTACGATTACATGCTTTGAACTGCTTTGGAAATGTGTATGGGCTAGGGAAAACCCTTCACATGGTGAAAGTTTGACATTTTCTACAATATATAGTTCTGAAAACTACAAGATTTCCTGAACTAAAATATGTTCCTCTTTTGCATGCCACGTTCATATACTCGCACGAAGACACAGATGGACACGCATCTCTGTCACAATGACCCTTCACAAGGCTAATGTTCCACCCAGCCAGTGGAAAGAAAAGTCTCACACTGCATCCCTCACACACCGCTGATGCTATGACTAACTACTCTGACCAGAAGACACATTATGAGTGTGTGCATGGAGAAGAGCTGAAAAGATGCTTGCTCTCTATATATAATGACATATAAAAAAAATGACAAGGCGTGCTGTTATAGGAAAATAGTCAATGTCAGAGTAGTGTAATGTGGACCAATGCAAAAACCGGAGTTACTGTCACCACCCTGAAGTTGATTAATTTCCCATAAGAGCACATCCCGAAGTGTTTTATTCCTCTTGTAGCACAGCAATTAGCCAAGGATTGCAATTTTTTTTTTATTTATTAACAAATGACACCTCATACTTTTTAATCATTTATAGTTGCAGTTAATGTTTCGGAACTTGTGCAAAAAAAAAAAAAAGTTAGTTCCGGTTATCAGTGACTTTACAGCAGCTTTAAACCAGCCTCTCCCTTTTCTTCTTTCAGGTTAATAAGATTAAAAAAAAACATAGCTTGTCACTTTCCTGAGAAACTATACCCTCCTTCCATATAAGTTAAATAACGATCTCCTTACAGTAAACTTCACCATATCAACGATTATACACTTTTTCTTCATTAAATAACAACATTTTTTAAAATTCATTTATTAAGCTTAGATTATGCGGAGCATCTCTCATACAAGCCCATGTGTAAGTTACTATAGAATTGGTAATGTATTAGAAGGAGCGTATTAATATAAACCTGGGAATAGTCTTGCAGCTGACACTACTGTCAGAGCTGCTGCTATAGAAAATTAATCAACAGTTCCTGACCAATTGAATTCGAGAATTCAGCAGCACCGAGGGATAAAACATTTAACAGCCCTCGAAGGCAGAAAAAGCAAGCAGGATTATCCGGGTACTAAAGGGAACACAATGTTCTTTAAAGTGTACCCGGTCAGATTAAAAGGTAAAACAGACTACACTCAGCTCACAAGCTCATAATCTTTAAATCAAAGCATGACTGGGAGCATTCTGTACTTTTACCTCTTGCATGCAAATCAGAGAGATCTTTGAATCGTACATGCATCCGTGAGTCATAGGTTCATTAACCTGAACTGCTGACAGATGCCTTAAACCCGACACGCCACTTTGCTTAAAAACAACGAGGCTCATTGATCCAACTGAGAACCTCCTTGTACAATGACAATGCGTAAAGTGTGCCGCAGAGTTCACTGACGTGAGGCTGCAGACTATCTGGAATTTGTCATGCGCTGCATAAAGCCACAGCTTTGTTCCCCCTCAGTGGAGGGATTCTCGACGTGGCAAGAGATGTCGCAAGCCACACGCAACCTTCCTCTGCTTTCCAGACACTTCAGTCACTCCAATTGGAGAACAACTGCACTATGACAGCACGTCAGCATAAAATAAAGGCCCAGAGTGACGTATCAATTTCCACCAGCAGAATCTAAAGCCATGATGTGAGAGCATGAATGAAAAGATCTGCCAAGACGAGGATATGTTGTGTGATCAGTAGTGTTTTAGCAATTCTGCCACGAGGATCATACACTTATAGTGCCTACTGGTTTTTCGGTGAAAAATTATAATCATGATAATAATGAGGATTGTGATATTATCACCTGATCTCATTAGGCAGCAAATGAACCACAAACGAGTCTCGTTCAGAGTGTGAAGGATAAATGCAATTTAAAAATACTCCTGCTGCCTTAGAAATACTCAAAATAGATAGCTGACCTTATGCTACCTCTCTTAAATGGGACAGCCATCTCAGAAGTGCAAATACTGGCAAAAACAAATGTTGCCTACCTAGGGAGCCTACCTCCAAATGAAACACAGTGATAATATTGAATATGTAAGGAATATAACACATCGGAATATGGTATTATAGGAAAATAATAAATAACAAGACAGGGTGATGTAGTGCGACGCAACGCAAGGCAAAAGAAGTTAATCATTTTCCAACAACAGCACAACCTGGTGTGTTTTATTCCTTTTATACCACAGCAATTTGCCAACCATTACCAATTCTAATTTATTAATAAACAATACACTGTGGTTTTAACCTTTTACAGGTACATCTAATGTTAGCTCCTGTTATCATGTACGTTATAGCAGCTATAAGCAGTCGCTCCCTCATCAGGTTCTGCTTTTTCCCTCTTTCTTTCTCCATTGTCATTAATACAACAACAACAACAAACACACACACACACACACATACAGCTTGTCTTGTTACTGAGAAACCAGAAAATGCAAAGGCCTCTGTGCTGAAGACTTTACCAGAGCCATGCTTTCTGGGTGGGGAGGGATGGGATTACTTTCCTTCCTCTGTCAATCACAGCAACATTAACCAATCGTGGGCATCTGTGAGCTCATGTATGTGGAAGAGGGTAGATAGCACTTTCCTCTGAGTGTGTTACACTGCCCTGTGATGCAGCATGAACAGCAGTTAAAAAATAGAGTTGGCAGGTTTCACTTGTCACAGCCAAGTGTCCCTGGTGGTTTAACGGCAAAGGATACTGTACTCTTACCGCCAAGGCCCGGATTCGATTCCCGGCCAGGGATCCAACCCAGCCACTGCGAGTGTACTTTCAGTGCTGGCCCTAAGCCTTAGGAAGAACATCCGGCATAAAACCTGTACCAAATCAAACATGCCAACGATCTGCTCTGGCAACCCCTAACGGGAGCAGCCGAAAGAAGAAGAACAACATGTTTTGGAGCAAGCATGAGTTAGCCTTCACTCTCTTCAGCTGGTAGCTGTTGTATCAGCTAGATTATGGCTGGGAACTGGCAGGTGACCAATTGCAGAAGAAATGGGGGGAGGAATAATTTTCCGATATAATAAAATGATAAAGGATTGATGTACAACCTTTAGAGGAAAATAGTTTTCTTACATAATGCAAATGCACAAATGCTGTGCAGCAAAAAGGAAAAAAAAGGGAACGTTCTGCATCCCTGGCTTTTCTGAATGAAAACGCTTAAAAAAATGCTTTCTGCAGTGCAAGGACAGCCCCCTCCCTTCACCGTCCCTCAATCCCTCCTCATTCTTTCCTCCTGTTCTCTTTCCTCCTTTCTCAAACATGGTCACGTTGCACAGCCTCCTCAGGCAAGAGAGAGGGAGGGGAGGATCGACCTATCGGTAGCCAAGGCTGCTCTACGCATCACTGCAACTCTGCAATGCCATTGGCGGTTGCTGCCAGAAAGGGCGGGCTCAGGTTATGTAAACAACTGAGCACAGCAGAAAGAAAGCAGCCAATCAGAATCCGGCCGGGCAGCCCCAGTGGAATACTGAACGGTGGGGAGAGCGAAAGAGAGAGAGATAGAGAGAGATAGGCTTGACAGTGCAAGACAAAGAGAAAAAGGGCAACAGAAGACCCTCGCCTAACATGCTGACTAATTGCTGATTGGTGAAAGCGGACAACAATGCGAGGGAGGGACGTGGTGTCCAAACACAAAACAACAGCTGTATGTTCTTTAGCACTAACAGCGTATGACTGCGTCAGCATCATCCCACATCCCTAAAACTGACACTTACGCTGAGAACACAATCAGGCCCAGACACAAACATGGAAACATTTCAGGAGCCCTTTAACAGATGTTTAACACTTCACACTGACCTGGACGTTGGCGAGCTGATAGTGGTCCACTTCATTTGCTGGTAAAACCTCTCTGGAGGGAACGGCCCTGTACGCAGGACCTGCTGCCAGGCAGTCCTTTCCCAAATCATGTTCTTTCATCTTCTTTCATTAGCAACCATAGGAGCGCTTTAATGGCCTCCACTCTGAGTTTTTATCTATCCAAGCCATCAGAGACCAGAAAAACAAATGTCATATATAGACAGGGATATCTGTCTATAACTAACTGATTCATATCACTTTTGGTTATTCAGATATGCCATGAATTCCCACGTTAGCTATAGTATAAGAATGACTACAGGTTTTAAAATATACTGTATATACTGACTTAATAATAAGATACTAAATGTAAAAGGCATTAAAAAGATCCTGTTTTGTGCCAGGGAATATAATAATATTAATATAACACAGTTATACAATATATTGTTTATAAATAATATATACTATTATATATTGTACAATATATTCATTATAATGTTATCTTGATTGCTCAAATATATCATCATTACCCCTGCAATCCATTCGGAAAGTGGTTGCCTAGGTTGGCAGCATTTTTTTTTTTTTTTTGCAGGCATAAAGACACCTAAGTCTAGTTTCCAAAATTTTCCAGAACTCTGGCTCAAAAATATCTATTTATATCTTTAAAAAAAAAAAAGAAGTTTGTCCCATTTGGATGGTGGCATAAGCACAGCTGACTTATAAAATACCATCTAACTTGTATCTTTCTCAGCCCAAATGTTAAATGAAAACAGGTGCAGGAAATTGTCTTTTTTTTTTTTTTATTTATTAAATTAAATTTTATTTTATTAGCACAATATTGTAATGATGCTGCAAGTCAGAAATAATAGGTTTAGGCTCTGTAACATAGACACCTGCCTACTACTAATGATAATAATTATAATAATATCTGAATATGGATTAATTTAGTATTTTACTGGTGGTAGAAAACCTGCTCTTTATCTAT
The DNA here is from genome assembly GCA_037576675.1 of Pangasius sanitwongsei. Classification (NCBI taxonomy): domain Eukaryota; kingdom Metazoa; phylum Chordata; class Actinopteri; order Siluriformes; family Pangasiidae; genus Pangasius; species Pangasius sanitwongsei. The sequence continues at coordinate 21,904,603 of CM075008.1, forward strand.
GTCATAGTCACATCTAGCTGGTTGACAAAATCCCCCAAAACATTCAGCACATTTCATTTAATATCTAGGAGTGTTTAGAGCAGGGGAAATATTTCCCCAAACTGTACCGATGTCTGATCACACAGAAACACACCACAAATATGTCCTGTTTTCTTTCTCCTTCTCCATTACAGTATTTAATGACATCCTCTGAGGCCCACCAGGACAAGTGTCCAAACATGTCTAAGGGGAAGTTCCTACAGAGCATGGACGAGAAACCTACACTTCCTCATTAACTTTTCCCATCACATAATGCACTGCACTGTTTAGTGTCTGATAGAAAGTGTCTGATGTAAACACCTGTAATCTGATAATCTGCTAACTAGAAATAAGGCTGAACTTGACTTTGACTGTTCTCCTCATTTACTGATAGGTAAACAATATGTTCATGACCAGGGACACACTAAGCTGATTCTCTATGGCACCAGTGAGAGAAAAGGCAAGCTTTTACATGAAGAAATGTTATTTTTTAAAATCATTTTATATATTATAGACATCTTGAGGGAAACTGGCTGTTTTGGCTACATCACTAGACAATCAGCAGTTTATATTAGACAAACCTCAAATGCCTAAAATATTGATATATATGTATATACAGAGTTATATAATCATCTAGTGTCATACAAGCTGGTTATTTAATTCCAGTTACATTATTCGTTTTTTTTTTTTATGCTGTCCTTTTTAGTTTACATCTAAAACCATTTATTTCACTATAGGTAAAACACCTTTACGAAGGAATCGGTATCGTTAAACGCTTATTTATACAGTTTCACAATAAGAAAGACAGGATTCAGGATAAGTTTACCTGTGAGCTTCCTCTTGACGATCTGCAGATTTCGAACAGCAGAAAAAAAAAACAAAAAAACAACTCGCTTATGAAGCGTCCTAGCGGCGCTGCGAGGACCACAAGCATGATGGGAAATGTAGTTATTGTTACTACAGGCTCCGCGTAAAGTTCGCGATAAAAGACTACAATACCCATAAGGTACTAAATACAGGAATTAACGCGAAACAAAAAAAGGACAGTAAACAGGATGAGCTTGTATTACACAAAACATCTTCCTATTATCTTCCGTCATTTCATATAATTTATCTTTGCAATGTTATTGTCCATGTTAGACATAAAGAAAATACGTACTTCCGGTTACTGACACTGTGTACACTGTATATGGTGTAAATCAGCTTCCTACCGCTTCTGTTCCTCTGGATTAACACTAACTCATCGTCAAGCCATTTTTTTTTTGCCATAAAAACTGATCAAATTATTGCGTATGTGTGTTTATGAACAAAGAAACACCAAAATAGACTGCACAGAAGAATACACTTGACCAACAAAGCACCATAGGTTACACTCTAGGCCTATGTAATTTACATTTCATTACACTCAAGACTAAATTTTGTGTAAACTATTAAGGGCAGTCTTCATAGCTGCAGGTGAAGCTGGCAGTTTATTATTATTTTTTTGCATTCAAACCAGATGCAAACATTCCATGTTAAATAACCAGGTACTTCGGTTAGGTTTAAAAATAAAAAATGCCTTGGGATAAAGTAAATTGTACCAAAACTGTCAATGATCACATTCACAATGTAAGATTGAAGTTCCTCCCAGCCTGAATGTGTAAATATGATGTCCAGACCCATGTGAACATCAAAACATGACCACTGACTTCACTGTTTGACATCTATGCAAGTGCCAGTGATGACTGCAAAAACTACATCTGACCTTTTTTGGGTTTCTTCAGACAGGATCAAACAGGGGACAAGCTAAGACATCTTTTTCATTGCTGGAATTGCTCACAAACTGTGTGATTTTTATTCATGACACATATAAATTCATTAAAAAAAAAAAAAGTGCTAGTGGGTCATTTCAAGGCAGAGGTCTATTACCATCTGTCTCTTGCCATTTGCACTACCAAGGTAACTTGCCTCCTTGCACATTACTGACTAATTACTACACAGACCTTCTATATTTGCACTGAGCTGGGCTTTACTGTGTCTACCTCATACCTTGCACATGCGTGTGTGTGTAATATATTATATACCCATACATAAAATGTATGCATGTATACACACACACACACACAGCTATTTGCACTTCCGGTTAGATGCTAACTGCGTTTCATTGGCTATGTACTCGCACTCTGCACAAGAAGAAAAAGAAGCAGCCTTTATTTGTCACATAAACATTACTGCACAGTGAAATTCTTTTTCCGCATATCCCAGCTTGTTAGGAAGCTGGGGTCAGCCCTGATACAGCGCCCCTGGAGCAGAGAGGGTTGAGGGCCTTGCTCAAGAGCCCAACAGTGGTTGAAAGTTGAATCTAATCTAATCTACCACTAATGGGTCACTTCCTAATCTAGCAGAAGGAATGTAATAAATACTGAATTGATGGCAGTTTCCACTAGAAGTTTTAATACAAAAAGAAAAGGCAACTACACTATCATTCCTGAGAAGTTTACTGGTCTGCATCTGTCCTCTGTGATATAGGTTTCAATATCAAAAATGACACGAGACATTACCACTCTTGCAAAATCGTTTACATCAACCTTTTAAAAAAAAAAATTTAAAAAAAAAAACTGAGAATGTTGCAGGTATTTGAAGCCTTTTGTTTTCGTCTTTAACGGTCCACTGTCAATCTTTTAGGAGTCTTAATTCCATGTACATCATTAAATGGGTGCGTTATTTTGATTTATACATCTTGCAATATTTCTGCTTTTTTTATTCACAATACTGCTGTTATTTGTTATAATACTGCTGTTCAGAAGCACTGTCTTACAATCATTAAAATCCAATATACTTACCATCCTCAATTTATTTCCCCCTTACATTAAGATAGCTGTCAGCTTTCAGCCTTACACTACCCTACAGTCCCAATTTCTTTAACAAGTAAATTGTAATGCAATCTGTGGTTTGTCTATGGTATCTAGTAGGCAATTCAATACAAATACATTTTCATATTTATTATCAGCATGTGTGGCCCCTGGGTTACTTTACTGTAATCAGTGCAGCCTTTGGTCCAAAACGTTTGATATACGTACATGTTTAATAGAAAACAGGCAGACAATTATTATTAATTATAATTATATTTAATTAGCATTAATTATAATTATAATTAATTCACTTTTTGGGAAGCCCATTAGACACGGGAGGGGTACAGCATCTGAAACACACACAAAAAAAGGATCATTTTAGTGCTACATTCAAGAGCAATAGCAAATAATTTCAAACCACAAAATGGAAAAAGATAATGACAAATTATATATAATTAAATAGTCTATTAACTAAATAAGATTAAACTATAGTAAAATCTACTTCCTTAGAGAGCCAAGGAAAATTGTTGTACACAGAAGCAGTGTTACTGCATCCTTTTCCTCTATTCAGGCACAACATTTTATAAAACATCCTGATCTAGGTGTTTGATATCCTCAGCAGCCTTCGTTAATATTGTTCCCAAATTCTGCAGAGCAAAAATGGCCTATGCCTTTTAAGCAAGACCAGAAAAGATCAAGTAGATATATAACATCATAAAATCTGTATGGTCTGAGATCAGTCTGCATAAGACGGACAACATGAACGACTATCTTGATGGAGATTAAGTTAGATGATTTAAAAGTTCGTCGGAAAGTATGATGCCTGCAGCTTTAAGATAGACAAAGATAAATTGTGTTATCTTATTACACGTTTCCTTTTCACCCATTTCCTTCTCTGACACAGCCCCACTCCTTAATCAATCATTTTTCTTAATAGGATTAATGATGCTCCATGAGATGTTTGGAATATTTATTTTAAAACCAAACCTTTTCCAGAACTTTCCATAGCTCATTTGTCTTCATGTGCTGCAAGCTACATAGATTGCCTGCTACCCAACTTCATTTGTTTACCTTAAAGCTAAAAATGCAATGGCACAGTAGTCACAGCAAAAATAAGCAGGAAAAAAACACCAAACTACCTGGCATTTCAATTTTAATGAGCCAGCGTTTTGTTCTGCACTGTGCATCTTACTGAAGGTAATGTATGTGAAATATATATGCTGAAATTTCCCTCAACTATGTGAAAACCTATTTGGTTGGACACATCAAATGACATGACAATCCCCAAAAACCGCCTGTTATTTAGGGATTGATATGATGGGAAACTGTTGTGGTGACAGAACCTATCCATGAATTTAACGTACCCATAAAGCTGAATGGAATAATATTGGCACACATGAGAAGTATTACTATAAAACTCTAATGTAGTATGCATATAGAGGCAAATAAATATATTACACCCTAGAACACCAATTAGCCCCAGACAAAGCTGTTTTTCCTGTGCTGAGGCAAAACAATCAAAACTCCTATTAAGGATGCACAATGAGCAGAAAAAGAAAAATCATTATACTAGTGATATTTCGATACACAAAACATACCAGGATCTCTAGACCCTGCTAAAACACAGCTGGCAAAACAGTGGTTTTGGCTGAGTGGCAAGGGAGCGAAATTGCCCATATCCTCCGTCTCCCCTGTCGATCAGAGCGACACTAGCCAGCACTTGTGTAAATGAGTTAAACCCCTCTAAAGACCGCTTCTTGATTCTCATGTCAGAACTAAGCAGTTTAACATACAGAATCAAATCATGACCCTTGAGCTATTCTATAGGCCATCTAGAGCAGCTCAGGGGTTTGGGTTACTCAGTGAACTCAGTTTTGGAAGGAAATGAGAAGTGCAGATAAGCCACTAAGCACTGCTGTGATCAAAAAGGCACTCGGTGAACTTTATCTAACAATATCATAAAAAGCCATGTGCAAGATCAGCTAGTGAGCAACATGTGGCATCCTGTGCAGGTCTACATACCACGCGTATTCTGTGGCCGATGGCTTTGGGTGGCAGGTTGCTTGTGAACTTGGCACGCACCATGCCACTGTTACCATGAGCACGCGTGACTTTACCCCAGATAACACGGGTCTTATTGGGCTTCCCACCTGGGGTCACTGTTGTTCTAAGGACAAAGCACAATAGGAACACATATTAGAACAAACATTATCAAATATCTAATTCACGTGCCAACAGTGCATAAAATCAGGCAGATACACATCTGAATGGGGGAGAAAATGTTATCTTAGTGATTTTGACCGTAGCATGGCTGCTGGTGCCAGACAAGCTGGTTTGAATATTTCAGAAACTGCTCATCTCCTTGGATTTTCACACAACAGTCCCTAAAGTTTACACAGAATGGTGTGAGGAGGGGAGGAGAAAAGGGGTGTGTGTGTGTGTGTGTGTGCGCGTGCGCAGAAGAACATCTCAGCATGCCAAAACTGAGGCTTATGGGCTATAACCGCAGAAGACCACATCGGGTTCCAGTCCTCGCACCCAAGAACAGGAATCTGAGGCTACAGTGGGCACAGACTCTCAGAAACTGGACAGTTGATGATGGGAAAAAAACCAGGCTATGTTTTTCCAATCTTCAACCGTCCTGTTTCAGTGATGTTTTTAGGACTGCCTATTTTATTATTATTGCGTTACTGAGGTTTAGATTAAACAATTAAACTTATTTCATGGTTGTGATTTCCACCACTGCAACATTTTGGACCTTGGAACCCCTGACTATGCTTCCTGGAAATGGCAAACACGATCAGATTGTTTTCTTTCCCAAAACAGAATATGGATCAATACGGACAACTTGAATGTGGACATGAACCGCAAAAAACGGTAGCAAGATCATCTCTCCCGCACAGTGAACTTAAATGGCTAAAATCCATGCAGTAGTTGAAACCCTGCTCTCAAATCCCAGAGAATATGCACTTAAGGCTTTTTCTGACTTCATGCTTCGCAGCGTAGAGACTGACTTGTACTCTTTCTGTGAATCTGAACACGCACATGCGGCTTCAAACCTACTGGACCTCGGATCCTCTGTGAACTACGCTCATGTTTACTTGCATATTCAGTCGGCCCCAAGGTACCAATACACTTTAGACCAAAGGCTCTCTGGGGTCCGAGATTTTGTTAGTGGTAGAAATCACAACTTACTGCTATAACAGGTATATTTACTGTGCTTAGTTATTAGCCTGTGTGACTGGTAACTTGTATTAAATGGGTTAAATCCAAACCTCAATAAAAAGATGGATTATGTTCGGAAGCTGAGATGAGCATTAGATGATTAGACTGCTTTAGATGATGTCAGAGCTATCTGAAATGGATCCAGTACACTCATAACCCGACACCGACTATACTGAGAGCTGCACCGACATCATATCACATCTGTGGTCAGCAAACTCAAACTGTGATGTGATGTGTTTCTACATCAAAATGTCTTTAACTTCCAGTGGCAGACTTCACATTAGCAAGACATGAGACAGGTGCACACTTACTTTTTTGCCTTGTAGACATAGGCACAGCGTTTCCCCAGGTAGAAATCCACTTCGTTACGGCTGTAGACACCCTCTACCTTTAGCAGTGCTGTATGCTCACGTTGGTTCCTCAAGCCACGCTTGTATCCAGCAAAGATTGCCTTGCACCACAACCTAGGACATGAAGTAATGGCAGCAAGAGAAGAAGGGAAAGGAAAAAAAAAAAAAAACCCACAAAACATTAACTACATCATCAACATTGTATGGCGGTCTGGGAAAACCTGTCTGAACTGCCAATAATATACTCTGACCTATTTTACCAAAAAAAAAAAAAAAAAAAGTGTGTGTGTGTGTGTGAATATATATAATCACTAAATTGACATGGAAATGTTTTCATTTAAGCTACTTTCTAACCTTGCCATGGCGTTTGCCTGCAAAAAAGATCACGTGTAAAAAGCCAGTTTACCAAACGCAGCAGTAAAAAGAGTCAGTCTGTCTAAAGGTGTCTAAAACCTAGCTAGTTAATTGTGCCATCCTCACGACTGATCAAGTTTTTGGGATAGGCACATGCTATAGTGAAACTAAAATCTAATCCATTCAGTTTTGTCATTTTAACAGCTGATCAAAAGAGAGAAGAGTGGCATCAAAACGTGATCAACTGAGATCAGCGGAGTTAAGGGACAGCGATAAGACGCAGGTGATTCGGGTGAGACATGGCCTACCTTGACATGCGCGTCAAATTCCGTTTAAGGTCCATATTCCGAGTAGGATATTTATACACGTACAGGCATCAGAGTATTCCTGTATATATGGTTGTTGCAAGTATGCCTGAGTTGCCATTCCTAAATACCTAGCCTACAGCCTACCCAGCTTACCACCCACAATTCCTTGCAGACTGAGCATGTGCATATGTCTCCTTTCAGTGGATTTTCTGATTAAGGTGTTCCCGTGCAACAAATTCCTGATTAAAGTAGGAATATTCCAGGGGTGGGAATCGGAATTTGGAGAAACAGAATATTGTTTTAATATTATAATAATATTGCCCATTTCAGACAATTGGATAGCAGCATTTACATGACTCAATACAAATTATAATATCGGATTAGTGATGTGCACGTAAACATAGCCATTGCCTGATGTGGATGATGCTGATAAAGCAATAACTCTGATAAGGAATTACAACTTTACAATAGGAAATTTAACATTTGGAAGTTTCTTCCATCACTTGACTAGATTATAAATTCAAAAGGATGGCAGGGCAAATTTCAGTTCAACTGTAAATAACGCTACATTTTCTTCTGTTTCACTTTTGGAGTGGAATTTAAAACGCTAGAACTTTACTTCTGGTTGAAATACATGTTAATGTGAAACCTAGTACAGTTCAATAAACTCTAATGTTTGGAAAATGTCTAAATTTGACCATGTGAAAGGCTTTTCTCAGGTCACAACACACATATATAGACAGATACAAAATCAAATCACCTTCCAGGCATTGTGAAGTCTTTTAATCCGGTTACCAGGCCAAGGAATATCTGAAGAAAGACAGAAGTTACAGGATTTTAGAGTTTGCTGGAGAACTGGTTGTCATCATCAGGCTCAATAAACACACACTGCTAAACCCTGTCGCATTAGCTAGCCAGCTTTCTAACTTATCCACCACTAATAAAGTCTGACTCGACCCAAATAACAATGACTTCCCCTCTTTAAAAGCACTATTGTACTTTATCTGCTCTAACTCCAATATGAATCGTTCAGAAATCTGGTGCAAGGAGCTCAGAGAGTCAGCTCTCTGTCCAACAATCAACACTAAATCTTCGCCATCTTGTCTTTATACCAAACAAAAACCACCAACCTATGAAAAGAAGACGTTTAACTAAAGTTTGATAGATATATCGATCTTAGTATCACTTCATAGCATGTTCAAAAGTAATATTTTAAAGCCAGTGCTAAAATTTACCTGCTGGATACGGCAATAAAGATGGCGGAAAAGGGCGGCCGAATGGAATTCTGGGTAACAAATTTGGTCGGTGGAGGGTGTCCGAAAATGCGCCTGACTAAATTATTTTTTGGTGGATGAATAGCAAAAAATAAAATATATTTACAATATTATAAAACACATACATTAATACAATTAATAAAAATGAACATGAATTAGACTTTGAACTTATATCCATAAGTGAGTGGCAAAACACACAAACCGTATTATAGACATTGTGATTGCATATTAAATGGAAAATATTAAATAGGAACCAAATGTCAAATAAATACGTCATATAAGTAAACAAAAGAAACATGTAATAGCAACACTACAACAGTGTACGATATAAGATCAGGGATATTTCTATTCTTTTCTGAAGTTCACTCTAATGCTCATTTAGGAGGTCCATTTTTGATATGAACTTTAAAAAAAAATCATATATGGTATTACAACAAACAGCAAGAAGTTTTCCAAACCAGACACAACTGCAACTATACAAAATTATAAAATACTGAAGAAATCAAAAGTGATAATAAAATTATTTAAAATAAAACAAATGGCTGAAAATGCACTGTAGAGATTTTTTTTTTTAAAAGAATAAATTCGTAAAACTGAGATGTAAGCTTTTGGCATTTTTCCCCTTTATCTTCAGGGATTCAAAGTAAATTAATTAATAAATAAATTGTTGACACACATGCTTCATGTAAGCAATATTCTTGTCTCTGATTGGTTGATTTAACGCGCTTCGTGCCTACAAACAGGTTTCTGATTGGACAGTTGAGAACTTGCAGAATTTAAATATAAACACTTTTTTTTACGAGTAAATAATAATATATTGAGTTGTTTAATTCTCTGATATTGGACGTATGTCATGAAGCAAGGGGCGGAATTTACAGGAATATAGGTGGCAAAGCAGCCAGCTCTTCTCGTACACTTCCGGTGTCACCGGAAGTAGCCGAGCTAAACTCGCCATTTTATGAGCTGCATAAAGAAACAGGCAGGCCATGCTGAAATAGAGCCTTGTTTTATGGTGTAAATGTGTTTCTAGGTGCGTTTGGAGGTTTAGTAAAATACTTGCGTGTTTGTAATTCGATAATGTCTGCAGAAGTCGCTCCAGATCAGGTAAAAAAAGCGTTTCTTGAGTTATTTTTTCACCCACTTTTGTAATTCATTGATGTTTTGCGGCCTTGTTTGGATTTGAATTGCAGTCAGGATAAATCAGCGATGTTAATTAATGATTAGTGCAGTTTGGGAATAGGTGCTGCGTCGGATAAAATAGAAATCTGTTACTTGTTGGTTGGTTTTTGTTTTAAATTAGACGGTTAAGGCTAGTGAAATGACGAGGTTGTAGTAAGGCGCAGGGCTGCAGGAGGGCGGAGAGGCTGCTGTGGTGAGAAACTGCTGTTTAGCCTTAAAGCTAGTAACTCAATGCGTACATTTGTAGCTGTAATTGGCTAAAGATGACAAAAAAAACAAATATTAAACTAGTTTACAAAGACAATTTCTGCAGTTGTTACTTTTGTTCGACTAATAATTATTCGATAATGCTAATGTAGCTACAAAGCTAAAGTGCTAACATGCCTAAAAAGCCCCACAGATGGAGACATAAAGGAGGTAAACAAATTAATGTCAGAAGTTAAGGCCATAAAATTTCGCTTTGCTTCTTAAACGTGATGGCTTAGCGCATGCGCAGTTTGCTGCGCGTGCGAGTCCCGGCTGCATCTGTAGTGCTGCAGTGCAAAAGTATTCGCCCTCTAAACTTTCCCACATTTTGTGGTGTTTCAAACTGGAACTAAAATGGACTTAATCGGATTTTATGTCATGAATCTATACAAAATAGCTCTTTATATTGAAGTTCCTTCCAAATAAGAACGTAACTTGTGATTGCAGAAGTATTTGCCCCCACCTTGTTGTGACTCTCCTAAATTAATATTGTCCAACTTGAACCAGCATTATTACTGTTTTCGCTCAGCCTGAGAAACTACATAATGCTATCTATTTCTTAGCACAGGAGACAGACAGCTATTACTATTAATCTCAGTTAACCTTACATTAACTTTATTTTTCCTTGTGGTGTTCATCACTTCCTGCAGTGTTTCCCAAATCTGTTCTCGTAACCTTATATTAACACTAGCAAGCGACAGGTGACCATTCGTTTTCTACCCACGTGTATATGTTTCAGGTAACGCGACATGTAAAGTGAATCGTGATTGGCTCGAACGATTCCTCAGACCAATCCTGTGCCGCATGTGGTCCGACGTTTCTTCAGTTCCCCACTCGGGACTCCTGCGATTAGTTCCCATTTACTGAAAAAACAGAAAAACAACCCAAATTATAACTGGTTTCATCTTTACGATAGATGTAAAAAATGTAAATACATTTTCAACAAAAGTAAATATATATTGTTGTGGGCTGTAGGTTATACATTTTGGCTGCTACTGTTTTCTCATTGGATCTTGAGGGGGGGAAAAGTAAAACTTTGACAAGAGATTTGTCACTAGCTGGTGGGATCTTAGGGAAAGACCCCATATGTTTTTTCCCTCCTCAAAACTACACAGCAGGAGACACTGAATACCCGGTGTAGGTGCGTCTTGGGAAATGCTGTCTTAGCGCAATATGCATTTTAGCCTGTTTAATTAGCCGTTGTCTGGTACACATGTTCCCAGCCCTCGTCCTGGAGAACCCTCTGTCTTGCATGAGTTAGTGTTCCTCTGTTCTAACACACCCGATTCACTTCAGGAGTTGTATCAGGTGTGTAGAACAGGGCAATTCTCCAGGATGAGGATTGGGAACCTCTTGTCTGCTAAGATTTATCTAAAGAGCAAGACGAGCTGTGCCATCACGCAGCTGTCTCAGTCTGGGAATTCATCCCTGGGGCATATGGAAGTTTGGTCCATTTCTATATAATTCCCAAATGAGGCTCTGAGATCACACCGTTTGCTAGGTTCCCATCTCCAAAGTGGTCTGCGTTATAGCATGAGGCACACAAGGCTTGCATTTATGTTAACCTGTTTGTCTGATTTCATTTGCGATTTGTTTCCACGGCAGGCTGCGGAGTATATTCCCGAAAAGGTGAAGAAGGCAGAGAAGAAGTTGGAAGAAAACCCATATGACCTGGACGCATGGAGCATACTGATTCGAGAAGCACAGGTTTAGTGACACAGGGTTGCATTCCTTTTTACCCGGGGTGACTTAATCGGGGAGTTGAAATTGGGATGGCGGGGAGGGTTTGCCTATGCAACCCTGCCTTAAATAAACTGATGATTTTCTTTCATGTATGTAAATGCATTTTACTTCTTCTAGAACCAACCTATAGATAAAGCAAGGAAGACGTATGAGAGACTTATCACACAGTTCCCCAGTTCGGGCAGATTCTGGAAGCTATACATTGAAGCCGAGGTTAAATTTTATTTCCTATTCTTATCTATGTGTGCAAGGAATTACATTTCGTAATCGGATCAACAATGTGACTTTCACACCCCTCAGACAGCGGGGTTGGGGAAGGGAGGTTGGGGCGGAGGGGATTGTAATCATTATTTTTCATTACTTTTCAATTTTTTGAGGTTAAGTTCATATTGTTGCATGTTTTATCTGCAACAGCATTAAACTCTTTTAATAGTATCAGAGTGCTTTAGCCTTTTATTCACTTGTTGTGTCAATTTCTTGCCTCCTGTGTCATTTCTTTGAGGTCATTGTGGATTGTGTGAACACTGCAAGATAGATCTGTGCATATTAACACATTTGGCCAATTTTAGTTATGGCCAGTTTGCAGCATAATTTTATACTAATTTTAGGCAAGAGTTACATCTCATCTCAGTTTTCCCCAACATTAAAAAATTAACATAATTTCACACATTGTACATTTGAGGCACATGACCTTCAAGTTTAGGAATAGTTTTCTAAAAAAAAAAAATATATATATATATATATATATGTATGTATGTATATACACACTTGCACTCCAAGTCAACCAAGACATGTTTGGTGTCTGTTTCTTTAGATTTGACCTGAAGCTACAAGGCTACTAAAACCTATAGCGACCATTTTAGCACTGTGGAAACTGCACACATGCAGTGTTTAGTCTGTCTGGGTAGAACCCTGCTGTGTTCTCCCACTCGGTGCAGTTCTTGAAGCAGGCGAGAACACCGCAATCGCACTCGCATCCGAGATTGTCTGAGCAAAGTGGTCTCAATCTGCTTTCAAGTCAATTCTAGTGAGGAAAGCGATTGAACTCTGAATCGACCGACCTGCAGGATGTGAATCCAACATCCCATGTGTTTTGCTTTTTTTTTTTTTTTTTTTTTTTTTTTTTTTTTTAAATTGTAGATGCCATCTGCTGAACTGAGCCAAAATATAGAGCTATAGCAATGTGAAAGGAGTTCTGGAGATATGGACCACCAAACAAGAAAATAGAATATACTCTGCCAGCGATACAGTGTATTAAACTAGGTATTTATATAATTCTCATCATTTATTTAGCGCACACTCTGTGTTCGCTGTCCTTGGGTCCCTTTTTTTTTTTAACACGCACTCGGTAAAGGTTTGTTCACCTTTTTCGTTAGTCATATTTTTGACCAATGAATGAAAGAGATTTACAGAAATGTTTTCAGCCCTTAATGCCACTTTGCCAGCGATTATTTATTTTTTGCTTTTTGGTTCATTTAATTATGTGCAGTGAGATTTCTGTAAAGCTTCTTTTGTTCAGCTATTGTCTGTTGTTAAAAGTGATATACAGATATAATTGAATTGAAGGCAAACTAAATAGCAAACGAACTACAGGTGTCAATTTTGCCCTGATTTGGACCAGTAGGTGTGAAAGTGTCCATAATCCTCACACACTCCTAAAAATGGATAAAAGGAAGTGGTGCAGCTAAAAAAAAACAGTAATGTCAACTACTTGGGTCTTTTCACTTTGCACAAAAATCAAACTACAGATGATGTTTGAAGGTGGAGGAGGATGATTCAAATCCGATTTTTTTTTTTTTTTTTTTTTTTTTAAATAAGAGTACACACTTACTTATGACTAAGCTGAACAGTTTGCTTTGAGGTGAGTGTGTGATTATTTTTTTATTTTACGTTTATACGTTGCTAACTGGTAGTTGTAAGTTTTTTTACTTTTATACCACAATCAGAACTATAATTCAGCTCAAAGTATGCTAGTAATTGTCCTTATTGGTAGTCCAGTCCATAGCTTACAGGTTAATCAAGTGGATAACATCTGCAAACTAACATGGTAAACATGGCACAAGCAGGAGATCACAAGTTTGAATCCCGACGATGCCACGGTCATCTGTGGCCGGGAGCCAAAGAGCATAATTGGCCATGCTCTCTGGGTACTCCCTGTCAATCACTGTGACGCTAGCCAATCACATGAGCTCTGTGAGCTCATGTATGTGGAAGAGGGCAGATGGAGCTTTCCTCCGAGTGTGTTACTCTGCCTTGTGACGCAGAATGAGCAGCAGTTTGGAAAAAAAAAAAGTTGGTAGCTGGCTTCACGTGTTTTGGAGAAAGCGCATGTTGGCCTTTACCTCCCTGGTTGGCAGCTTTCGTATGATAGGGGAAAGCTGGTTGGGTTGAAATTGGCATGTGGCCAAATTGGGGAGAAAATAGGTGGTGGGGAGGGGGGGGGGGGCTAGCAGGGTAAGTATTTCACAACTAACAAACATGCATGGTTTGTACGATTGCCCTCAGTTTCTTACAAGACGAAGTTTAATACTTAGCTCAAACTTTTTTTTTTTTTTTTTTTTTCTTCTTCTTCTTTTAAATTGTCTTAAAAGGCTGACAAAAGATTGTGAACACCTGGCCATCACACCCATGTGTGCTTTTTGAACATCCCATTCCAGATTTAGCCCACTTTCCTGTATTAATAACCTCCACTCTTCTGGGAAGGCTTTCCACTAGATTTTGGAGCATGGCTGTGAGGATTTGCCCATTCAGCCACAACAGCATTAGTGAGGTCAGAGGTGTTCAGTGGGGTTGAGGTCAGGGCTCTGTGCTGGCCTCTCAAGATCTTTCTCTCTGTGGCCCACCATGTCTTTATGGATCTTGCTTTTTTTGTGCTTCCAACTTTGTGGCCACAGTTTGGGGAAGGTCAGGTTTCCACAAACTTTTGGCCATGTAGTGTATTTTGTATAGATTTCATACACTCACACTGTTTTCATGGAGTACCTCAGACTCAATAGTTTAAGCCAGTGGTTTTCAACTCCAGACCTGGGAACCTACTGCCCTGCACAGTTTGAAGTGAAACAGCACATGGGTTTCCACTTGTTCCTTTCCTGGCCTTATCAAGTGAAGGTGTAGTCATGACTCCAGGCTTTGAGTTAGATTGAGTGAGTTGAAATTGGATTACTTCTGATCTGCAGATTAATGGGGTTAGTCTCATTCATTTAAAAATTACTCAATTCGAGAAACAGAACCATTATCAAGCAGTGCATTTCAGCCTTGTAATGTTTTGCTAGCTTTAGTCTATTCAGGTGTTTACTAGCACTAACTCTGACTGACGGAATTGTAAAGTAATACAGTCTTTTGCAGCACACTTGTATCTGGCTGCTTAATGAAACAGACTTGTATTTGGACATTTCAGAAACACTGACTTGTACCACAAAAAGAGCCTTCTGCATATTTAATTTACATAGACAATTCAAAGTCCCCTAATGAGTAATACTTGGTCACTTAAATCATAGTTCAGATTTGTGTTAAATGTTTAATATGTTAAAACATTTACACAGGCGAAACAGTCCTTATGCACTCAGTGCTATTCCACATGTATCATTCCTGTGTCTGACGATCACCTACAATTGGAAGTAAATATAAATATCAGTGGCTTTATGGATTTTAATTTTTTTTAAAGTTAAAAGCAACCAAATTCTTCTTCTATTTTTAAATTGAGTGCTTGCATATAGGAATGTCTGTCCTAATGTCTTTTTCTTTTATACCTTGGTCATACCTGTGGTGGTCATACCTCATTCAGCCGTCCATTCCTAGTAAACACATTACTTTAAACAGAGTTTAATTCATTTGTTCACATCGTTTACCTTTCCTTAATGCATACATAGTATAATTCATAATCTGTTTACTCTTTTACAATTCCTGTGCTGGCTTCACTGAAGTATTATACAGATAAATATTACTTTTCATATGATATGGCTAATAAGTGTCATGATTAACTGCATAATAGAACCAAAGGCTGGTGGAAAACAGGAAGTGATGTTTTTAGAAGTATATATTCTGAATCTTTTGGTCTGTCTGCTTTACCCTCTCTGTTATGGTTATGCATGTTTAGCTTACAACGTTTAAACTTTTCCTTCTCTGTAATAAAACTGACTGATAAACAAGGAATTTGTTGAATTATTGGGCTGTAATTCTGTGTCTGTGACAGACTGGCTTTGCATGTGAGTGTCTGTGTGTGTGTGTGGAAGAGAGGTTTGGATTTCACGTCAGTTCTCAAAATGCGTCTCCACCCCCCACATTAAAATTTATAACGCAGCTTTAAAGGATTTGTTCTTTTTTTTTTTTTAGGCAGCTTTAAGCTTCCCATCTGTACTCTGACACCTTTAGCAGGCAGATTATGAGAATGAATCTTTTAAACTAATGCTCTTAGTACGATGCTGTGATAGGTAAACTACAGATCATTCACAGAATACATGTAGAGCCAGACATGCTTTCATTTCTGTCTTTTTAGAAACAGTCCTCTCGTCTCACATAATGTGTGAATTTTATATAGTGTATTTTATCAGAGACTTTGTATAAAACATTTCTCAAGTGCCAGAGTAGCTCATTTTTATCTGCGGTGCCCGAGTGTATAAACACTAACTGTTGCCTGTTCGGGTATATTTATGATATTGTTGTTGTTATTATTATTATTATTATTATTATTATTATTGACAATACAGTATTTGTATAAGAATAAACTGCTTTTTGATTGTATGTTCTGCTTTAGCTAGTGATTTTTTATGTGCACCTTTTAAATAATAGAGCGTCCTTGCATTAGGTAGATTTTAAATTGCGTGCATTTACATTTCAGTGTTTTCTGTCCTGACGTCTTACGATGGTGTGACATGAGCTCCTTGCTAATCTGGTATGAACCATATTTTCAGTGTTGTGACACTAAATCATTTTGAAATAGCTTCTTTGAGAGAGTACTGTCACAAACCGGTCACAAATGCAAGATGCACACTTGCCCTTTGAAATTTTTGGCCACGACAGAGCTTTGAGATTCTGTTGAATTTTTAATGACCAGTTCTCTTGTTTTTTTGTTTTTTTAAAAAAAAAAAAAAAGATTGGTCAGATTTCCTTTTTTAAATGTTTGTTTCACACTAATGAAATAAAGTGACTTGTATACTGGCAAAATTACATCCTGAGTATTTTATAATGCTTATTCAATCGCCTGGCTTTTGTCTTACGTTCTTGTACACTGCTTTGTACGGTGTGTATTTGAGGAGGCATTGTACTCGGACATCAGGTGGCATTCTTGACTCAGTTCCCATTTTATTGCTGTTGCGTGTGGTGGCAGAATGAAAAACGGAAGTGGGTTACCTATTTATATTGGTTGTACCAATTTCTGTCACATATCAGAAACCAAGATGACTTTTGTGACCCACATAAATGATCCAGTGCTCTTGGCAGCGTGTTGCATTTAGACACAAATTAATTCGCACAAGGCCTCCTGGCATTACATTTAATCATCTTACGACGTGTAAAATATGCAAACTGTTATTTGAGAGGTTTAAGCTCATCCCAAAGCACCACTCCATTTGTTTTACACTAATTTTATTTTCTTTAAAGCACCACATGACCAAAAACCAAATGTCTGATTGTGAATACTTGTACCGGAAAGATAACTTGTGGATAATGTGTGATAATGGGGTTTTGTATGAATTTCACATTGTTGATCTTAAAGGGAGTGCGTGTGTGTGTGTGTGTGTGTGTGTGTGTGTGTGTGTGTGTTTGATGAAGATATGACCATTCTCATACTCTTCCCTCGAGCAGAATCGTGCTGTAATAACGACGGCTTTGAAATCTGTCCACAGATCAAGGCTAAAAACTATGACAAGGTTGAAAAGGTAAGCTTTCGTTCCTCTCTAGCCTCAAAGATGCTACAGTGAGCTTATGCATGAACTGTAAAGGGTCCCGTCAAGGTGTCTGGGCTAAACCTGAAGATATTTGGCTGCTCATCTGTGGGTCGTCATCAGTTCTGTAGTAATCATGAAACTGATGGAGCACCAGAGATGAGTGTCAAAAGGTCTTCAAAATGATACCACATACCCATTCACTATTATATACCCAACCCACCTGTTTCATAGGATCTGGAAAGCTGAAAACGTGTGATTGACACCGTCCTGTACATCACGTACATAAGTCTTTGTACTTTAGTGCTCTCTAACATGCATATCAACGAAGAAAAGGCATGTTCATTACTTGATACGAGTGTGCTAGGGAAAGGAAAATTTAGTGAAGGGGTTCACCGGGAAGCTTTGCCTTATTTGGACATCACAGATACTGCATTTTTCATTGAGGCACTATTTTTAAGCCTGTTTGTTTGCTAATATGCCTCAAATGCTTTGGCATCGAGAGATCATCTGGATGTCTCCAACATGGCACGCACACACAATTTAATGCTTTTCAACAAGCAGCGTTAGTCTGTAGTAGCCTACTTTATCTTGCATTTCTTTATCTTGAATAAACAAAATAAGTAAGGCATTGAACACTTTGGGACATGATGTTATAAGAAAATAATCCAAAACTGGGTGGTGTGATGGCAGTTACCACCTAGAAGTGGATTATTTCCCTGTGTTTTATTTGCCTTATACCACAGCCATTTGGCAATAAATAAAATCTTTTATTTATTAATGACCAACACGTCATACATTTTAACAGTTTAGAAAGACATTTAATTTTACTGAACATCCGTGTGATAAGTTAGTTCCAGTTATCGCTTATAACAGCTATAAACATTCATCCCCTCTTTTTGTGAAGTTAATAAGACAGATCACTGCTTGTCATGTTATAGAGAAAGCGCAAAGTCTGGCAAAGACTCTTCCGTGGTGGAAAACTTACTGTTACAAAGCGCTGACACCTGAGCTTAAACGTCTCCTTGCAGAAAACATGGTATCCATGGTTATACTTTTTCTTTGTTAAATAACAGGTTTAATCCATTTATTGCTTATTTGAATAATATAAACCTGTGATTTGAATTACAGTTGGCAGTACCGTCAGAGCTGCTGTTATAGAAAATTAATCAACATTGGTGTCATGTCAGTTAATGACATACTAACGCTTATGACATGTTTCTGGTTAAATCCTTTAAGGGGAATTAATTTGATTGCAAAGACTAATCAAATTACAGACACTGCAACACCTTTAACACTGAATTGGAAATGATATGATCAAAGTTAGTATTGAACAAGTGATGGATCATAAATTATAACATCCTGTCATGTTCCAGTATGCACATTTATTAAAGAATTTATTTTAAGGGGTGCGAAAGTTTGTGTCCAAAGTGAATTTTCTAGAACCTGGATTGCTTGATGAGGGTGAAAGTGAAGGTTTATCCACGACTTGTTGTTTAATGCCATTTTCAAAGAACCTACACACTGAAAATTATGATTAAATATGGGGGGAAAACATGTAATAGTCTCAGGTTTTGGGTGATTTTAATGCTTGAAATAAATTACCCACTTAATGCAGTGGCAGCATGTTAAAGATATCCTTTCTTGCTCAGTTGTTTCAGAGGTGCCTCATGAAGGTTCTGCACATTGACCTGTGGAAATGCTACCTTTCATACGTCCGAGAAACAAAAGGAAAGCTGCCCAGCTACAAGTATGTGATTTTTTTGTGCAAAACCTTTATATACTCAGACTGGCAAGGACACAGGATATGTTCTTTAACCCTTACTGACGATCTATAGCACACGGAAGAGGTAAAGAGTGTCAACAATGTATGGATCCTAATCACTGTCTGCATTGTCAGGGAAAAGATGGCACAGGCATATGATTTCGCCCTGGACAAAATCGGAATGGAGATCATGTCATACCAGGTGAGTGTCTCTTAACGTGCAGCTCATTTCATTGTTTCCTGTAGCACTAATCTCATACTAACACTATTTCGTTCTCTCTGCAGATTTGGGTGGACTATATCAACTTTCTCAAAGGAGTGTGAGTACACTACACTTCAGGGAAGATAGTTTTGCCATTTTTTTTGATACATGCTATCAGCACAGGCTTTACATCTCTCGCTCTGTACTATAGTGAGGCGGTGGGCTCGTATGCAGAGAACCAGCGGATCACGGCAGTGCGGCGAGTATATCAGAGAGGCTGTGTCAATCCCATGATCAACATCGAACAGCTGTGGAGAGATTACAGCAAATATGAGGAGGTGAGAGGGCGTTAGTGGAGTAATGTGTATCATGATACAGAAATCTGGGCTGTGGTCTAGTGCTGATCTGTGTGTGTGTGTAAAATAGTTTGCCCCACATCATTCATTGATCCAACCTTGTGATATAATGCATTGCTCAAGCCTAATAGTTTCATTGTTGAACTATTGATAGATGTTAGATTTTATTCCATCCATCTAATATCACGATCAGCCATCACTGCTAGTGATATATGTCAGTTTATGTCAGTTTGCATATACAAATAAAATTCCAGTAGAAATGCAGCAGAAGTCCTACACAGAAGGAGGTTTTCTGTATGTTTGTGTGGCTCTTTGCTCATATATATTACTGTATGTAATACACAGTAAACCTCTTTTCCAATTTAAAGGGCATTAATATTCACTTGGCCAAAAAGATGATTGAAGATCGGAGCAGAGACTACATGAATGCTCGGAGGGTCGCCAAGGTAGGTGCTTCAGCTTTAATCACATTTTACTGCTTAATTTGACGTTTTCTACAGTGAGCTAAACTGTAAGTACGCTTGTATAGTGTTCACACAGTACCTCTTGAGTGACTTTGTTGTAATGAAGTGTCTTTATGATTGACATTGCTGCATGCATGATGTTCTTGTAGGAGTATGAAACGGTGATGAAGGGTTTGGACCGAAACGCACCTTCAGTGCCCCCGCAAAACTCTCCTCAGGAGGCCCAGCAGGTGGAGATGTGGAAGAAATACATCCAGTGGGAGAAAAGCAACCCGCTTCGCACAGAAGACCAAACGCTTATCACTAAAAGAGGTGACTTGTTTTGAGCAGTTAGAAAACCCAGCAGCCTTCATTATGTTTTTTTTGTCTGAAAAGTGGTCTCTTATGTAATATTCTGCTTTCTTTACTGACATACAAACATTTTTCTGTAACATTTAATTTTGTGCTGGAAAACTAATGTTCGGAGTTCTAAAGTATTTTTGCACTGAATCAATAATGTAGAAGTCATAAAATAAAAATCTGTAACAAAGTTTGTACTAAAAAAAATTAGGGTGCTTAAGACTTTTGCACAGTACTGTATGTGGAAGAGGGCAGGTAGCGCTTTCCTCCATGTTTGTTACACTGCCATGTGATGCAGCACGAGTAGCAGTTTCAGACGGTGTGGTTGGCTGGCTTCATGTGTCCTCCTCCTGGGTGGGAACTGGAAGGTGACCAAACTGGGGAGAAAATAAGGGGAAAAAATGAATGACCAGGCTCTTGGAGTATTCTGCAGCAGTTTTAGTAGAGCACTGAAAGGAACCCATGTCTTAGTCATGCTTTACATTGGGAGGTCTCTGTACCCAACATTAATGAGTCCTTAAAGGTGCAGTTTGTAATGTTTAAAAGTGTACATAGACCTATAATCATAACATCATTCCATTCGCCATGTTTGCCATGCAATAGATCCAACAAGTTTCTTAAAGTAAAGAGAAACATCAGTAAAATTATTGGGGGAAAAAACATAGCCTGAAAAGTTATATATATATATATATATATATATACACACTATATTACCAAAAGTATTCGGTCACCCATCCAAATGATCAGAATCAGGTGTCCTAATCACTTGGCCTGGCCAC
>CM075008.1:21926017-21956383 GCA_037576675.1 Pangasius sanitwongsei
GAATGGGATGGCACTTAAGTTCATATGTGAGTCAAGGCAGGTGACCGAATACTTTTGGTAATATAGTGTATATGTTTCGACAGATGTATTGTTCCTTAACCAGCATATCTTCCAAAAAACTTACCTTTACCAGTATAAATGAGAAACTGGAAGACCTTTGTCAACTGGTAGAGATTTTCAGATACTGTTAAAAAAAAACCCCACAATCCACGTATTTGTATTCAAACGTAATTTGCTGCAGACTGCTCCTCTAATCTGTGTTGCTGATGTTGTTATTTATATCGTCATAAATAGAGTTCAAAGTCTCAGGCGGCTGAGACTAGTGATATGTGAGAAGACGTGATATCTGACTAAACAAAGTGTGTTTTTGATTGTTCCTGCAGTGATGTTCGCCTACGAGCAGTGCCTTTTAGTACTCGGCCACCATCCTGACATCTGGTATGAAGCTGCCCAGTATCTGGAACAGTCCAGCAAGCTGCTGGCAGAAAAAGGGGTTTGTGTCTTCTCTTTCATTGACAGATTCGCCATTATCATTAGTTCTTAATCCATATTGATGTTAGTGTGTCTTAGATTATGTGCTCACATGATCAGATCTGTTTACTGCTCTATAAAAGCAAACAGCAGTTAGACCAAAATTGAAATTGAGAAAAAAAGGCTCTAATGTGTCCGGCCAAATATGTTATAGATAGTTTTTATGCAATATTTTCATTAAAATCGCAAATTTCAAATTGCTTACTGTATTACAAGATAAGTAAGGAAGAAAATATGATCTGGCATGCTGTTATAGGAGAATAATAGATGACAGGGTGGTGGGATGCTTGATTATTTTCCAATAACAGCACATCCCAAAATGTTTTATTCCTCTTATACCAATGCAATTTGGCAATAATTAATTTTTAACAATGAATGAGTGTCAATTAGTAGTACTTCTAAATGTTTAGTTATATTTACTGTTGTGGAATGTTTGCAAGACAAGTTAGTTCCTGTTACCACGTATCTTATAACAGCTATAAACAGTCGTTCTTTCACCAACTTTTTTTTCCTCTTTCTTGAAGTTAATAAGAGAAAAAGAACCACAGCTTGTCATGTTACAGAGAAAAATGCAAAGCCCTCTGTCCTGAAGATTCTCCCGTGGTGCAAAACTCATGACGCTCTCCTTAAATCTCCTTAGAGAAAACGTCACCATATCAATAATTATAAATTTTTCTTCTTTGTTAAATAAAAACACTTTTTAAAATCCAATTATTATGAGGCTTAGATTACAAGGAGTGTCTGCCATACAAGTCCCTGTAAATGAGCTGTTACTATAGAAACAGATCAAGCGTATTAATATATACTCGTGAATGGAATTACTATTTTCAGAGCAGCTGTTACAGAAAATGAATTAACAAATTCTGACCAATCAGATTTGAGAATTCAGCAGCGCTGCTGTGTAAAATGGTTTAGCTGTTTTTCAGTCATGACTGAAACGTTTTATTTTAGACCAAAATAGCAATTTATTCATAGCAGTTTAATATTTAACATTTTTAACACTATCCTTGTATTTGTAGGACATGAACAACGCCAAGCTGTTCAGCGACGAGGCTGCTAACATTTACGAGCGCGCCATTTCAACTCTACTGAAGAAAAACATGCTGCTGTATTTCTCTTTCGCTGATTATGAGGAGGTGAGGCCTTCATCTCTGAGCGCATAATCAATCCCTGTGCTTATTTTGGGCATCTTGAATTTAACGGTCACTGTCCCTGTGACGTGTGTGTTCCACAGAGTCGTATGAAATACGAAAAAGTGCACAGCATATACAACCGCCTCTTGGCCATAGAGGATATCGACCCAACCTTGGTGAGTTTCTTATAATTAAAAATGAACTTTAACCGTTAATCGTGTTAACTATCAAGAGTTGTTTGACATCACCACTGAAATGCTTGTTTTGTGCCACTGCTCAGGTTTATATCCAGTACATGAAGTTCGCCAGAAGAGCAGAAGGAATCAAGTCTGGTCGTGCCATCTTTAAGAAGGCCAGAGAGGACGTCAGGACGCGACATCATGTTTACGTTACAGCCGCTCTCATGGAGTACTACTGCAGCAAGGTGATGCCTCCTGGGGTTTTCTTATTAACAGAACATCAGCTAATACTAAACTATTAATAATAAGTTTTATACCACAGTGCTGTCGAATTCTTGAATCTGATTGGTCAGAAAGTGTTGATTAATTATCGGTAGGTTAGTATTGATGCATTCCTTCTAACACTGTACCGTTTCTATATCATCAACAACTCATTCATAGGGATTTGTATGGCGGGTGCCAATATATCTAGTACATAATCTAATCTAAGTTTTCTGCAGCTAGAAAGTCTTCAGGACACAGGACTTTGCCCTTAGCGGGTTCTCGGTAGTATTCCAAGCTACATCTTTTCTACAAGTGCAGGAACGATTGTTCATAACTGCTATACTGTAAGTGATGACAGGAATTAACTTCTTTTGGTGACATTAAATCTTAAAGACAACTTTAAATGTAACTATAAACGGTTAAAATGTACATTATGTCATTATGTAATAAATAAAAAATATTGTAGCTGTTAGTAGATTACCATGCTAGAGCAGGAAGAAAACACTTTGTGACGTGCGCTTATAGGAACATAATCGACTGTTGTTTGGTAATAGTAACCCCGCATCGTGTCACGCCACATCCCACCATCCTGTCCTTGATTATTTTTCTATAACAGCATCCCCCCCAAGTTTTTTAAATCTCTTACATAGTGCATGAGTAGGTTGCAAAGTAATACAGTTTGTCTGTGAAACTAAAAATTCCCCACTCTTCCTCATTGTCCTGGAAGACAACAGAAATTCATTAAGACACATCTGTTCACCTCTGACATTATGTCTTATCCATATTTTGGATAGGTGCTGAGCACTAGAGGGCGTAGTTAATTGTAAATATCAAGTCAGTGCTCACAAAGGAGCAAGCCAAGCTTTTTCAGGAAGCAAATGAAATTACTAGTAGGTTTACATTTGAGCCTGTTTGACATGCAGATATTCAACTCTCTTATTAGTCATATTTATATATTATATTTGAACATGTTAACCTTTTACACTGACATTTATTCATTCGGTAGACACTTTTATCTGGAGCAAAATACACACCAAATATGTAGCTGAGCTGCTGACAGAGGCCGTTTTAATAGTAATGGTTACTCAAGAAATAGGTAGTCATTTCATGTGAAAATTTAAGAATGAGAAGAGAATAAAGCAATTAATTAAACTAAAGTAGAATGTATGAAAGCATATCAAGCTAATTAAGTATGGAATGAAACATGATGGGGCATGCAGGAAAATAATAAACAGCCCTCCTATAGCAGTTCACTGTTACGGCCACAAAAGTGTTTTATTCCTCTTATACTACAGCGATTTACCAACAATTACAATTTTAATTCATTGATCAAAATGTCATGTGTTTTAACATTTAAAGTTACATTTAATGGTATAGAATGTCCACAGAAACAGTTCATTCCTGTTTTCACTTATGTTATAGCAGCTGTAAAGAGTTGTTCACTCTCTAGCCTCTTGAAGTTCATAAGACACACAAAAAAATGCAGCTTTTCATGTTACATAGAAACCATAAGCGCAAACTCCTCCCTCCTGAAGACTCTCCCATGGTGGAAAACCTATTACCCATTACAGAGCACTGACTCTGGGGGCTCCTTCCGTAAATGCTAAATATACAGCTTACAAAAAGCTTCAACATATCAACAATTATGTGCTTTTCTTTCTTAAATAGCAACAATTTTTGTCCATTTATTATTAGACTTGTATTATGTTGATCATGCGGCATACAAGTCCCTGTGAATGCGTTGCTACTATAGAAATAATAATGTATTAGCACACGTGCGTTCATTTAAACCTGTGATTTGAATTACAGCCAGAACAATAATGGTACTTAATGTTTAAAAACACTGACTAGCCATTTATCTCGAATGCAGATCTACTCCCAGGTTATGTGATAGTTCCCTTGTACAGGTTTGATTGATTGGATCTGACTCTTGTTTCTTTTGTCTCTTCATCAGGACAAATCAGTGGCTTTTAAGATCTTCGAGCTTGGTCTAAAGAAATACGGAGACATCCCCGAGTATATACTGGCGTACATTGATTACCTCTCTCACCTCAATGGTAAGATCTGTGTATTTTTTCCACCTCTTCATGTCCACTTTTCTTTAAATAACCTATCTCTCTTCCTCATTATTTCTTCTGACCGGCTGCCAAACTAACTTTAACAAATATTTGTTGTTACCTGTCCTGTCACCAGTTATATATTCTTAGTGGGATGTAATAAATGTTGGCCCATTTCAGTATCCCAAAGTTCCTCTTTTGGTCCTTTAGGACTGTAAAACTCAGCAGGATGAAAAGATAATGATTTGATGGTCATGTTCTCTACATGATGTTTACTGGGAGATGCATCATGATGTCCTCTTCAGGTTTATTTTAAATAATATTAATTCTTAATTCTAATTAGGCACTTGTTAGTATCTAGCCCTTGCGGCGACTCTGTTACTATCTCATTGCATGTTTACTCGTCAAGGACGAAGAGTTTATCAGACGGGTTCTTGTCAAATGGAACGGATAATATAACTCTCCACCAGAGTGGATAATGCAGAGATTGTGTTTACACTGCCATAAATAAACCTGCGGATATCTTGTCGCTAGGCTATTAAGTGTATTTCTGCATTGTCCTGAAAAATGTTTGAAAGTGAATATGAAGGCCAGCATGAGTTACTGGTAGTGCTTTTCTACTGAAAGTGTCTCTGATTATGTTGTTTATATTCTTTTTCTTCACAGAGGACAACAACACAAGAGTACTGTTTGAGAGGGTTCTCACTTCTGGAAGTCTTTCTCCTGAAAAATCGGGGTTAGTGAGCTACTATTTGTTGTTTGTGTGTTGTAGTAAGTAACGGAAAAGTAAGTGTAAGAGTAAATGCTTACATAAATACACTATAGTAGTTATTGAAGAGTGTTAGGCTAAAGGTAAAATCTGTGCTTAATTTATCTAACCAGTCAAAGTTACCCACTTCCAAATGACCAGCTTAGCATACTTTAGTATCAAATACATGGTAAATTAAGGGTGTGCTTTTTGTGTATCCTTAACATGTGTGTGATTGACAGGGAGATCTGGGCACGCTTTCTGGCATTTGAGAGTAACATTGGAGACCTGGCCAGTATCCTGAAAGTGGAGCGCAGGCGCTTCCTGGCTTTTAAGGAAGAATACGAGGGCAAAGAGACAGCTCTGTTGGTGGACAGGTACAAGTTCATGGATTTGTACCCCTGCTCCACCAGCGAGCTCAAAGCTCTTGGGTACAAGGTGCGATTAAAGCTGCTTTCCTTTCTCCATGTTTCAGCTGTCAACTATTGCGCAGTTTCTACTAATATTTTGCAGCATAAAAAAGGTTTTCAGTCACTCAAATGATTTTGAATGATGAGTAATTATTAAGTAAAAGTTTAAATTTATGTAAATAAACCAATTAAATCTTTTATTGTGATTTTTTTTTTTTTAATCAAAATTCCTGACCAGAGAAAAATCGCCATTGCACAAGCCTAATACACAGTGTGACAATATATAACAACAAGTGCAAGATAGAAGACAGTACAGTCTCTGTACACATAACTACATCAGTACAAGACAAACGTGGTGTACAAAATTACATTGTCAGTAGACTGACAAGTGCAGCACAGCATAATAAATACATAGAGCAGTATTCGTAGCTACACAGTAGACACTACATTTGATCAAAATTCGAACTGATGAATTGACCTCTTGTGTTTATTAGGACGTGTCCCGGGCCAAATACGCCGCGCTGCTCCCAGAGGCTGTTGTTGCCCCTTCTGCCCCAACACTGAAGGATGATGGAGACCGTAAGCCGGAGTATCCCAAACCAGACACCAACCAGATGATCCCCTTCCAGCCTCGACACCTTGCCCGTAAGGAACAGAATGAACTTTTTAAATGTCCTCCCTGCTTTTACTGTTCACCTTCCTAACTAATATCACTACAAAGTCCAAATGGACCGTTCTTGCTGTGTCGCTAAGGCACCACATTCTGGTTCTGATCTCCAAAGCTTACGATACTTCACCTGCTGTAGGCTCAGACACATAGTGCTGGCTTCTTGTCGTCTTCATCCTGTGCTCTTATATAATGCGTGTGTGTGTGTGTGTGTGTGTGTGTGTGTGTGTGTGTGTGTGTGTGTGTGTGGGGCAGCCCCTGGCTTGCACCCTGTTCCAGGAGGAGTGTTTCCTGTGCCCCCTGCTGCTGTGATCCTCATGAAGCTGCTGCCTCCTCCAAACTGTTTCACGGTGAGTACTACCACCTATTGTGCCACAGTCAGAAAGTGTTACTAACAACATTAGCCTTTATTCATCAAGGTTGTGTTGAAACGAGTGCTGATCTGAGCATATTCGATGATATGGGAGAGTTTCATGGGTAGATTCCTTCATAAGTCAAAGTGGTGATTTGAGTGTGGCTGATAAAATCAGCTTTATCTCCCTGGTCCCTCCCTTATAGCTCCCTGGTCTCCTGTTTACATGTCACACACACACACACACACACACACACACACACACACTGACTCGTGCAGGTGTTACAAAGGTGAGCCAAAAATAGACAGCAGGGTTCAGTCTACTTCTTTCCTTCAAGATCTGTGAAAAGAAATAAACGGAGAGGGGAAAAAAAATAAGAGTGAAGCTGAGTTATAAGTTCTTTGTTTCTGTGGTGCTTGTTTGTATAAAATTATTTTTCTCAGAAGCCTTAAAATTGGTATAAGACAAGGTGCGCACAATGAAAACTTAAAATTAACTGAGAAGGAAGAACGAAAGGAAAAGACGGTCCAGTAGGTTTGTCATTTGCAGTCCTTTGTTTTTACTGAAGTCTGTTTTCCTTTTTCTTTTTCTTTTTTTTTTCCTTCATTAATAGGTCTTGATTCATATTAGAATTTGAGTAGATCAAGTTTTGTTAAAGCTTCTTTTATAAATACGTGAGCCAAGTTTCCATCCTGAACAAATACACAAATGCCTTTCACATGAACCCATGAACAGTGAATGAATCAGACCAGATGAGTAAAATCAGGTGTATGATGTTTAGTGTTGTTATGAAATTATGTAAGTACCCGAAAAAATGGCACAATCATATCCCAAGTGTCTTTGAACAGCCTGCCTGCCTAATAAATCTCCGAATACACGCCACCACTTTACGTGCCTCGTGTATTCGTGTATTTATTAATCAATTAAAGGACCAACGGGTTGTGTATTCTGATCACATTTACAAATTACATGTTGACACAAAACCCCTGCGTGCACTTGTGTCTATCAACACGATTTGCTATTTTACAGTTATATACTCCTCTACTAGCTGTACTTGCTATAAAAGCTGATATTTATTTTGTTCATTTACCTGCAAACTGAGCATTTTTAGGCTGTTTAAATGTTACGCTCAAGTTCACGTGACAAGCCATGAGTTTTTTCACACAGATATGCCAAAGATGAAATTGAAGAATAAGGAAACTAGTGGAATTTGTGTATGCAGTGTGACTGTATACACCTTGGATGAATAAGAACGATTGTGTTCATTAAAACCTTTAGTAACGATGTTAGTTTTACGCAATCATGATCCCGCAGTTCTGAGTTTAAGTGTTAAAAAGTCCTGGTTATGGACTTTCTGTGTGTACCATACATTGTACTTCCTGAAGTACAGCAGATTGAAAGAATCGGCTAATTATCAAGCCGTCTCTAAACTGAAATGTATGAGTTAAATCTGTAAGAGTCATTGTTATAAGCGTCTGATTTTCAGTTCCCCGAGAATAGTTTCATTGGAAACTTTGCTTCCCTCACAGGGTCCATTCGTCCAGGTGGATGAGCTGATGGAGACGTTCAGAAGATGCACACTGCCAGAGAGTATGTATACCAAACCAGCCATAAGTTTCTACTGATAAAATGTTTTCCATGAAACAAAACCAAAAGTTGGTGGTGTGCTTGGGTGTGATTAGGACGTTTTCTAGAATGTTCCCTGGTTTATTTAGCTGCTTGGTTCATTTATGGAACATTATGAAGCAACTTTAAAGTTTTGGAGTTTGACGATGAGTGAAGTTGTTTAAGATGTCTGGTTAATGTTCTTTTTTTTTTTTTTTTTTTTTTTTTTTTTTTTTTGAAAATGTGGTAAATGTTAGAAGAATGCCGTTTGTAGTTGGTGAAATTCGGTTGTTGAGTGTTTGTGTTTGTTGTGGGTAGTCAATTTGGTGTTCAATAATAAATGTTGGTGTTGATGCCTAATGGTTGTTGGATAAGTTTTAGGGTTTGATAGTGAAAGTTGTTTGACTGTGTTTGATGGCAGTTATTGGTGTTGATGTCATTAGATAATAATGGTGATGGTGAATGTTGATGTTTGATAGATGTAGATGTTGATGGAATGTTGTTTGGAAAACTTTGGTGTTTCTTTTGGTGTATTTTGGCATTGATAGCTAGTGGTAGTGGTGTTGGATGGTGAATATTAATATTTGATGTTTGTCAGTAAATATTAGAGGAATTCTGGTGTTTGGTGAATTTTGCTTTTGGTGAATGTTGTTTGTTGGTGATTGTTAGAAGAATGCTGGTGTTTTAGATGGTGAATTTGGAAGAATGTTGGTAATTGATGTGGGTAATGAATTTTGATGTTGATGCTGAATGTGTAGGAGTTTTGGTGTTCAGTGGTGAATGATGGTGTTTGCTGTAGAATGATATTTAATGGAAAATGGACAGTTTGGTGAATGTTGGCTTTTTTGTTTTTGGAAAGTGGTGTTTATTACCACTGTAGTTTGGTTTTTGATAGAGAGTGTCGCTGTTGGATGGTGAGTGTTTTGATATTTGTTTTGAATATTAGAAGAATGCCGTTTGTAGTTGGTGAATTTTGCTTGTTGAATGTGTTTGTTTAGCATAGCGAATTTAGTGTTCAATAATGAATGTTCTTGATACTGAATGGTTTTTGGAAAATTTTGGTATTTGATCATGTTTGATGCCAATTATTGGTGTTTGTGATTAGTTGGTGAATATTAGGTAGTTGGTGAATTTTGATTGCTGAAGAATGTTGGTGTTTGCTGTGAGTAATGAATTTGTATTTGTTAATGAATGTTGGCGTTGGTGCTGAATGTGTTAGAAGGTTGGTGTCAGATGGTGAATGATGGTGTTGGATGTACAGTAGATTTGTACAGTTTGGTAAATGTTGGCCATTTTGTTTTTGCTTTGTTTGTAGTGTAATTTGGTGTTTGATTGCAAATGGTTGCAGTGTTGGATGGTAAATGTTGATATTTGATGGTAGATGTCAGAAGAAGGATGTTTGTAGTTGGTGAGTTGTAGTGTTTGATGGTGAATTTTGGTTGTGGAAGAATGTTTGTGTTGTGGGTAATGAATTTTGGTGTTCCCTATTGAATTTTGGTGTTGATGCTAATTGTTTTAACATTTTGGTGTTTGATGGTGAATGTTATTTGATCATGTTTGATGTCAATTATTGGTGTTTGTCATTAGTGAATGTTGGGGGTAAATTATGATGTATCAGATGTTGGTGTTGATGGCATTTTGTTATTGGAAACCTTTGGCTGTTGTTGCAGATTGAAGCGTGTTGGAGAATGACAGTGTTTGATAGGCAGTAGTGATTTTTTAGAGGATATTGGCTATGCATTATCAGTATAATCAGTCTTTACACTGTTCCTTAGATGGGTTCTTTAAATTGAGATGTCCATTGCACTGTTTGAAATCGAAATATCATGTTAGAGTCATCTTGCTATAATTAATCCTGTGCTGTAGAGTTCTCACTTCTTTGTGCTGCGTGTGTGTGTGTGTAGCTGTAGAAGCTGCAGTGGAGTTAATCACAGGCAGCCGCGGCGATGTTCCCGGAGAGGGAAACGGGCCCATCGAAAACCACGCGCTAAGTAACAAATCACTGAAGAGGCCCAACGCTGACTCGGATGAGGAAGAGGAGAAAGGAGCCATCGCTCCACCGGTCAACGACATCTACCGCGCAAGGCAGCAGAAGCGCATCCGATGAGTCCCAAACGAACATTGATGCTCATTATGGACTCTTATAACTGTTCCCTGTCCCTCCAGTGATGGCTTCTTAGCTTCCCCCTCCATGGATGGTTTTTACTGTGAGGGTGTGTACACACACACAAACACACAAGTCCTGTGTGTTGTGAACTGGAACGTGTCACCTACAATTGACCTCTTTTTCCAAAGCAGAGGTTTTTGACTCATTTGTGATTGACACAACTCTTCAGATCATTTGAGTCTCATTTTCATTCTCAATTTTTTTTCTGTGTTTTTGAAGGTTTTTGTTTTGTTTTGTTTTTTTAAAACAGTTTTATTTTTAAAACTGAGTGGCTTATATTGTACAAAGTTTTATTCTGGATGTTGATTGATACATAGTTCAGAGCTTGCCATGTGTAGTCCAGTGAAAACACCACAAACATCGTTTTGTAGTCGAATGGAAATTTCACTTCACTTCCAATAAAACAAAGTAAAGAAATTTGTCCACTGTCAACTTTTTTTATATATTAATATTAATCTATAAAGATCATACCAATCCAAGTGCATTACCTTATATTTATAATAATTTTCAGAACAGTTCAACAACATTTAAGATAGCTTAAACCCCTTCAAACTGAATTATTTGCCATAACGAGGCTTACAGTAAGTAAAACATTTGTAATAAATGGCAAAAGGAGTTTCATGTTCTTACATTACAGTTACAGCATTTGGCAGACTCCCTTATCCAGGGTGACTTACAATTACCTCATTTATGCACCTGAGGGCCTTGCTCAGGGGTCCAGCAGTGGCAGCTTGGTGGTGCTGGGATTTGAACTCTCAACCTTCCAATCAGAAGGCCAACATCTTAGCTACTGAGCTACCACTTCACTATGGGCTGCTTTAGTAATACATTGAGAACATTGAGATTTTACCGCCAAGGATGGCCTGAGAGTGACTGTTGGTCCCTTGAGCTAGAGCTTTAATGGTCAGGTTCATGGTAGAGCTGGAGCCTATCCCAACACACCGTTTATGTGAGGTGGGAGGAAACCGGAGAACCTGGAGGAAGCCCATGCAAACATGGGAAGAACATGCAAAACTACACACAAACAGTAACCTGAGATTGAACCAGGGACCCTGGCAATGTGAGGCGGCAATGCTACCCACTCTCCTAGGATACATACTTATGCTAAATAAATGCATGCAAACATAAGCAAACTTAATATTTTAGTTATCTCATAATTTGGTGCAGGAACCAGAGCAGTCATCTGGCCATATACTGTACAGCCTTGTTGTCACTTCTTATCTGCGTAAGCCACCAAATATTCTTGATACAGATGTTTTTACCAAAATGAGCTTCTTCACTGCAAAGCAACAGCCTCATAACTTCATATTTCACATTAAACCCGTGCCTAATTTGTAAATATGACCACAAGGCAGTTTCTTTGAGCCACATTCCAAATCTCATCCCAGTTACATAACGACAAAGAATACATTCTTCCACAGCAGGATATGCAGATCTCAGACGAGACTAACACTGACCTTTTCTTAACTGACTACAGATGGCTTTTTGTCATGTTAGAACACCAAGTGCATTTGGAGTTTTTCACACTTTGTTTCTGTTCTAGGTAACCTATTTGGTTGCGTTTCTATAGGGATGATCCGTGACGTAACGTCTGGGGGATCTACCAAGCTCTCGGGTTGTCATGGGTCAGGAACAGTTTTGCAAGTGTCATACGCTGGATTGTGAACATTAAGCACACATTCATACAACATTTTGTTGATGTATGTAACCTTGAACCATAAGTCCACTCGCCTTGATTTACTGCTGCTAGGCATTCTAGTGATAGAAGACTGAAAATCTTCTTAGACATGTTCTGCCATGGTGCTCTCTATAGGTTACATGGTTGTAAGGTGTCTGGAATAATCTGGATTCCATGCTATAAGTGGCTAGAAGCAATGTGTTGGAGGAAACACATGCTAGCTTTCATCCTATAAGGATGCTAGCTGTCATGCAGTAGGGAAAAACCTAGCTAACTGGACAATATTGGCACTTAGCAGTGACTACAAAAATATGGTTAAATGGGTAGAAAAAAAAATCTGTTTAGCTGATGTAATATCTATTAATTGCATGTAAGTGTGACTCCTAATTTTGCCACATGAAATGCTGCTATTGTTCAGCCTTATTTACAATTGCTTACCGTTAGCCCAAAAATGGCCAATGTTCTATTATGAACACTCATAACAGAGCTTGAAATGGCTATGGCTCTAGCAAGAATTCTAAATAAGTTATGGTGTTTGGGACGGCGCCTTAAAATGACTGATGGT
Organism: Pangasius sanitwongsei; assembly: GCA_037576675.1. NCBI lineage: Eukaryota > Metazoa > Chordata > Actinopteri > Siluriformes > Pangasiidae > Pangasius > Pangasius sanitwongsei. The sequence continues at coordinate 21,938,375 of CM075008.1, forward strand.
CTAGAAAGAACCTTAGACACAAATTTAGTGTGTTTGGCCAGCATTCTAGTGGGAACACCAGATAGTGTAGTGATGAATTCTGCCATTAGGGATGGAGCAACAAAATGGCTAATGGTCTAATAGGAATAATACATAGGCATGGATTCTAGTGTTTGGAATGTAGCCCTAAAATGGTTGATGTTTAGGAATATTCATTAGTCATTAATTATGGTGTTTTGGACAGTCTCAACATAACTGACAGTCTAGAAAGGGCAATAGGTAGATGTCAATTCTTAATGTTCTAGTAAGAACTCTAACTACGGAGCCTTAAAATGACTCAATATTTTTGATGAAGCCACAATGTCATGAAAGAACCCTAGTAAGGAATTTAGCTTATTTCTTGGACACAACCAAATGTCTATCTATCTAATATACTAATCATGAATTCTGCTGTTTGGGACAGAGCCTTAAAATGGCAAATGTACTAATAAGAACTCTAGTCATGAATCTTAGTATTTCTTAAGTATTTCTTAAAATTCTACTTTCTAATGAGATTCAAAGGAACATGAACTAGACATGAATTGAGCATTTTCGAATTAGCACAAACAGACATGAGGAGGAAGAATAGACACTAGTAGCGTTTGGGTTAGAGTCTGCTTCTAAAGCACTGGCACTGACCTTCCATGTGGTAGGGGATGAGGACAGAGCTGGGGTCATAGGTCATTAAAAAAATGACTATTTATTTATGAAGGGCTCTATTTCATTGACAGTGTTTAGGAACCAACGGAAGCATGTACAAATGCCTATGAGGGTCACATCATTTGAGAACAGTCACATCAGAGCAAAACCGTTTATGTTATAGGTCTGAAAAAAGCCTGATAAATATAATTCATATTTTCAATACAGGCATTAAAAGGTGCATGATGTTACACTTTGACCTTTGTTAACTCATGCATCCGTGCATAAAAAGTAAATAACATTTAAATTTTTTTTTACAACATTTACAAGACATTTTACAGAATTTACATATCACTTTGTACATCTTATGCAATAGCATTTCAGTAAAGCAGTGTGTTACAGATAAGCACTGGATATCTGGTTGCCAAAATACTGCACAAATATCTCAGGGTGGCCTCTGTAGAACTGTCCGAGCAATCGCCGCTTTTCTTTTACAGAAAGTTTGGGGTTCTCATGAATGGTTCGGAGTAAAGTGAACAGCTCCTCTTTAGTGGTTTTCTGTACCGTCTGCATGTAAGTGGTCCTCGAAAGACGTCTACAGTAAGATGGACCTGAAGGAAGAAACAAATCTGCTGTTACTTTTCTCCTCAATAGTCATCTTAATGTTCATTACCTACACACATGCAATACACACACACCACTTAGTGTATGTGTGGGGTAAAAACAAAAGGAAGGTAGAAATACATCACAAGACATACATGCCTGAAAAATGCCATTCAGTTGGACCCAGGCATGCGCTGAGATTCATATTTTTATGTAAGGAACAAAAACTAATAACCAATAACAAGGTAGTGTGATGTGGTGTTACATGACAAAGTGTGTAATTCCTCAAAAATAACAGCAATTTACCAAAGCTAACTATTTTTTTCTTTATTAAGGAACAACACATTGTGCATTTTATCCACTTTTAGTTACGGTTAATGTTGTGGAACATCTGCAAAACAAATTAGTGCCTGTTAAGGCTTACATTGTAGCAACTATAACAGTTGTTCCCTCATATATAACAGTATAAGCAGTTGTTCCCTCACCAACCTTTATGTTTTCTCTCTTGAAGTTATTAAAATAAAAAAATCAGCTTGTCATGTTACTGAGAAACCACAAAGTACCAAGCTCTGTCTAGTGCCAGAAAACCTAAAGTTAAAGCTTCATTTCTGACTTATTTGCTGACAATTTCTGACAAAGCACTGACACTGGAAATTCCTTCCATAAATGCTAAATAAATGCTATATTTCCTCACATAAAACTTCACCATATCAAAAATGGTACGTTTGTTCATCTGTGTGTGTATGGAGCGTCCACCATACAAGTCCCTGTTAATTTGCTGTTACTATACAAAAGATAATGTATTAGAAGGAGCGCATTAATATAAACCTGTGATTTGCCTTGCAGCCGGAACTACTGCCAGATCTGCCCTTATAGAAACTTAATCAACACCTTCTGAGTAATCAGAATCGAGAATTCAACAGTGCTGTGGTACAAATTATGATAATCGCATAACCTTCAACTATAGTTTACAATATTATCACAGTATTGTGTTTAGAAAATAATTACATTTACATAATTACATGGTCTCCTCAGAGAGGATTGAAAGATGTAATTCTGCCTTCATTTCTGTCAAAATAATGACCTTCAAATGAGATCTGCCCTTCTTAAACAATTAAAGCAAGGACTAACTGCTAAGAATTTAATATTAACCCATTAAGAATTAACAATACGAGCCATAAACTATTACAAAATATTTTGTCCTTTTCAACTGGTATGACAATGTTTTTGTTTTCGTGACATCTGCTTGCATTTGCTTGAATGTGTAATGTATTCTTCGAAAAATTCCAGTTGTTGAATGTTAAAAATGCAAAAAGAGGACATCTAAATCTCTACCAGGTGCCGGACACCAGGTGTTACTTTAATTTGATTTTTAAATGGCATTATGTAGGGCCCAGAAAGCGGTCTTTCCTCTGACACACTATGATTTAGACTTTGCCTCACATTTCAAGCTGCAAAGATGCTGACTCATGTTTTTCTCTCACTTTACATAATGTACACATTTGAACAGAGTGTCCCAAAAGATAACCCATGAACACTATTAACAAGACCAAAGAAAAGTGAACAGACAGATCTAGTATCATATATACCTGTCCAAATAGGGTATTACTGTTGTATTGACCTTTTAATAGCCAGCTCTCCCTTATCACATGACAGCTCCCAACCGGGGAAGGTGAAGAATAACACGTGCGTCCTCCGAGACACATGAAGCCAGACACCATATCTTTTCGAACTGCTGCTCATGTGGCGTCATAGGGCTCGAAGAAAAGCAATAAAGCCGTCAGCCAATTTTGCTCTCATCTTCGGGATGCAAGTTCATAAGGCGAACACTTTTCTGTTGCACCACTCGGGAGCCTGCTTTTTAATTATTTTTAAGAATGCTTAGAAATGTTACGCTCACATTTAACTAAAATGGACTAATGTGCATAAATAAAAATGGAACAAATATCATAAATTTATATTTGTTTTTAAAGTTCTCAGTAGTCTAGTGTCTTTAGAAATTGATAAACCCAGGGCCGGCCCTTAGTCCTCCCTTTCCTTCAAGAAAGGTTCAAATTTTGCCATTCGACATCTGGCAAAGATTGTCTTATTAACAAATATCATTACTTTTAATATTTATTACTTTTGTGAAAGCAGGAACAACAGTATCACTAACAGTCATAAGAAAAAATACATGTACAAATAGAGGCTGGGGCTAACATCTTTCTAGCCCAAGAGATTTATACACCCTACTGCTAATGTCATGTCAAGTGATTACCTCCAAGATTTGCTATGTATTGGGGATAATTTATTATTTTATTTAAGTCTGCATTGGGGAGATTTAAATGATTTAATTTTGCATTGCTGACATATGATTGAGAAGGCACACGTGAAATACAACAGCGGGTGTAATAAATGAACGACGAGGACTACTTTTGCGATCACTGATTTTAAAAAATGCCTTTGGATGAGTAACTAGAAGCAGATAGACTAAGCATACATTCCAATCAAAGTACAAATTACACAATGGGACAAACTACAGAACCATAAGATTTGTGTTCTTTGGTTTAAATGAAACAGCAAGCACGGCTTTTCTTTTTACCGTGCTCGCTATTAGAAAAAGACACAGCATGATTCCACATTTAAAAAATGAGGAAGTACATATGATGCTGCCTATCTGACTTTCGAGGAGTTAGTGCGTACACTTAACTGTAACAGCAAGTTATTGATATTTTTAAAGCCTTTTCAATCAATATCACGACCAGTTGTCACTGCTTACATTAAGGCTAGCTGCAGAATCATTTGAAGTTTAACACTTAAGTTAAACACAAATTATCATTTATAGCAGCCCTGATAAACATTATAGTAATCTATAATATCCAACTGGGTATGATCAGAGGTTGATTTTCCAGTGTGGAACTCTAAGCAGCAGTCTGATTTATCTATCATTGGCCATTGGTGTGACACTGCCACATATACCTAGAAAAGTCTTACTAGTTATCATGCACTTACCTGTAAGGACATCAGGATCTTTGCCCTTGATGATGGTGGCTAGTTTATCACTAACAAGCTTGTGTAATGATACAGGAATCTGGGGAAACATTCATAGAGATATGCTGTCAGCCTTCTTTTATTCATTTATGAAAATGCAAAAGCCTTAAGTAATGTTAGGAGCTGACTTCCAGAAATCTTTCAAAGAATGTGAACAGGAATATGTAGCTCTAAAGCTAGGTCAATACTCACTTTCTGCCCTATTGGCATTTTTGTGCACCATCAGTGGGCAATGAACTGTACAGCTAAATTCTTCCTTTATGTATTATTAATAATGAATCAATTGTAATGCCTTAAACCCACAACAGATATCATATTTAGCTTCCTCACTCTCATAGCTGCATACCTTTCCTATCAGGTTCAGTGTAAATATAAATTATAGGACTAAGCAGCTTAATGCAGAATGTGGGGCATTTCTAGCAAAACACAAGTTAACAGCTAGACTATTCAACTGTATGCACTCATTTATTATACTGATCAATGCATTAAAAAAAATCCAAATAAAAAAAATAAAATGGTCACAATGCTGCATTTTTCGGTGCTGTGGATGTTATGAACTGCGCTCAGTAAAACCCTCTTGCTTTAAGATGTTTCTGGTCATAAGTCAGATTATCGTATTTACACTTGGGTTGTAAATGTGGCATGAATTGTATTATCTAACTGCAATATCTTCTTTACAAAAAAATCTTATCAGTGTAAGAGCACACACTCAGGCTTCTACCACTCCTGTAACTTCATCAACATTTCTTTTTTCCTTTTTTTCCATGAGGTGCATTAATATTTCCCATTAAAAATATTAAATATTATATATATTATTATATTATAAATATATTATTTTTCATATATTTGTGTGCGCTGAATGAAATGACTTGGGTCAGTCTTGGGTCTCGGCTTTTGAAATCCAAGATGTCTTCAAATGTGCCTCACCTTAAAAAGATCCAAGTGGTTGTCTATCATGAAAAGCACCAGAAGATCCACCTTCCCCTTGGCGAGTCTGGCGCTGTACACGATAGCACTGGAGAACGCTCTCTTCACTGCCATCCTGTTCTCTATCTGAGGAACAAACAACAACCATGGCATGTGGTCAGAATTTATACCTTCATTAATATTATCATGGCCACTTTAGTATATTTGTATAGCATGCGCATTAAAAGCTTGCATGTTCTATCACTTTGTCTTAGTGTGGGCCACTTCCTATGGTGTGGTGTGGGAACAGGTTAAGTAAACTCTTTAAAATGTCGAGTCATTGTGATTGGCTTCAGATCCCAATGAGGAGATGGCTGGACTGAGAATGGTTTTCAATAGACCTGTAGTAAGGAGAGTTACACGGTACCTTGCAAAAGCATCCATTACTAACCACTAGCTTTGAAGGAGCTGGAGAGATCCACAGCTCAGATTAGAGAAGCTGTTCACAGGACTATTTGAAGATAATAATATTTGTGACACAAAAGGTTAATTAAAAAAACTAACATTACTCTGGGATTTATGGAAGAGTGGCGAGAAGAAAGACATTATTGGAAAAGGCCATATGAAACATGAAATAGGAATTTGGAGACTCAGCAAACAATGAAAGGCTTCTCTATTCTAATGAGAACAAAGTGCTATGTTTGCTGGAAACCCAACACTGCTCATCACCCTCAGAGCACCACTGCCACAGTGAGGTATGGCAGTGGTAGCATCAGGACCTGAGGAACCTTTTCATCAGCAGGGACCGGATAATTGATCAGGGTTGAAGGACCCAAAGCATACAGCCAAAGCTACACTGGAGCTGGTCAAAACCAAGAACCGGAATGTGTTAGAATGGCCCAGTCAAAGCCCAGACCTCAATCTTATTGAGAAAACTTGAAAACCAATAGTCTCGATCAAATATGACAGAGATCAAACAATTTTGCCAAGACAAATGCGAAAAATATCAGGATCCAGATGTGCAAAGCTGACAGAGACATACCCAAGAAGACTTGCAGCCAAAGGTGGTCCTTCTAAGTATTGACCCAGGGTGTTGGTGCTTATGCAACCAACATATGTCTGTTTGTCTCGGGGGGGGGGGGGGGGGGGGGGTGAATACTTATGCAAGGCATGGCATAGGACATCATTCCTGATGACTGCTATCAGTCTGTCCAAGCTGATATTGATATTGTGAGTCTGGACTTTGACAATATCAATGTGTCTGTGGCTAATGAGCAACAAATGGTCTTTCAATGCAGTGGTTTTCAGCTCTAGGCCTCAGGCCCTTCTATGGCATAGGTGCAAGCATGTTCTCCTTTCACACATCTGATTCAACTCATTGTCTAATTATCAAACCCTTTATGAGCTGAATCAAGTGTGTTACAGCAGGAAAAACCTGAAACCATTCACGGCAGTGGGGCTGAGAGACCTGATTTATTGTGTAATACATGGCACATTATTATCTCTGTGAATCTCTGCAACATGTATCTTGTTTGTTGTATTCATCACATGTTCTCCATTTTGTTTTCTGTTATATACGTACTGCCTTTATTCTTGCACTGTTTTGTTCAGCTGATCAATGAGGTATCTATTTCCTATCTAAAGTGTCACTGGGTTGCTATATATTCATTTCCATGCCTGCTTACAATACTCCTTTTGTAGATATTGTGTAGCGGCTTACATCCTGGGTTCACGACTAATTTTCCTGTTTTTTTGGCAGTAGATATCATTTTACTATTTCCAGCCTAACGAAAGAGCGCTGAATCAGAATATAAATGATGAGGGCATTTTTCCATTTGAAAGACCGGTTGCTTAGTAGTGGGCATAAAAGTCAGTCTCGGTCCTGGACTGCAGTGTCTCATACATTAGACTTCACACTAATGTAATACAACACGGGTCATGACGGGATGTGCTGTTATAGGAAAATAACCAACTTTGGGGTGCTGAAAGAGTCACCACCCTTCATCACACCACCCTTTGTTCATTATTTTCCTACAACAGCATGATATGGAGTTTTTTATTCAATACATATCATCATAATTTCCTGATATTTTAGTATCACCATATTCCACCAGTATGGTGTATAATATACATATACAAATGTTATTGCACTGTAATAGGAAACCTTTATGACCTTTCAGCTACTTAACTAATATCGTATCATGCCACCTAATCATCATGACTATTTTTTAGATGACTATTTGTCTGACAAGTGTGTTCCAGATATGCTGGTATATAAACACACCTGATTGTATAATAATGGTCCACAGGATACTGTTACATTATATTAGCATGTGATAAAACAATAAGAAATGCTCCGTCTCACCTCTTTGTGCAGTTTGAGGTCATTTGGCTGTGCAGCGAGAGCCATGAAGCGGAGGAGTCTGCGGAGCTCCTCTCTGCTTCGGGAGTCCTGGAGTTTTAGACAGAGCTGCAGGGCCTCCAGAGCCTGCTCCTGCTTCCCATTAACTACAAACACATACAGACAGACACACACACAGGCTCAGGAAAGCACACACAGTGGCTACAGCAGCTAAAGATAACACAAACAGACTGGCCAAATGGGTCATATAAGTCACTTAGGTCTTTAAACAACCTGATTTACACCGCACACACGTTTCGGCAAATAAACACAAGAGAAGAGCTTTGCTGAAGAGGATCAAGTAAAACCTGGCCATTATATGATTGGCTGAAGCAGATGTTCTAGACTGGACTCTGGACATACGCGATTAGTTGGACATCAGTGTAGATCAGTATTATTACTATATACAACGTTTAGCTTTAGTTTACTGTTAAATAAGTATAGTTAGGGACTGAAATACATATTTAAGGTGGCATGACACATGCGTATAAAAACACTAGACTCTATATAAATCTTTGTTTGGGACCCGAAATCAGAACATAGGAACACTACAGTAATACAATGAGAATTTAATTTAATTTCAGGTAACAGAACACATCCATTGATTAAAATAATAATAATAATAATAATAATAATAATAATAATAATAATAACCAGAACTACTGTATGGGTGAGTACTCCTCCTTTTGGGACGATATAAGGCAGATCTGTATCATGCTGACCAAAGCTTCCCCTCCTAACTTAGTAGTTCAGGAAAGGGTCATTTCACTGGTCATGATTCTTGGGTCTGGAATAAGTATCAGTAATCAGTGTTTTAGGAAGTCTGTCTCTTTCTTTTTCCTTCCTTTCCTGACCCCGACCTCCACGGCTGTGTCTTCCCTAGGTAAGGAAAGTTCTCTCTCTCTCTCTCTCTCTCTATACTACACTTACTCACTCACTTTCACTAACCACTTTATCTATCCCAGGAACACTGGGCATGAATCGGAAATAAACCCTGGATAGAACACTAGTCCATCACAGGGCACCATGCACACTCACATTCACACATATTTACACCTAGGGGCAATTTATCTTATCTTAGCCAATGTCTTAGGGAGGTGGGAGGAATCCAGAGGCATCAAGGCCACCCAATCCCCCACACCACCAAAAATAAAATAATAACGCATATCGCATGTCAGAGTTTTACTCGGTGCATCGCTGAGGATCATGAAGAAGGAAAGAGAGTGTGTGTGAGAGAGAGAGAGACAGAAATGCACCGTGCCAAAGGAAATAAAATAGCTAAAAACAGCTGCATGTGTGGTACCAATACATAGATCCCTTTGTCAGTTCCCTTCACTTCCCACCCTTTTGATCAATGTTCATTTTTTCCAAATCACTGCAGCCATTTTAGAAATATTGAGACAGAGGCTCCTGCCAAAGACCACCTCCTTGTGTCTTACCTAATAGCTCTGAGACGCCGCTGTGTATGTCGAAGACATGGTTGCTAAACAGTGGAGGATAGTCCGTCTGGCCGTAGTGTTGGATGAGAATGTTATAGAGGAGATGTTTATATTGAGCTGTCTCCTCTGGACACTTAGCAAGCCCTCGGCTCACCTCCACTACCAACTGATCAGGAAGAAACTCCAGACAGTCCACAGCTGCTGAGAGCCAGGCATCAGCACTACAGAATGGAAAAACAACAACAATGGTTATTGAAGAGAACAAAAGAAAAATACACGGACACAAGCAGAGAAGCAGAAAGAGAAAAACAAAGAGATTCGGTTGTACTCTTGACCTTCAGACTGTCAGCCATGTGGCAGTAGAAATCGCACAGCCTGAGGGCTGAGGCTTTCAAACAGAGCTCTTTATATAATGACCAGCCTCCATTTGTCTGGACACAATATCTCAGCAGTACGCACGCGACGAGTCGTGTGTTTTGTATTCTGCATTTGCTTGAGAGCCCAGATATCCCTGATTCATCACGGAAAAAACATTCAGACCACACCTCCAGGTTTAAGTACATCTGGTTTGTTACATGTAAAGAAAGTGGTGGAAACTTTCAGAGTGGCAGAGCGGATCAAAAAATATTTCTTCCTGATAAGATTAAATGAGTAATAATATAATTACATCAGTAATATTACAATTTGTTATGTAAAGAATAAAACATGACAGTACGTGCTGTTATAGAAAAATAAGCAACGATGGGATGGTGTGATACAGCCCTATGTACAGTACCAGCAATTTTCCAACACTGAAACTGTTTTACTTATTATAAAATGACACAGTACTTTTCATCCTCTTATTGTTATGTTTAACGTTGTGGAACGTCTGTGAAATAGCATCTGTTATCACTTACCGGCCTCTCTTTTTTTTCTCTCTCTTAAAGTTAGTAAGACAGAAAAAAAATTGCAGCTTGTTACAGAGAAACCAGAAAGCCCTCTGTCCTGAAGACTTTTTCATGGTAAAAAAACATAAAGGAACAGCTTTACCTCTGACTGTTACAAAGCACTGTCACTGGGACTCTTTTCCAAAAATGCTAAATAAACATCTCCTCACAGAAAACTTCACCATCAACAATTACTCATTTTTTAATACATTTATGTGGAGTGTCCATCATACAAGAAACAATATTAAATGAACAACAAGCATGTTAATATAAACCTCTGATTTGAATTATAGTTGGTACTACTGTCTGACCTGCTGTTATAGAAAATTAATCAACACCTGGCAACCAATCAAATTTGAGAATTCAACAGTACTGTGGTATAAATTAATTATTTCTGGTTTATTTTTTTATATAAACAACTTCTGAAATAACATTTAGTAATCTTTTGCTGTATCCAGTCTTGATGATTATTCTTTTTAATTATTTATTATTCCCTTTAAGGTTTAAATTTTTAAGCTACTATTATGTTCAGAGCATAAAAACAGGAGAAGCTCAAGATATGGAAGGAGAAGGGGGAACAAATGAAAAAGAAGAAGAGGGAGAGGAAAAGACGAAGATGATAATGATTAAGTAAATAATAGATTAGGAGATGAAGGAGGACACATACTGAGCTTCACTGAAGGCTTTGAGGATTTCACGGTCCACGTAGTTGCTGGTGTAGAGAAGATCTGGGTCGCTGTCCATACCATGCAGAGGGGGACGGGGACTCTCCTTTCCTTCTAGAAGACTCTCCAGTAAAGGCAACTCGATCAGCTGCAGTAATCTCAGTGTTGCCTGCTGCTGCCAAACCTCATCCACCACTGTCAGAAAGAGGACATGGGTTATAAAGCCCTTACATACCCTTCAGGGTTTTTTTGTCACTGGGAAATAATAACCATTACACTGAAGATAAATGTGTAGTTGAAGTTTGAAGTGACTTACACTCCTGTGACAGACCCAGATTCATCAGCTGGGGTGTGATGGTTGTGTTTGCATTCAGGTTCCCTAAAACGTCCTCCAGAGATTTATCTGTTTTGACTGGCGAGGTGTTTGAATACTCCTGTTCCTCTTCCCTGAGTGGAAATATTTGATTAGATTAGAATCTGGTCAGAATGCTGCATAAGAGGAACTGAATCAGGTTCAATACACACTAGTGCTAGCAACATAAAGTGACACACTCTACATACCAATATCATTTTTGTTCTTCATCATAATGTTAAGTAGCTATATGAGCTTAATATTCTGGGCCATAGTAGCTTAGTGTGTAAGGTAAGGAGTTCAAATCCCAGAAAATCCCAAAAAGATGTTTGGTAGGTGGGAGGAAAATCATAGAACCTGGAGGTAAAAACCACACAGATATGCGGCGAACAACACACATCTGTGTGCGGAGAAACCACACGTTTTTATATTTTTTATACATTTGATATGTATGTAATACAGTTGAAATGCATTATTCAAGAAATATTATTCCTCTCTTGAAATTGACATCTAGCTAAATATCCTGTTCTCATTTCATTTGCTCACTTACAGTTGCAGTGTCATATATTTACTTCATACAGTTACAAAGTGTGTTAATTGTTGTCTCTGAATTGCTAACATTTACTCATACTGATTTAGTCAGTATGCTCCTATGTGTGTGTGTGTGTATACATACACACACACACACACACACACTTTTAGTCAGTCAGTGTTTATTTTTTTCTCCCTGTGTTCATGAGGATGATGGAATCACATAATTAAAACAATATTATAGTAGCTTTTACTATCTGTTGAAGTAAAACAGTTTACTCAGAAGCAAGCTAGTTAGCTCGTATTAGCTGTCTTCTTTACACATTATTGCCTTGTTTTAAAACTGTTTAAGATATATACTAGAATAGAATAAATCAAATAATTCAGTTCTACACTTGAAAAATATAACTGAATATTAAATATTATTGACAGTTTGGCAACACTTAGTTTGCAGCATGGCTTATTTTGCACTTATGATTGTTGCTTTGAAAAAAACTAAGAAAAAAACAAATACCTTTTTGGTGGTGCAGTACTGTTGATGGAGGCTGATTCATACGTGTGTTCGATTGTATCCTTGCTAGCACTCGTATTCAGGAACCTGTACAAACTACAGCTGCTGTCCTCAAACTTGGCTTGCCTCTTCTCTTTCCCGAACACCTTGGTGTCCACGGCTTCGAACACCCGTGAGTCCATGAGCGCCTGACAGAGACGCACTGCTTTGAACCGTGGCACCTCATCATCACCGCAGAACTTGTTCTGGATGATATGAGCCAACACGACATCCACAGCCTCGGAGCCCAGGAAGCAGTCGTGGTAAGATTTCAGGTTGTGGCGTCGTCTCTTGACCTCCACCTGCGTCTGCAGGTTGTTAATGATGCTGCTCCAGATAAAGGTGGCGCGGAACGGCTTCCCGGCCATCTGGTGTGGAAGAAACAGAAAGAGCAATATAACTAATTATTCCTTTGAATAACTAAATTAATTATTCCCTTCTTTATTAAAATATTTTATTATATTTAGAGCTAATCTGAAATTAGTCAAGAAATAATAATAATAATAATAGTAGGAGTAATAATGAATAAACATTAGCTAACACTGAAGCATGCTAGCTAGCTTTCTGTTGTACTTATTACCAAGATGGAGTTCATCACTTCAGCGTAGCTCATTTACCTACCCAACTTTAATATTCAACAAATCAATTGTATTGTCTGATATGGTCATTTAAATGAGATTTAAATATATGTTTTGATATAAGCTAGCATTAGCTAACAACCAACATGATCCACATACCAACACTATTTTGCCTTTTTTTTTTTGCATTTGTCAGATAATTAAATAAATCCCCAAGTTCTCTAACAGACTTCTGGTTTTGCAGAGGCTTTCTTTGAGAAATGGAAATTAGCCAGCAAACTTTTTTTCAATGCCTAAGCCTAATTTGTCACAAATTGACTGTAACAGATGAAGCAGGAGGAGTTTTTCCCATGATTTATACCCAGTAGTGCAGCCCTGAAATACAGACAGCTTTATAAGAATTTAGGCTCCAATATAAAGATCATTTGTAGCCAAAGTCAATATTGAGAAAGCCCTACAAATCATAACAGACCAGCTAATCATTTCTCACAAGCTACATTTCCTCTCTGGACTCGAAGACGGAGCCCTGAAGGTGTGTACAGTCCCTCAGAGATCCCCCGCCCTCGTCTCTAAGACGAGAAGCCAGAGTCCCACAATCTCTTTACACATGCAGATTTCATTCCCTCTCAGCGCCTCTCCCATCGAACTCCCACTCATTAATGGAAGCTTCTGACAAAACTGGGCTGCAAGACAAAGGAGGTTCTCCAGATCAGTACCACGTGTGGGAAAAAGCGAAACTGTGTCTGAGAGGTTGCTGAAGCACAGAGAATGAATGTGCTCCCTATGTATAAGAATAAATTACTTAAATAAAGAAGCTGGTTTATTTCAGTTGAAATCTGATAATTGATTATGAAATAAACTGTGACGTCAAATCGTGTAATGTTTAGCAAAGAGAGGTCGCCGATGGATAAAAATCAAGTTGTCCAGCACTGAGGTCTAAGCAGACAGTGATAGTTGGGAGATTAGTTTCTTTCCTTCCTTCTAAATTGCTTCCTGCTATGTAATGTCCCATGCTGAGACAGTTTGCATATCACTGAACATTTACTTGCCCAACACTGAAGAGTTTCATAAACAGAAATATCAGAGCAGCAGAGTCAACCTGAAGGCATGTAAACCTCACGTTTCCACACAAAATGACACGATTACTATTTTATAAGACAAAAAAATTGATATCTGACATTATCACTGATTCTGCTAAGGTACAATACATTATGATTCAATTTGTTAGCCTCCGACTGATATGTGATCAACATCTGGGGAATCTGGGGTTTGTTCAGAATCTGGGGTTCAGAAATCATAATGATGTAGAGAGGGCTTATTTTAAAAGTATCAGAGTTATGGGCAAATCACCTTGTCAATCGTGTTTAAAAATTGCTTTTTACTCACCAGTTATTTTCACGTTTTCGATAATAATCGGTTTATGATTGTTGCTCCGATTTTTTTCAATCGTTGCCTTTTAAATTGATGCATCGATGCAAATCAGCAGATGGTTACACCTCTATAAAGCTGTATATCAGTTGATGAGACTTGTTTATACTACCTTTTATTGGGAGACTTCTAAATTTCCTATTAAAGTTCAGCCTTTGATAGATAGATAGATAGATAGATAGCTAGATAGCTAGATAGATAGATAGATAGATAGATAGAGTTGCACTTCCATTTACTCATTTGCCTAACACTTTCATCTAAAACAACTTACAAATGAGTTTAAGGATCTTGCTCAAGGACCCAACAGGGGCAGCCTAGAAATACTGGGATATAAACTTAATATTTAATTATATTATTGTATTGTATTCTCTCATATGTAATACTTGGCATAAATACAAACTTTCAGAGTGAGTTCTGCTGTTCAAAAGACTCAAAAAAAAAAAAAAAACAAAAAAAAACCTACATCATTGGCACTAAATATAAAATATTATTGACAGTCTCCCAACTAGAGATAGCTCGATATTGCTTTTGATTTTTCTTTTTTTTCTTAAACTTTCCGAATCATATGTAATACTTGGCACTAATATCGATATCGACCAATATCGATATCCATCTGATATTTTTTTCTGCAAGAACTAATAAGTTTTAAAATGATTTTTAACTGAAGCACTTAAAAAAACACAAGAAAAAGTATTTTTCATACAAAGATTTTTATACAAAATCACCCACATTGCAAACATAACCAATTATAAAGTATAAATATAATCATTTCAATCCTAACAAAAAAATACAATCCTGTCTCGTTATATGCACACATAGACAGTTCCAAAAAACTTTTTTAATCCCAATTCTGATCATTCCTATTGTTACAGGATCAGATCAAATTCTTCTTTTCTCCAATATCCGATCCACCACTTTTTGCAGGTATCAGAATGGTTCCAGGGGGACTGGTGCCCTCTCTCCTAACAACACCATGTTTGTAGCGTCTGGAGGGTTACCCCCGGGTCACTCTCGGGTGGGAATGCCACTCCTCAGTCGCAGGCAACACACACTGTTGTGTTTGGCCAACAAGACGGTAAATACTCACCGAGGGGTTTGTTCCCATGATGACCCTTACAAGACAGTGTGACGGGATAACAAAGCTTTTCCACAACAAAACCCTAACAGCAACACACAGGCAGTGGTGACAAGGAGAGAGATGGAGCCAAGATGAAATACAGAATATCTGGCGTCAGCTCAAGCAGAGACAGGTCTGACTGATATATCCTTAGGGGGACGCTAAAGAAGAGTTACTAAGTCCTGTTTGAATTCACACTTCACACACACACCCACCCACACACACTCTCTTCTTGTGAGGACCTTCCATTGACATTATCATCAATGCAGCTAATTAATCCTCCTCCTCCTCAGTCTAACTTCTGCTAAGTTAAACTTTTCAGATCTTTTTGTTTAAAAATAAAAGTGGCAGTTTTTCTTTTAAAAAATAATAAAATAAGCCTTTTCCTCATGAGGACCAGCCAAATGTTCCCACAAAGTCTGTCAGATATTTCTATCCTTGTGGAGAAATTTGGTCCCCACCAAGATATAAAAACATGCCCACACACACACACATACACGCGCGCGCGCACACACACACACAGGCTTGAGGACATGCTGTAAATCTTAAAAACCTGTCATAAGTTATAGCAACCAATTTCAAACCACAAACCACAACACTGTACTAATAACTAGTGCAGCAACTCAAACTACAGACTGACTTTTAAATAAAGAACACACTTACATACAGATCATTCTGCAATTATTTTGTAACATCTACATACAGATGTTTTCACACACACACACACACACACACCTGCTTTCTCTGAGCCACTTTACACTTACTTAATCCAACATTATAATTCTTATGTAAATATAAAATTAATATAGAAAAAAGTAGCACTATATCTTATGTGCATATGTGTATATCTGTATCTTCACACACACACACACACACACACTCGTCCATACCTGCAAAGTCTCGATTAAAAATGACTAAAACAGCACAACAAGCTATACTAAAGTCTTTAAAATTTAGCATTATGAGTGAGGGTGTATTACCTGGAGGTCGGTGCATGACACACACTCGTCTGGAAATCTGAACTGATTTACTAACAGAAAACACCGCGCGACGCTCACACACTCTGACTCCTCCCCCTCTCATATTAGACACGCCCACAATCCACGATTGGTGGGCTAATTTGCATAATAATAGAACCGCCCACTACAGAGCTGTCGAAACTTTTTATCTTTAGTATTAGCAAACAAAAAGTTTCACTTGATTTCAAGGACTTGTCTAAAAAAAGCTTCAGTAACTTTTAAACAAAAGTAAAAATAAATAAATAAATAAATAAATAAATAAATAATTTGGAGGAGATTTGTGTGTCCATGGTTTCTGGGTGACAAAAATATCTATATTTTACAGTTTAGCTTAAAGAAAAGAATTCCACAAAGATTATAAGGTACAGTTAACAGAAAAATATTTGAACAGAGCCAAAATAAACAAACAAATAAATAAAGCAAGAAAAAAGTTTTGCCATGGTCAGTATTTCATTTGTGCCAGATCAAGCCGGAGCAGGATCCCACACCTCTCAGGTTAGAGAGATGTCTGATTTCTGGAATTTGTGCACATCAAGCACCAAGCACATTTTTTTTACTTTAAAAAATAAATGAGTACACTATATGGCCAAAAGTTTGTGGACACCTGACCATTACACTCACATGTCTTTCTTCCCCAAACTGTTGCCACAAAGTTGGAAGCACACCATTGTAGAGGATGTCTTTGTATGCTGCAGCATTACAGTTTCCCTTCACTGGAACTAAGATGCCTAGTCTAAACCTGTTTCAGGATGACAATGCCCCTGCGCACAAAGTGAAGTCCATGAAAACATGGTTTGCCAAGGTGGGAGTGGAAGAACTTGAGTGTCCTGCACAGAGCCCTGACCTCAGCCCCACTGAACACCTTTGGGATGACCTGGAATGCCGACCACGTGTCAGGTCTCCTCGCCCGACATCAGTGCCTGTCCTCACTGATGCTCTTGGGGCTGAATGGACACAAAGCCCTACATTCATGTTCCAAAATCTAGTGGAAAGCCTTCCAAAAGAGTGGAGGTTGTTTTAAGAGCTAAGATAGGACAAAATCTGGAAATGGAATCTGGAAAACTCTATGCTCCAGGGGTCCATGAAATTCATTTTACAGGCTACAAAAGGACGAGCAGAGCAAACTGCAACATTGGGAGGAGACTATAAGTTAAATGACTGTGTTATAGAGTAATCTGGATAATTAAGTCAGCTAAGAAAGAGCTGTTTTCATTGATCTTAGTATTCATGTTGTTATATTTGTGTTATACTGTTTAAAGGGCATTATGTATTATGTAACATCCAGTGTTTTGTGAAAAATGTCTGAGGTTGAGCTCATATTTGAAGCTTATCACATAGGAAATATGCAGTGAACTCCTCTAATCCTCTAATCTTCCCATCACTGATATGTTATCGCTGCAATCCCTTGTTGTATGCACTTGGAAGGTTGTTGTGTCTATATGTGCTGGGACCTTTTTCCCTCCCTGCCCACTTGCTCCTTGGTGTTTCAGTACCTCATGTTTTACAAATTAAGCACTGGCCCTCTCAGTCTCCAGATCTGATGTGAAGAAGGCATTGTATGTATGGAGTTATAACAGAAATGTCACTGCCTGAATATTGTAAATCAGAAGACCCTGAATCAGTTCAGATGATGCAAAAGACTTTGATAAAACTGATATCACACTCAAAACAAGATGCAAACTTTTAAACTGAAAATTTCATTATTTTCTTGACAATTATGTCAATATCACTACATTTACATTTACATTTATGGCATTTGGCAGACGCCCTTATCCAGAGCGACTTACAATAGTGCTTTGAAGTCTAT
>CM075008.1:21965237-22002912 GCA_037576675.1 Pangasius sanitwongsei
TATATATATATATATATATATATATATATATAAAATTTCATTTCTTGTATATGTATGAAATGTACTACATAAATTATTATTATTATTATTATTATTAATAGTCTAGCAACAAGATAGTAAAAATGCAGTTAAGCGATTGTTCAACAAAAGATTTAATTACACAGTATCTTTCTTTTTTTAAACAAATGTAGTCTAAAAAGCTAAGCTCTCCTTTGGTTTAATACATGATGCTAATGTAGGTTCAGTCTTATAAATCTATCTCAGACAAAATCCTCTGTAATATATGCCTAAATCATTATAGGATTTCTTTAAACAATGCACTTATGCTACGTAATCACAGTTTTGAAAACAGCAGGAATAGTCAGAGAAGTGTCTAGAAATGGAACTATATTATTGGAACCATTACCAAGTGGAACTATATTATAATTTATATAATTTCACACTTTGGGATGCTGTGGCCTGGGGAGCAGTATAATAACAAATTGCAATAAGAGACAAAAAAAAAAAAAAGAAATGTTGATCTTAATAGATGACTGAAGTCTGTATGACTACTTAAAACTGGATATGGCTCAAGGCAAAGAATTACAGAAAAGACTCTGGGTAAGACTTCCAACTGGGTATGGGGAATCTGTAAAATAGATTTTTAGTTGTTTTGCTAAAACGTTCCTTTAAGGTAAATTGTATTTCAGTATAATATATATGTGGCATGAATGCAATTGAATGCAATTGAATGCAATTGCAAATGCAATTAACTGCATCTTTAAATAAAGTTCTGACTCAGTGGATTCAATGGTAGGAAATTTATTTTTGCGCATATCAAAAAAATACTCGCAGGTTGTATCACAGCTACAGTTGAAAAGCAAAAGCATCGTAATCTGTGCAAAACTGCGGCAAATTTGTAATATTCTACAGTAAAGAAGTGATCTTAAGACACACTGTCAGGGATAGAAATTTGCCATATAAACACACTGGGCATCTCTTTTGTAAAACAGAGTGTACCACAAAATGATCAGGAAACAATAATATTTCCTTTGTGGAAAAATACATTTATGTTTAAGATAAAGGGTTTTGAGTGACTATAAAATATAGTTTCCTGCAAGAAAATAGTTCCAATGCTGTTTATTACAACATTATCACAAAAGATGTATTAGAATTGCACCAACTCCATCTTTATAACCTCTGTCATATAAAAGGAGTTTAAAAGCACATAAAGAGTCAAATCCATCCAAAGAGCTCTCTTTACAAAATGTACACTATCATATAGAAAGTTTTTTTTTTACATATATATCTATGTATTTATATATTTATACAATCATTAGCACCCCTCTTTCTCCAAACTCAAATGTTGTTCTTTTTAAAATTAGTGTTCCAAAATTTCAAGGTAAAATCACCCTGTACCACACATTCATTAACCATCAGAGAATGACAATCGGCCAACTGTTGTGTCAGCTGTGTCCAGTTTGGCCGATTAGATAATAATAAAAAACTTAAAACATGATTTTTAAAAAGACCATGACTAAAATCCATTGTCTCTGTGGTTCCAAGAACAGACACCTAGGTTCTGCTGCTGTACTTTGTATAAATTCCTATACAATATCTTCATGTGTTTCATAATCTAATTCCCAATTTTTCTTGTGGTTCTCCATCTTCTTGTCTTCAATTCTCCATTATCTCACAGTCTCCTCATGGTTCAATGTTTTTATCACATTTTTTTCTTTTCATATTCTAATGGGGTGAAATGCTCATTTAATGCTTCTCAGTCTAATGCTTCAACGCGTCCTTTTTTGTGGTTCTCCATCGTCTTGTGATTCTCCACCTTCTCCATCTTCTAATGGCTATCCTCATGGTTCTTCACCCTCTCAGGGTTTTTTCCCTCCCTTCATGGATCTCTGTTTCTTGAGATTTGCCATTTTCTTCATCTTCTCATGTCTGTACATAGTTTAGAGTTTTCCATCTTCAGACGGTTCTCCAGCTTCTAGTGGCTCTCCTTATGATTAATCATCTTCTCAGAGTTTTCACATGATTCTCATGTTTCTGCTGCTTTTCCATCTTCCGGTGGTTCTCCATATCCATCTTATCAGTTAGTGCTTTAGAAAGGGCCCATGAACTGCATCCACTTGTTGTTCTACTGTCTGGTTAAAGGCAGGCCTGCTGCACCTGGGTGAGAAGCTCTCCGAAGCGGTCAAACAGGCCCTCAACCCACACTCGGTTCTCCATGCACGTCTGCACAGTCTCCTCCTGTCCCAGATCCACGCCGCGTGAGCGCAACAGTGCAATCTGATACACAAAAACACACATACATTACAGAAACAAAGTGGAAACTTTCACTGACGTCGACAACTCAGGAAAAAAAAATCATATGTTGTGTTTTATTTCTTACATATACCCATCTATTGACATTTCCCACTCTATCACATGAACTGTTTTGATGAAGTTTTCTCCAGATCCAAAACACAGATGTGTCACTGTAGTACATCAAAGTTGGTCTTGATGTGCAGGAGTTTATAGAAATGTATGTGTTTGCTGTAAAGACTCACTTTTTTGTCATATTTTGGAGTGAATAACCTTAACAACGTAATGACATGACCCTTGGCCTTTAGACATTTAATGTAGGAACAGACACAGAAAAAAAACCACACAATCTCACCTCTTCCATACACATCAGATATGTGTGATACTTGTAGTGCTGCAGTGAATGATACAGAGAAAACCAGTGAGTTTTCTGTTGCTCCACTGTGTACTCCTGAGAGAGAGAAAGAGAGAGGAAGATAAGGATAAATAATAATAAAAATGGGACCACCTAGTGGCTAAAAGCGAGTACTACAAACCAGCCATTCCATAATATCAATGAACCTACAGTACCTGAATGTTTTTTGTATTATATGTGACTTGACTGATTCATCCTGCAACTCACCAAGGGAAGTTTAACAGGGGATTTAGCAGGTTTCATGGTCTTCCTGTTGTACGCCTTCCCACTCAGTCTGACTTTAAAAGTGGGGGTCTCCCCGTCTGTTTTCAGCTCTGTCACCACTGACAACTCGGGAAAGCTGTCTAAAGCGTTCTGAAGTGGACGGAGAAAGACAAAGAGTCAATCAGGCATAGCAATGAATGACAAAGCAAATGCAAAAACACAGGAAAAACTTAAATGCAGCTTAAGGCCCTAACACAAACTGGTCTTTATTAGTATTTCAAGAAAACAGGCATGCACTAATATTAAATTCTCTGATCACAAGAATAATTCGCCAGCCACAGCAGTGTGTTATGTTTGTTTTTCCGGCTTTAATGTTCACTTGTATCCTGTAAACATTATTATGTGATTGTTTCCCCCATTAAGGAAATGCAATGCTCTTTCAAATGAGTCTGAATTAAGATGGCATCTGTCCTTATGCTGCCTTTGAAATGGGACATACTTAATCTTTTAGCACAAATGTAGTGAACAGGGGTGTAATGATACACAAGATTTAAATTCGATACGATATGATGCAGTGATGTCTCGATATGATACGTTTTCCATACAGGAAAAATGAGCATTGGGTTATTCCTTAGGCATAAGCATTGGGAGCCTTAGGTTTCCATTTTTGATTCAAACATTCAACATTGTTGTTGAAAAGCAACAACTGAAACTTAATAATGACACAGTGTTTGTGTCATCCATTCAGCCTCTTAGCAGCTTTCACTGGTGTGACTCTCCAGGGGGCATGTCTGAAACACGGGGCTTTTTATTTCCCAATCTGCTGTTTGCTCTCTGTAGCCCTAGATGAGTTTTTGAATCCTGCATTCTCCACTATCCTGAGTTTCGTATCAGCAGGTATGAGCTTACTAATCGCTTCAGTGATTTCTTTAACCCAAATGAATGAGCAAGGAACGACTGCCTGAACGCAGCAGAGAGACTTCGCCGTGTGTGTGTTGCTTCATGTTTTCCTGGCCATGGTTGTGGTATTAATACCAGTGTTTATAACTCTTATTTGATGGATTTGGCACACTGTAATCATTCGATCCACTATCCGGTGGGCGTCTTAACTTACCGGGGAGCCAAAGTGCTCCCTTACATCAGACCTTAAATATTTGGGAAAATTTTCCAGTTTCTGCTTGCTCCTGACCATAGCCATTAGTGTATTCCCCAGCTAATACACTAATGCACTAGCTGCATGCATAACGGCTTGCATAAGTGCCTAATTTGAGATGAAGAGCAAGCTACTTTTTCAGAGGAAAGAGTGTGGGCTTGATCGAGTTGAATGTTTATTACACCTCACGTAATATAATCGGTATTTTATGATGAATAGCCTACCTTATTATGCAGTCTGCTGAATGTATTGTCCGATACACAGACATATCAAATCGAAAGCCTCATATTGAACAATACGCTGTATCTTTACACCTCTACTGCTGAAGTGTGTGTTAAATTTTGGAATATTTTGTAGAACTGATTTTTGGCACAGCACCTCAGTACAACTGACAGACGTTTGCATGAACTCAGTGCCTTCACTAAAATGAAATGCATTAAAAACACTGGAAAGCAGACTGCCAGGAACTTATGCTTTATGTACATTAACAAGCACTTAAAGTAAGTTAGATGTCTGTGGAAGTTGAAGGCTTGGATGTTTGAGGGCTTGCTCACTTTGAACACCTGACCCACTCGCAGTTTGGGCAGCAGCCTCCTCCTGTTGTTTGTTATCATGCCATCAACTCTCTTCATATGAGGCAGCAGAAGTTCATCTGGATTCAAGGATCAAATCACAGAGGTCAAACAATAACACCTCGTGTACAATACAGACACATGAAACCTCGCATTGTGTGTAAACACATCCATGCACTCAGTGTCAAACTGTTATGTAAACTATGCGAGACCGGTTTCTTGCTTTTTCATTACAAAAGGAAATTTTAATGCAATCTTTACAAATTAAACAATATTATGATTAGGCATGGGCTGGTTATAAGTTAGATTTCAGGACTTCCTAATATTCAGACATTATTATTATTATTATTATTATTATGGATTCTTTCAAACTATCATTACTAATCCTGCTTTTTGTTTGGACTGCAGCATAAGCTGAAATCATTTTCCAAAGAAAAAAAAATTGATGCAAAACAAATTAAAATAAAATAAATAAATTATGGCCCTGCTGAATTCCGTGTCAACACTCCTCATGATTGAAATGCTTACTGAGGTTGTTACACAAGATTAAAGAATTACCATGACATGAAAATGCAGCAGTAAGGGAATATTCATAATGGCACTGGGATGAAAATTCAAGGTGAGAATGCATCGGCGGTGAAGCAGGAGAAAAGGGCAACATCATTAAAATGACACAATGTTCTATTTTTAACCATTCCACTGCTCCTGTCCCACTTTGTGCTGATGTGCCTTGCAGAAAGGATCTTTTTACAATATGATCTTCTGAACGGGATTGATATCAGGGTCTAAGACTTTAGGACTTTAAAAATAAATGGAACTGCCTGTGATACTGAGGAATTTATATAATTTACAAATCAACATTGTGCGCTCTTTATGTCCTTACCGTTCTCCCTCTCCAGTGTGATCATGACGTCTGCGTCCAGAGCAACGCTGATCAGGAGCTCCACAAAACTCTTGAAGGTCTCCTTCATCGTCCTGGTGTTGAGGAAGCGTGAGGCAAATGGGACCGGAGGTATAAACTCTGAGATTATAGAGAATACAGAGGGACGCTTAAACACAGAAAGGGAACAATACAAGACAAATTGCCACGAGTGTCAACAGAAGTCTACAGCTGGCTAATGGCTGTGTGAACTTTTTCAAGATTTTGCAGGGAGTGTGGTGTGCCAAACAAATAAGATATTATTTCCATACAAAATACTTTCAAATTCCAAGCAACTATTCAAAAAAGGGAAATATGAATAGTTGTGTGTTTCCAGCAACTTGTGAATATTCCAAATGGAAAGCAACATACTGTAATCAAGAAGCTGGAACACACTCACTACACCAAAAATCCCTTTACCTCAGGTCATTCAGACTGCTAACACTACCGCTAACACTAGGGCTTCATTTGAAGGGCTACACGTCTAGAATAAATGAGCAATTAAAGCATCCATCAGTAGGCTTATACGAAAAGGTTTTTTAAAGGTAAGACTTCACATGACGGTTCTATTAACTAACATTATTTACTGCATTAGTTAACATTAACAAATAATAAACTTCAGCATTACTAAAACATAAGTAATGTTAATAAAGTAACAAAGTGAGTTATCATGTACATTAATTGATGTTTGTTTAAATGTTAATGAAACATACCTACATCAACTAATATTTATTTAATCCATGACTACAAATAAATCCACATAACTCAGCAAAAATGTCCCAGAGTGTTTTATTCTCCTTATACCACAGCAATTTACCAATTACAATTTTTTTATTTGTTAATGAACATCATATCATACTTTTTTTTTTAAAACTATTTATAGTTACATTTAATGTTGTGAAAGTTTAGTTCCTGTGTTAGTTAACAGGAACAAGTTAGTTCCTGACAAAGGGAGCTTTTTGTTACTAAGTAACTGGAAAGTACAAACTCCTCTATCCTGAAGACTTGTGGCGGAAAACTAGACTGGTACAAAGCGCTGACACTGGTGACTCGTTCTGTAAATGTTAATTAAATGTCTCCTTACAGAAAGCTTCACCATATCAATGATTATAGGTTTTTCTTTGATTAAAAAAAAATATCCATTTATTATTAGCCTTAGATTATGTAGTCTGCCATACAAGTCCTTGTGAATGAGTTGTTACTATAG
The DNA here is from genome assembly GCA_037576675.1 of Pangasius sanitwongsei. Taxonomy (NCBI): domain Eukaryota; kingdom Metazoa; phylum Chordata; class Actinopteri; order Siluriformes; family Pangasiidae; genus Pangasius; species Pangasius sanitwongsei. The sequence goes on from CM075008.1 coordinate 21,972,000, forward strand.
AAACAATAACATAAGAACAAGTACATTAATATAAACTGACTGTCAGAGCTGCTGATATAGAAAATTAATTAACATCTGACCAATCAGATTTAAGAATTCAACAGTGCTGTGGAATAAGGTATATTAATGCTGAAGTTCATGGTTTTTTGATGTTAACTAATGTGTTAAATGATCAGTTTGTCAGTTAAGGGAACCTTGTTACCATAAAATATGTTCTCAAAGCCAGAAATAAAATTGAAACACCCACATTTGGTTACATATTGGTCTGGTGGATTCTTAAAGCACCAGCTCTGTCACCAGAACTGTCTAATGACTGAAGGAAATGGGATAAGACAGGTTTCACATTCTTTCTCCAGCAAAATTACTCACCATCATCTTCAATTGCAGCTTCGGGAGAAGCCAACTCTGTTGAGTCTGTGAATTCTTCCTTCCATTTCTTCCTCTTTTTCGGTGGAGGTTCGGCCTTGGCTTTTGGCTGCTTTGGCCTGGGTTTGGACAAGCTTTGCTTTGTGCTGGATTTCAGAGCAGAGGAGTCGGACACGGCTGGTGCGGCAGCTCTCTGGGCCAGCAGAGCCTTCTGAGAGCCTCTAAGCAAAATACAAAAAAAAAATGCAAATGAAGTAGGAACCCTTATGTGAAGTTTTAAACATTATATCATAAATTATAAGATATGCCCAAGCAGACCAATGAATTGAATTTTGAAACATTTTCAAAATCTTCAAGTCCAGTCCAGCCTTGACTCTCAGTTTTTGAAATGACCTGCATGGCAGAAAACCTTCATAGAGTTTCTGTCTGCTGAGTTGCTCTTTGTGAAGCCTGATGAGTGGGCTCGACTTGCTCATGGAGAGTTCAAATCTAACAACTGACTGAGAAGGGAATGTGCTGCTATGAGTACGTTGCTGCTGGTGTGTGTGAGTGTGTGTGGGGATTCCAATGTATGCAACTTGACTTGGGGGGAAAAAAAACCCTGCTTTGATTCTGCTCTGGCTCATGACATATTGGGTGTGTGCAGGCAAGAACAAGCAAGAAGAATACAAGAAAAAAAAGGTAGTAGTACCTCATGGAATGCATGGGCTTGCACCTTGGTTTTCTGTTGCAGACTCGCACGTACTCCCGCTTGTTCACAGTGTCGAGAAACTTGACGTATACTCTCCGGTACAATGTCTTAGCATCTCCAAAGTAACCCAGATACTGCACAACAGGGGACATAATAAAAAAAAACCCAGAATTAACATGTTAGGGGAGGTGCCAGCATATTATCACAATATCAATGCATATTCACCTGTACCTGTCTGGCTGACCGGTTAAACTGGGCCAAACCAATTAGCAGAACTAACTACATATAACGTTAACTTTATGAATTAACCCTATACTCAATTTAACCCATGTGAATGATTTCTGGCACAAGTAACCCCGATCGATCGATCTATCTATGATCACAATAAACTACAACCAAAAATATCAATGTGTTAATAGTTATTATTACTACAGATATAAAACTAAATGACTGGCTGCTTGACTTCCATGCACATAATCTAAAACCAGGAATAGCGCTGATACCTCCTGAACACTTTCCCTTGCTGGAAAACTTACTAACTGTTACAAAGCACTGACACCAGGAACATGTTAAATAAACATCTGCTCACAGAAGACTTCACCATATCAATATTTGCACGTTTTAAAATTTGTTATTCACAAGTCCCCGTGAATGAGGTGTTACTATATAAAACTGTGATATGCCTTGATCCGGCATTCTTGATAGAGCATCTGCTGACCAATCAGATTTGAGAATTTAACAGCGCTCTGGTATAAATAAATACAAAAGTATATATCTGTCTAATGTGCCTGATATTTGAACAGTCATAAAATTAATCTCTGCTGCAATCATTGGAGGAATTTCTTTCAGACTAGAAAGGGTACCAAACTGCAAAAAATAAATAACTCCTCATATGCCTGGTATAACCGACCACTGGTACGTGTCTAGAGCTATTTGAGATCAGTAATGATTCACTCACACTGTTGGTAGCCGAAAACACTCGTTTTCCATCTCTCAGCTCGGGTATGAATTTCTGCAGCAAGGCTTTTTGCACCTTCCAAATGGCTGGAGGTTCTATTCCTGCCTTCAGTGTGACCTACATCCAGTAAAATGCAAAACAGGCCACATTACACATCAAACTTATTGAAAATCAAAAGGTATTCCTGCTATGTTGTAACATACTAATTCCCACTGTACCTCTGTGTAAAAAAAAGATAAATAGATTGAGCCCTGAGTCTCCAGTGAAACATTAACAATGCTAGGTATGACAGAGAGTATCTATGTATAGTCTGAGGTTGACATACTCTCTATTTTTTTTTTCTTTACTACACACCCTGGGTACACTATGTGGCCAAAAGTTCGTGGACACCTGACCATCACACCCATATGTAGGCCTTCCCCAAACTGTTGCCATAAAGTTGGAAGCACAAAATTGTGTAGTATGTCTTTATATGCAGTAGCATTACAATTTCCCTGCACTGGAAGGACCCCAAAACTGTTCCGGCATGACAATGCCTGTACGCACAAAGCGAGGTTCATCTAGACATTGTCTGCCAAGGTTGGAGTGGAAGAACTCGGGTGGCATGCACAGAACCCTGACCACAACCCCACTGAACAGCTTTGAACCACAAAGGGGGACTACATCTGGAATGGGACGTTCAACAAGCATATATGGGTGTGATGGTCAGGTGTCCACAAACATTTCGCCATATAGCATATTTAGATAAGGCAACCAAGACTATTAATAGCAATGTAAGCATAGAGATGTAAACACAAAATACAGTTTAAATGAGCAAAATAAAGACCAAATGGTGTAGATATGAGAATGAAAGATCACTGTATAGAAACTGAATAATCTTAAAAAGATTCTAATAATCAGAAAAAGAAAACATAGATTGCAACATGAAAACAGCACTATTACAAGAGAAACTGACTTAACTGTGAAACTTTAAGATTTTCAGAAGAACACTAGACTTCTTCTTGTCTTTTACCTTTACTAATAATCTACATGAATATCACTGGAACATCACTATGAGAAATCTAAACTGGAACCATTGTACCATTTTAAGCCTACTGCTGTGTGATTCACTGTGCAGATATCTATTTTCCTGCACATGCAACACATTTGTCAGACAAACAAAGACATTAAATCTAAGTCAGTTGCATACCTGCAGGCTTTCTATGTCCTCATTTTTCACCACAAACTCATCACGTTCTCGGTACATGCCCTCCTCCCCACTGTCTGACAGTTCCTCATCCGTGAGGCCTTCGATAGCTACAGTGGTCAGGCATACCGCAAGTTTGTTGGGAGGTATGTTCTTCACCAGTTCCTCCACTGGCACTTCATTCAGCCCAGGCTTTTGCTGCTCCTTTAGATTTGTATCTGCAGACTGGACGCTGGATGATTGCTCTTGACTTGTGGTGTCACCTGAACTTTTGCTGTCTAGAGACAGCACACCATATTATATAATCATGGCACAGTTCGTGTACAGACAAGGGATCTTACTATTCCAAAAAAATAATGAGAAATTTAAAAGCATTACGAGTGAATACACACCTGACTGTTGCTTGTCTGAAGGCTCGTCTAGAGAGGAGAGTGCAGAACTAATGCTCTTTTGAAGGTCTTGGTTTTTACCAACTGATTCATCCTCATCCGAGGAGAAAGATGGAAGTGTCTCCAAGTTCTTGTGAAGCTCCTCATCCAGTCGTTTAGTAGAGCTAACAGTACTGATGTCTGGTGAAACCAGTGAAGTTGATGGGGGTATGGGTTTAGGGGGCACTGACAATTGATTAAAAGGTCTTTTGGCAACTGAAGACTTTCTTGTGCGGTTGGGTGACCGTATGGGTGGAGAGGAGAATTGCTGCTTGGGTCCAGATTTAAGAAAGTCCAGGAAAGATCCAATAAACCCAGTTTTAACTTCTGGCTGTTTTTCTTCTACCTCTCTTATTTTTTGCCGTATTCTTTCCTGTTGCTGGTAGCTATCAAGACAGCCCTCAGAAGTAGAGGACGAACTTGTCTCACTTCCTTTGGAGTTCTGTCGCTTTACTTGGCCACTTCTTTTTTGAGTTTTAGGTTGACCATTTTCATCTTCGGTAGCTTGCTTGGAAGAACCTTTTGACCTGACTCGCTTCTTAGAAAGACCATCAGAGGAGTATTCTGCAAACTTTTCCTCCATCTTAACACTCTTCACTACTTTGGGTTGATTCTTATTTTTTGATATGGTGTCGGTTTTCTCAAACCCAGTGGGGTTATATTCCTGGGAGGTTAGGTGAAAGTCTGTGTGGTTGTTGGCAAACGTGTTTATAGTACCTCCATTAGAAGTCAGAGAAGAATCATTGCTAATAAGTTCCTCATCCTTCTTGTGATGATTTGTCACTTTCTCAGATATTTCATGCTTAGAGTTATTTTGTTGTGTGTGAGAGTTTGGTGGTGTAAATGCTTGATGTCCATCAACTTCTTTGTGAATGTCTGTTGTCATCTGACCACCATTTACAGATAAAGTAATGGTCTGTGTGTTTGAGATCATGTGCTGTGAAGAGAAGCTATTAGCTTCATGCTTGTTATTAACTAACTCATAGTGGCACTTAGAGTCTGAAGGGCTGGATATCGATGCTAAGTCCCCTTCAGAGGACGAGGTTTTAAAGTCCTGTGGTGTGACTCCACAGGCAGCTGCTGTGGCAGCTAGGATGTCATCCACATTGGACAGAATGTTCCTCTCATCTGCCATCAGCATGGAATCAGGGAAGCAGATGGAGCTTAAGGTAAAGTGCTGTTTGGCATCATGCTGATTTGCTGAATTGTTGAAACTGTCTTTTTGTACCAGATGCTGCTTTGTGGACTCCACAACTTGGTGGGTTATCTGTGGATTCTCAATTGCACTGACTGCAGAATTCAGGATTTCATTATTCATTTGCAGGAACTGAACCGAAACTGGCTGCATTTGGACTGGCTTAGACTGATTTGGCCCTGTGTGGAGCAAAGGTTGTTGAAGAAGGATCATCTGTGAGGGCTCCAGTAGGACTTGGGCACTGGGGAGCTGAACAAACTGTGCCTGTTCCTGTGACAGCTGCCTCTGATCTCCTCTGGTACTCTGAGTTAGCTGGTCCTCTTGCTGAGAAGTGGGAACTTTGAGAAGCACAGCGTGTTCTTTCAACTGGTCAGTGCTCAAGGCCACATGGGAGGACTGCATTAATGTAGAGTTATTTTTTGTGCCAGAGGTTACATGAGAATGGGCCGTGCTTACCAAGTGCCCAATTAAAGTACTCATTCTCTCATCCTTGATGGATGACATTGGTGCAAGACCTATTAGCTGATCCTCGGATCGGGAGTTGCTTCGGATGACGCTATGTGCGTGTCTGTCTTCCATTTTTGAAACAACATATACAACATTGCTCTGCACCCCAACATCATTGTTTGTGACAGTCTGGGTAGAACTACTTATTGAAGCCTGTTGTAATGCCTGCATATCTTGAATAGGAAGCTCTCCACAGTTTTCTTTGGAGGTGAGGAACAGACTCTCATCTTCCTTCCCTTTGCCATAGGCTGGGTTTTGTTCCACTGAGGACTGGTTGTTCTGGATGGCTTGTGTATAAGTGGCAGTGGAGGATGTTGACTGGTCAGCTAGCAAGTATTTCTGGGTCTGCTGCAACAGTATACCATCTGTCTTGTTTGGAGAAGGCTGCATTAGGGTGTAATCCTGGGTGGAATTACTGGATGGTAAGCTGTGGCCATAGGAGGAGGAGAATGGAGGACTTGGTGTGAGAGACTGGCCTGATGCATAGCTCTGAGAGGGACTAACAGATTCTGCTCCCTGGGCATAATAACTGACAGTGGACAGACTCTGAGAGTGAGTGGAAGAATAATTGTGAGAGGCATTGCCCATACAAAGTCTTTGTGTCTGCTCATCATACTCCTCTCTGTTTGATGCTGAAGACATTATGTGCTTTTGGCCAGAAGCGTACATTAAAGAGTGGCTAACAGATGTCTCGTTTTCTGACTGAGTAGCCAACGATGGCAACGTTTTGTATATAGAAGGTAGTTTCTCAGGGTGATTGGGAGAGAAGGCCTGTGGTTCATTGAGGTTACTCATGAGACTTTGAGATGTAATGTATGTCTGTGAAGGGCCGATGGACATCAAACTGGAAAGCTGTGCTGATGTGTATGGCTGTGACTGGCTAGCAATCACAGAGCTATGTTTCTGGGCTGTGGAAGCATACCTATGCTGTTGCATGGGTGATGAGGCTGCCTGATCATGCAACTCTGAGCCCTCCCCAAGATGCTCTGCTGTTTTGTTAGAATCATCCTTGGCTTTCACTCCAGATGTGGAGGAAAACCCTGAAGAGGGCACAGACGAGGAATGTGTCTGTGTTTGCTGCAGCTGCACTGTGGCAGTCTTCTGCTGAGCAGTGTTATTAATGGCCTGACTGGGAATTCCATTGGGGCTGTTTGCAACAGGTTGAGAAGGATCCTGGTAGGAGACATCAGCATCATCAGGTAGGTAATCTTGCAAAGAGTGTTGTGCACTGACAGACAGCTGCTGCTGGACTGGCTGGGTGCTGGAAGGCCGCTGGTGGTGCTTGATGACACTACATTCACGCTGAAGTGCTCGTTCGATGGAGCTGGAGAAAACTGGGGCTCCATAAGGTGGAATAGTCTGCTGAGAGTTACTCAAAGGAGAGGGTAGGAGGCTGAACTGTGGCTGCAGGAGATGTGGTGCAGACTCCTGGGCTGAACGATATGTGGATGACTGAATTGGGAGGCTAGCACCCAGGGAAGCACCACCCAGGCGGTCAAAGGCAAAAGCTGTTGGCACAGTGGTTTGGGAAGATTTGATCTGAAGTAGAGGGTCATTAGGTGAAAGCAGTCCATTTGATGGGCTAAACGTAGTGTGTTGAACAGTTAACGCAGATGTGGCGGCAAAACTCCGAGTGGGAAAGGTGCTGGGGTGCTGGTAGGAAGAAAGAGCTGACAGGGTAGGAAACGTCCCAGAAGAAGGAAGAGCTCCAGTAAGAAAGAGCTCTGTTGAAGAATTTGTGCCTATAGAAAGAAATGAAACCATAAAAGAAAATGGAACAAGCTGTTCAGCTACACATGCACCTTATCATGTAAAGCTGTTTAACTTACTAATAGTGTAATATTAACTGTAAATACTAACAGTTCAACAGATTGAATCAGACAAGAGATTTCACCACCTCAAATAAACAAACAGACCTGTGATTTTTTTAAACATATTTATCACTGTTTACCTGCAGATTCATTTACTGTGGATACATTTACTGTCAAATGGATATCAGAAGCTGTTCTTTTACCAGTCTGCCATGGTGAAGTCCTGAACTGGGGAAGTAGAGACGTGGCTGCAGGTCCAGCCTGAAGGCCTCGGGATTCAATGGAAGAGAGGAAATTCATGACTGATGATTCAGTAGTGCTGCCTCCGGTGGTGTGCAGACTGTTATCAAAGACACCAGACACACCTGCCCGGAAGAAGGACACCATAGAATGAGGATAAAATAATTATTCACAGAGAAAGGTGACCTCATGCTTAATTAATTGTTGTTTCATGTTTAAGGCAGTTCCGTTTACATCCTCACCTGTGTGGTGATGAGAGGTGGTGTAGGTAGTGAGTGTATGACTTGAGGCGTAGGATTGCCGTTGGGGAAGCTCTGTCTCTATGTGAGTCGCACCATAACTGGAGCTAATGGCAACACAGTTGCATAACATACAGTTAAGGCATTACAAAAATACAAGGCACTGCAAATTCAAACACAAAAAAAGCAACAAACAACAAAAAAAAAAGAAGAAAAAAAACCCACAATAGATTGTAAATGTAATTAGGAATGCATTGATTTCACGTTTCCATTTTTTTTCCTAATGATACAGAGTTCTACTGGCTAATACATGATACTGATCCAAACTGACACCCTCAGAGCAGCCAAGCCAACTTTCTGTAAGCTTCTGTTAGGTGAAACTTCAGACGAATGATGGCAATGTACTATGTCCTTATAATGCATATAATGACCTTAATAAACAAAAAATGGTAGGAACAAATTAATATCACTCAGTATTCTTTCTAGGTTAGCATCAGGTTCTGGAACACCGAATTATACAGAACTCAAAGAAAAACACCTGAAAATGATATACAGGAATTGAGACTTATGAAATACAGTCCGTGATCAACAAGACACCTTTCAACTCATCAGCATAAAATACCAAACACTATATCAATCTAATACAGCTGGAAACTTCTCATTTGCAGTGGCAGGCCACATCTGCCATCCCTCTACAGGTGCTCCATGTTCGACTAAATAAAAGCCTGTCTGTGAAGCAGGTTTAACCAGCAGATAAACAGCTGCCCATGATAATGATCACAGCTGGAGACTATTTATTACCATTTTATTTCCTACCAGTCTAAGATCATTCAACGTGCCCATGATAGATGCTGAAAGACTGAAATGAATAAGATTAAAAAAAAACAGACTTGAAATGAATAAGATTATGAATTAAAGTCTTAACATTATTTAGAATAATATAGAAATGAGATAGAAAGTATTATCACATATTAAAAACAAGCCTTTGCTCAAATGATTAAAATGAAACTGGATGTTGGTCAATGGACAACAGCTGCCTTCTTTCCTAATAGATAAACACTACTCACATTATTTTGATTGCATAATCCCCCACAAAGAAAATCATCATGTGTACTTGGTCTGCAACTGCCTCCGCTGGCTTGCCTTCTTCCCATAGTGCATCCTGGTGCCATCTCTTCCCCAGGTAAGTGACACACATGCCCCCGGCCGTGGCACCAAAAGCCAAGGTGCAGTCCAGACAGATGCCTTAAACTCGTTTGTAAACTGAACAAAGTTAGCTAGTTAAACATGCCCACTATAGGCAACTCCTCAGTAAGAACGTACCCTAGCTATCTCGTGTTAAATAGCTAGTTTTGTGACGTATAGTTTAGAGGAGATTTGTAGGTTGTTGAATTAATATATATTAGGCATGTTAGCTAACTAGCAAATTAAGCCTGTTAAATTATTAGTCAGCACACCGCCTTCACGCATATGAAAGATAGCGACTTCCCTGAGATGGAATGACGACTTCAAAAACGGAGCTCCTTGGACCAATTATCCTTCCTAATTGCCTCTATTCACAACCATCACCTGTTCGCTTGGTAAGATGTCTGATTCAAAACAAATGTGTTTATGAACACATCCGACAGCACAGCATGACATTTTAGGGAAAAAACCAAAAACCTGGCATTTATGGATATGTCAAAATGTATATTTGTGAGCAAAGGAGTAAAAAAAAAAAAAAAGACTTAAACTGTCCAATCTGGAAACTCTATCATTTATCAGTCAAGTATAAGAGGCGCTTCCACACAAAACAGCATGTTTCAACCAGCTTTAATACGCTATATTTCAGGACAGGGACCTGTAGGTATTTCTTACATTATGTCATTACTTACATTTAGATTAGAGTTGGGCTCAAGGATATTATTTCACTCTTAATTTAGGATCTTTCATATAATAAGAGTCAAAGATATTTGGAATTCATATTTGAATTTGTGGAAAATTAGTCATCTCTCAAAAACATGTCTGTAACATGTAAATCAATATCTTACTTTTGCATATTTGTTTGCATTCCACTTGAAAGGTTCATATAAAAACTGGTTCACTGAACCTAAGGTTTTGCAGACAGAGAGACACTTTGCAAGTGGGGGAGAGAAAAAAAAAAAAAAAAAAAAAGTCATATCCAAATTGCTGGAATTGTCCTTTTATGTCAATTTTAATGATTTGCTGGCTTGTTTAAAAAAAATTATATATTACTACATACTGTATATGGGGTTATTATCTGGCTTTATACCACAGCACTGTTGAATTCTCGAATCTGATTGGTCAGAAGGTGTTGATTAAGTAAGGAATGATGCCGCGGTCCCGCCATGCCCGAATTTCCGCAATTACTAAATGACACCCAGACGTTCTACTTGGAGCTGTTCACGTCCTCCGACTCGGAATTATGCGTTTCTATATGCCAAAATAGATCTGTGTGAAATGATGATGTCGACAGCTGCAAAATACATGATTACAACATTAATTCACATTTTTATGCTATTGCTAAATATTGAAGAACGCAGAACGCACATCAGGTAACAATAACATATTTATTAATACCGCAGGCATTGGTGATGTGTTGTTGCAAACCTAAACAAACAACAACAATAATAACAGTAACTTTCAAATTAAATCTGGAATTAAGACATTACTAATAGTCAATTATACGAATTATCACACAGAAATATTACGAGATAACTACTTAACTGTATTTTACTGCTGAAGCCGCCACCGTTTTGAGTGTTTTTGCATGACGCTGCAGCGGTCAGGGGGTAAAAGTCAGATCTCTCAGGAAATTCCTAGTTTCCTAGAATTTAAGTTGTAATTACGAATTCTATGTGGACGTGAACGCTTTTTACACGTCAGAATCTCGCAATTATGGGAATTACAACATGGTGCGAACGTAGCTTAACCCGTGACAGACCATGTTGTTATATGAATATAATCCATTCCAGGGTTGTGTGCTTCGGCCTGGCACAAAGCCCTGAATAATCCACTCTGAAGCATGGTATGAAGTGTGTTATACTGCTTATACTAGAGTGATTTCCCAATGATTACAATTTTTTTTTATTTATTAAATGAACACTGCGCTTTTTAACTGTTTATAGTTACATTTATTGCTATGAAACATCTGCAAGACATAACAAGCTCCTGTTATCACTTATAGCAGTTATAAACCGTCATTCCCTCAACAGCCTCTCTTTTTGCTCTCTTAAAGCTAATATGTTTCAGTTTTCTGATAAAGAGTAATAACAGACGGCTCTAAATGCTTGGGCAAAAATGGTCAATGAAGTAAAATGCTAACTATATCTTGCGCACTGTTTACTTTACAGTACTGTGTAGGTCATAAGAGGGTACATTTAATTGAGCATGAGAAAGAATGTTTAAAAGGTTCAGATATAGCCGTGTAGCATGTGTGTGTGGTCTAGACATGACCCAGAATAGGCATATTCAACCCCAAAAAGGGGACTTTGTGGATTCGTTAAAAAACACACACATCAAACTGCAGAAAGTGTTCAGGAGATTAGTCACGTTGCTTTCGTTCACAGGTCGGTTTGCACTGTATCCTCAGGTTTCAGTTTCCATATTACACAAAAAAAAACAACGGGTAGAGTGCACCTCAGTATGCTGAAACTTATGTATGAAATTTAGACTCAAAACCACTTCTGTCCAAGGTATAAAGGACTTCAGAACTATTGAAGGATCTGATCTCTGTGTGGCATTGCTTGTCAGTTTCGGTCATAACATTGTAATTACCACACTAAACACAACATACCAATAAAACAAAACATAAAACAAAACATACGAATGCACAGGAAAAGTCAAGCTCAGAACGTTTCTGTTTATGCGACCCGGTTTTCTGCTCAAGTCCAGATCACTTTGATCGATGACGTAAGCAGGATGTACTCATTATATTTAATCACAGGTCTATCGCTAGAGGATCTTCATCACACAAACTGGCACATACAAAATGGCTGCTGTAATTGCACAGTCTAAAACCAGCTTAAGTGTGAAGATCTGATCAGCGAGTACAGATAGGGAGTATTGTAAATCTTGTACCATCAATTGACAGCTTCTGTACAGATCCACCGCATGTATTCGTTTAGAGTTCTGTTTATGACCCATTTTTAGCAAAGGTTATTAAATATAATGAGTAATAAAATATAATTAAATATAATGAGTACATCCTGCTTACGTCATCGATCAAAGTGATCTGGACTTGTGCAGAAATCCGGGTCGCATAAACAGAAACGTTCTGAGCTTGAATTTTCCTGTACATTCGTCTGTTTTGTTTACATTTAACTATTGCAACTATTGTATTTATAGCTGCCCAGTGAGTTTCATGTCATCCTATACCGTCCCTCTATTGCTGGCTTATAGATGACCATCACAGCAGTAGTCACACTCTGAGATAAAAATAAAATAAAAACTTCTGACAATGCAGACCTTTATCATCAGCTGTCTTTCGTCGCAATGGCACTACACTGGACACTACTTAAAACGCTATATGTTCAAAAGCCACCAAAGAATTCTTTAATGATGTGTGATTCTTGTCAGGGACAGCAAAATTATACAGTGTAAACCTACCTTTAGGGCTTATATAAAATATAGTTTTACTAACTGGATTCTGAGGTCCAGGTGAACACCTGACCTTCCACCTTTGGATGCCCAAACAGTGGACACATACAGTGCACTCCACCACACTGTTCTGTCCATTGGTTGTGTTGTTTAAAGGTTCATTAGGTAAGATCTATGAAAAATAGGTCTCTAACAGTTAAATGGGTGGAGATGAATAAGATTTGTTTTTTTTTTTACTCATTGAGCCCGCCCACATGTGTACATCTCCACCCATGTACACAAAGATCCTCCCCCAAAACTTATCGTGGTTCATCTAAGTTATGCTGCATTCAAGGCAAAGTTGCAACTGGTAATTCCCTGCCTACAACTGGTAAAAACCATCGAAAACACCCCCAACTTGAAATTTCAACTTGACAACTTGGGATAGTCTTCTCAACTATCAGTTCCTTCCCTATTTACGGAGTGTCATAAAATCAACATGCCACATTACACTGCAAACAGTGTAAAGTGTCCCTTCTCTACTCTTAAATTAGATTATAGCAGTGCTGGCTTTAGTTCAGTTACTAAAAGGACACAGTACTTGATTAAATCTACAACACTGACCATACTAATTGCTGTTTTGAAAAGGTAATCATCAACATTTGAATTATCACTAATGTTGGCTTGTTGCCAAGCTGACCACGAAAACACAGGGAGTGCTTGCCAAGCTACTTGCTGTTGTTGCTGTACTGCAATTTCAGTCCAAAATATTGCATGAACGTTTGAAGTTCACTATAGTAGAACAGTACCAGCATCCAATCAGGTCTGTAACTGTAAAAGTACAGTTTTTATGAACTTTATGTGCGCTGACAGAGCAAATAAAACACACGCTTTCGTTGAGGTGTCCATGTTTTTTTCCCCACTTCGCACAAACCTGCCTTAGTGGGAAATGACATAATTACAATTTGCGAATTACAATTTACAAGTTACTATGAACGCAGCATTAGCATGCTAATTGGGTCACCATTAGCAAGGACAGTCATGACATCACTTTCAAGTGCACTCAGACATTCAGCTGCTCGGAAGCCAAGTTCCAACTCCATAAACATTGCAACTTCTCCTCATAATGAGTTATGAAAATGTAAAGGGAAGCTTGGGGGGGAGGGGGCGTGTCTATAAATTGACTGACAAGATTTGCCTATCCAAATCCAAACAAACTTTCCGGACCGGAAAGCAGCTTTCCAAACTGTTTTTTTTTTATGCTACGAAATGCACTTGCTCTGAGACAACAGCTTAAACTATTTTTTAAAATCACTGATACATCATTTTCCACATTATTTGTACTAGTATGAAACGAAAAATATCGACTACTGCACCTTTAATGCACACTGGTTAGGATTAAATGTGCTGTAAGAGATACAGTCCATGCACATGGGTGAGTCGATACTGAACTAAACCGCAATAACAATGCCAAAGTTCCAGACACGTGGCTCATTACTGATTATTTACATTGCAGCTAATAGCTAACAACTGCATGCAGCAATATCTATTCTGATTAATAACCAAAGAGTTGCAGTGTGGAATATAGAGATTATACAGTTCACAGTTTACAGCTCTGACACTGATGATCTCTTTGAAATCGTCCACATAAAAAAGTCCATTTGCATTATTTCATAAAAGGTAATCAACGTGCAAACTGTAATTTCGCAAGAAACGCCTAACTAGTTTGAGAGCGCTCAAAGTTACTTACTTGTGCGGACACAAATCAAATTTAAAAGTGCACTACTTTAAAATGGACAGTCATGTTTATATTGTAATCCCAGGCCTTTCCTACAGCGGCCTTTCCTCAGGGAGCTTTCCCCGTCCCTGTCCTCTCCTCTCCTCTGCCTGCGTCTGTCCTACCTGGCCGGGTTGCTGTAGGCCCAATCCGCGGTCTCGCCTGATGTGGCCCGCCGCTCCGCGAAGCCCGAACCCAGGTAGCGTCCGTCCATCCTCCCGCGACGGGCTCAGGACTCACGCTGTTTCCCGACAGAGTTTTGTGGAACATTCACACATGAAGAGCACCGCGATCACATTTTAATACAAAATGCGCCGGGTTCGGTGGCGATCCGCGCTGATGGATGTGCATGGGAGATGGCAAAGCTGTGTGCTGATCAGTGTGTGTAATAAACTCTCCAAAATAAAAAAACAAACACTCAGACGTGCACGGCGGCGGTGCTCCCCATTCTGGCTCATTTCCCAACAACCACTTCCGACTCGAGCTGCAAGTTCTGCACTTCTCCACTGTTTCCAACTGAACTACAACAATATCAACAGTACAATTAAGCATATAACAAAATGATACATGTAAATATCGTTTATATAATAAATATTATGTATAAATTATTTATTATACAAAATAATATTGTACATTGTATAATAATTTAAATACAAGTTTTACTTTGCAATTTATATATTAAAAGCACTAAATTATAGGTGTATAACAAATTAAATAAAATACATGTATATTTCAAAACAGACATACATCTTATAATCAATATTTATAAAACTAATATTTATAATTACAGCAAAAAAGTATAATGAACAGTCTAACATTAATATAATTCTAAATGCATATCAATAAACTGTAGTAATATATAAATAAATGTTTAATAATAATAATAATAATAATAATAATTATTATTATTATTATTTTATCCTTATACATATTGTTTATGCTTGTGGACAGTTTTATTATGTGTACAATTTTTAATCATCTATGTAAAGCACCTTGGTTTAAAAAATGTATTAATATTATTTTTATTTAATTGATATTATGATACTGAGATTTCATATATAACAGTATTATATCAATTAATAATAATCTTACTAACATATATACGTATTGTGTTTTGTGTTGGTATACAAGAAACACAAATTATTTTCATGTTAATTTATTTCATTAATTACTTTGTATTAAACATATATTAGCTCTATCTGCTGTGGCAAACAGACATAATTATCAAAACATTAAAAGCAAAGAAATGGTCAGCCACCTTCGGTTGACCATCTTATTTCCCCAAAACCACATCCTTTTACACTAGAAAAAAAAAAAAAAAAAAAAAAAAAGCTGCATTAATCTCAGTTGACAAAACAGGATTCTGATTTGTGTGGGTTCATTCGACAATTACAGACAGGACAAAAGCTTAACAGAATGAGACATAGTTAACAAAATATAAAGAAATAATTAGTCAATTATAAGCATATCAACAAACATTATCAAAATAAGAGGTAAAGCTGGTTTTGTTTGGTAGGTCAGGGTTAATGGGAAACAACTGAGGTCTATATGCAGTATTCACAATTTTCTTCAAAACTTTCTTCACTATTTTCCTTCATCAAAAGCCCTCACAGACACATGGAATCAACTGCATTATAGGCTACTTGCATTTAGCATAATCTTAGTGTGCTTCTTTCACAAGCGTAAACTGAAATGACCCGGCTAACTAGCTTCTTATTCAGCACTGCAAAATGCAGACGCAATGAAGCATTCAAATATTAGATAAATTAAGCATATATATGGCAACTTTCTAATTAGTGTAAAACCAGTGCATTATTAATAACTATGTAGCTCTATACGTGATTCTGAAATAAAACAAGTTTATAACAACACATTACAGCTTCTGGTTTAAATTAAGAAACACCCAGTACAGGTTTTTTTTGTTTTTTTGACAGGTTTGGGTTATCGTCGAATGGTGCCTGGTCTCGACCTGCGGAAAAAGATATGATAGAGTTGTAATTAATCACAGAGGCCTAAGCATCACTGTACATTCAATAAGATATAATGAAGTTTAACGCAGTTGTGTATGTATGTATGGATGGATGGATGGATGGATGGATGCATGAATGGGTGATCAATGTATGTATAGTGAGTATGGAAAGCATTCAAAGGCCTTCAGTTTTCGCCCCCCATTAATCTACAAACAATAACCCAAAATGACAAAGCAAAGACTGCAAAAAATGTTTGCAAATTTATTAAAAATCAAAAACTGAACTCTCTCATGTAGATGAGTATTCAGACCCTTTATTCAGAAGCACCTTTAGCAGCAATTATAGTTTTGAGTGCTCATGAATAAGTCTCTATAAGCTTTGCACACCTGGATTTGGGCATAGGGATGGTATTATTGGTTGATGAGCAGTACCTGGTTTTCGCCAGATGTAGTGCTTGGGGTTCTGCTTAAAAAGTACTTTTTTTCCCCCCTCATCAGATCAGAAAATCTTTTGACTTTAAGTCCTTTAAGTACCTGCAATAAGCCTTTTACTCAGGAGTGGCTTCTGGTTAGCCATTGGGTTCTTTGTCTCTTCCCTGACCAATGCCCTTCTTGCCCGGTTATTCAGTTTTTCCCACATGGAAGGTTCCCAGTCCTGGCGGTTCCAAATGATGGCAAATGATCACACTGATGGCACTGTGCTCCTGGGAACATTAAAGGCTTCAGAAATGGTTTTATACCCTTGCCCAGATCCATGTCTTGACACAATTTGATCGTGGAGGTCTACAGAGAGTTCCTTAGACTTCATAGCTTGGTTTTTGGTCTGACTTGCACTGTGAACTGTGGGACCTTATACACACACGGGTGTATGCCTTTCTAAATCACATCCAAACAACTGAAGTCAAGCGCTAGAGTCCTCTCAAGCGCAAACAGGATACATTTGAGCTCTATTTGGAGTGTCTAAGCCAAGGGTCTGAATACCTATCTAAAGGAGATATTTCAGTTTTTGATTTTGAATAAATTTGCAAAAAAATTCTATAAACATGTTTTTGCTTCATCATTACAGATTTTTGTGCAGATTAATGCCCCGAAAAGTCAATTTAATCCATTTTAAATTAAACCTATAACACAATCAAGTGTGCAAAAATGCAAGATTCAGCTCTACAGAAAGCATTTAAACACTGATCTAGAAACACTTACAACTCTTCCTCTGAGTGAGTGTTCATGTATTCTTGAGGTGATCGACGACATTTTCCTTATGGTTATGTGTATTTCTCTATAACTGCTATTGTTAGGTATAGGTATTACTGTTAATATTGTGAGGAATTTAGTTTGACTAAAATTACAGTCTGTTTTTCAACATGACATACTGCCATCCTTCTCAGACACATTAACATAGAATGTTAAAACAGACAAACAAGTGAATAACTTTTAAAGATGATACCCCATTCAGTGAAAACGAAAGAGTGTGTGCATGGAAATGCAGACAAACAATCAGACTGCAACCTTCAAGATCCTGAAACCTGTGGCCAGAAAAGTGTAGAAAAGATATCAGATGGTCCATAGCCTCTGGATGGAGCATCTAAGGCTGAGACTAGGGTCATACTAACTTCTAGCTTGGTGTTTGTTATGATGAGCATCTTTAAAATGCATGTGATGCGACAATGCAAAATGCCTTACTGATGTGGTGCACTGAAAGCGTGTATGCGGCACAGCCTACAGGAGTAAAGTCTGTTCAGTGTAACCTGACAGCAGCAATTCCACGTGCATGACATTTCATGGTGCGGTTAAAAAAAAAATATGTGTGTGTGTACCCAGGATATGGCGGTGGTGGAGCATCGTGTGGTCCAGATATAGCGATGGCCTGGTCATATGTGGGGAGACCATGTGCTTCCATTTCATCTGATAAAGGAGGAGCAGGGATGGGGTGCAGCGACACCTCCTCTAGCCTCCTAATGATCACAGGGGCATTACTGCGTCTCGAACGAGTCCTGACGGGCCTGACACACACAGACACACAACCCAAAAGTCCAACTGTTAAACTGCAACATAGTTAAAAAAATATGGATATTCCAGAGAGCAACTGTAGTGTTACACCAACACTTTTCTCTGGAGTACAAGGCACAGCCGTAAATTATTCTTCCTCAGATAAAAACAACATATACATTGTTTCACTGTGGAAGCCATATGAATGTACCAGGCAGCTTTTCAATGTCAGCACCAAACGTTTTACTCCTTGTAATGATTTCTACTGAAAGCCAAACTGTACTGGAGGAGACATATCTATCAAGCTACCTACCCTACCCTGAGGGAAGAATAACGTCTCTTTTAAAAAAAAAAAAAAAAAAAAAAAAATATCACTACAGCAAATGTTTTCACAACTGGCTCAGAGCTTCTCTCAGTTTGTACTTAGCACTTAGATATGCTATCAAATAGCATGTCTCATAGCTGCGTGTCTCTCATGCGTAATTGGAATGCAGGTTTCAATCTGGCAACACTCTGATGACTTCTACTTGCTCCAGTAGCTGTGTTTGTTTACTTGTTTACTGATTGTGTTTGCTTCATTGTACACTTAACAGCACTTGCTAGAAGGCAAAAAATTATTTCTTATAATCAGGAAAAGATTGTATATAAAGTAAGTTTCAAGTATTCTACTCAGTATGCCAGTTTATTATGTACTAAATAAGTGTACTGAATAAATTTACTGTAGATTGTATTTACTGATTATAGCTAGTTTGTCTGCAAATCACTGGATATAGTGGCCAAAATAATCTGAGAGATAGAGACATGTTGATGAGGAACTTGAAATAATTACTACCACGATACCATTCAACAACAGTGAGGCAAGTAATGTATTAAAATTTGTCTTTAGACATTAGTCTAGTTTTTCCAAAATCTAATAGCATCTGATGACCCCAACATACGAACACTGATGGCTTTGAGAAAAATATGTTGTCTTAATCTGAACACCCTGCATGCGTATTTTACTGTAACCCACTTGTGCAGTGTGTCCTTACTTATTTTTGCATTTGTTCTGGCAGGAATACCAGATCAGGAGACCCACTATGATGATGGCCACTCCACCTGCGATGAGGCCCACCAACAGAGCTGTCACATCGATTTTCTGCCCCTGATCCTGAGCTGCAAATATTATTGGAAAAAGAACATAATAGCATAACTATGTATAATATTTGGCCATAAGTTATAGTCATATTTAAAGCAGCTATAAAGCTTAAAAAAAAAAAAAAAAAAAAAAAAAAAAAACTAAAAATCCTCATTTTGTGCTTAGGATAGTTTTTAATAGACTTAAAACCATCACTCTTAACCTTCACCTTGGTAAGTATGTTCTTTTAACTTTTTTTTTCTTCTTAAAAACATTTCATGTCCTTTAAGACTTTTAATGTCTTGTTAAATGTTAATATTAATCCCTTGGTATATAATGATACAAATAACCAGACTGACTTATTTTAATTGTTATAACATTAGTGGAGAATTTGGCACAAGCTGTATAGTGTTAAGAAAATGAATGCTCATTTGTAAACACATCAGCTTTTCTGCTGTTGATACTTCAAGATATTTTGTCATTACACAAATTGATATTAATTTTACTGAAGTTTGGTAACAGAGTGCCAACAAAACTGTATTGCCACATTACAATGAACAAAATGGGGGGGGAAAAAAAAGTATGTCCACCCAGCTTCCTGTTCCTGTGAGAAACACCAGAGTTGGTAAGTGTTATAAAGCACTGATGATAAAGGTATATACATGGTATGAAGGTATTCTGTGTAAAACAAAACTAAAACGGTTAGTGACAACTATACAGCTATGGTTAATGACCTCATGGAAACATTCCCAGGTGTGGCACATCCACCAAAATGAATCTTTACTCAAGTCAGTTGAGTTTCCCCTCTGTGTTTTATGCCAATTTATGTTATCATCTTTGAAAATATAAAGTTGTAAGCAGATAACTGTAAAAAGAATACTGTGTGCCCCAAGTACTATACTGTTTGAATCCAAGATAAAAGCTATCAGTAGACTAACGCCCTGTACAAATGTCGTCATTTTAGGTTATAAAAAGTGGAGGAGCTGGTCTGGGACTATAGATAAACACAGAGCCAAGAGCTGTACACAGATAAGATGACGATACTTTATGATTCTTACTATTCTGCTTTTTTTTGCTTCATGAATATATTAATGGGCAATTTTAAAAAAGGAGGAAAACATGTCTTTCAACAGATAAAATGTATATCCCAGTATATAAAAAACTGGTCACCATGGTGACAGCTCCAGGGTTCCCAGTTCGATCTTGAGCCCAGGTTACTGTCTGTGTGGAGTGTCACATGTTCTCCCAATGTCTGTCTGGGTTTCCTAACACATCCCAAAACATGTGAATTGGCTTATCTAAAATTGCCCCTAGGTGTGAATCAGTGTGTGAATGTGTGTGCATTTCATTCCGGTGTTCCTCACCACAGCCCTGACCAGGATGAAGCAGTTACTGATGATGAATGAATAGATATTAAAAAAATTAACTTTCAGAAAATAAATCTCAAAAGACATATGCTCGCAAATAGTACGCTTAGCTATTTTTGCAAACCTTTTTCGTCAATACCTCACATAAACTGCCCTGTGGTGTGACATCACGTCTTGATTGATTCATTCATTCATTCATCTGTCTATCTTCAGGAACTGTTTTATCCTGGTGAAGGTTGTGGTGGATCCAGAGTGTATTCCGGGGGCACAGGGCAAAAAGTTGGAATATACCCTGGACGGGACACCATGCACGCACTCATTTACACCAGGGGGCAATTTAACATAGCTGACCCAAGTCCTTTTTCGGAGGTGGGAAGAAACCAGAAAACACGGAGGAAACCCACATGGACACAGGGAGAAAATGTGAAACTCCAAACAGACATTTGCCAACATGTTGGCTTTTTACTTACAAACCTGTATGATGTTTTTAGGTCTGTATTTCCTGCACATTCCTGTACATTTTGTTTAAAATACATTTGAAAAAAGGATTTTTCTTGAAGTAAAATTATCATAAAGAAACATTATTTTGCAGCACTGAAAACCAAGTGTAATAAATACAATAAGAGATAAACAGGTCATAAAATCAGGAAGAACAAACTGCTCCAACTTACCCTCTGTATACTTTTTCCAGAAAGCATCCTGTTGAGAACAAACAAAATATCATGAACCCAAAGAAAATTTTATTTTTCAACAGCAGTACATCAGCTCATTGTGTAACTAATGATGATGAGTAACTCCACATGACAAACAAGTTTACCTATTCAGCAGGTAAACAGGATAGCATGTACACTTATTATGTAGGTGTGTTTTTGTAATGAGTCACGAAGTAGACTGATGGCACAGGCCTGGTGAAAGAATGTGTTGGTTTGAAAGAACCGAATTACTCAACTGTGTCTGGAATATTTTCAAAAACCTCGCGTGCTTCCTCGTAGTTGCACACTTCCTCGAGACACTCTCTCTCCAAATTCCCTGGGGTGAAGATTTCAAAGTCGAATCGGTTGTACAGCAGGTGGCGTCCTAAAAAGGTATTGGCCTCCTGCTCTTCCGTAAACACTGTCCAGAGCAAAAATGGCTGACATTACACATGCACTATAACTCGAATATCTCCAATCAAACGTATCATGCAAAAGCAACTGTTGCAGATACACACTTCAAACAATCATAGGGTAGTAATAATAGTAGTCAATATATCAATATTGATGGTTATAAAAACACACTTCCTACCCACAAGGCCTTGGGAATGCCTTTTATTTGCAAGTTACAGGCAGTTCCAGTGTTGTTAATGTGACCTATAAACTCATTAAGTGGTAACACTTCTCACTGCCTGCATAAGCTCAGCACTGACAAAAGTTCGCATATCTGCTCGTTTAACCCCTCAGGGTAACACAGAAAATACTATTTAAAAATATTCATAATTTACATATTATATAAAATATACACAACAGTTTATCCTCATTATGTTCGTGACATTAGATGGACACTGTTTCTGAGACATTTTTAAATGGTGTGAATCTTAAAGACCTTTCCAGAAAACCTAGTCACATGAGAGAGTTAAACAAAACACAAAAACTAAGTTATTAGTGCTTTTAGTGTACACAATATTGAGAAAAATCTAGTGCTCTGACGTGACATTCTTGAATTGGGGATGCGAGGAATTAAAACAAATAACGTGGTTAGGTCAAACATGCTGCTGTGTATGAGAATGAATCCCATATTTGATTAATAAATGATCAATTTTCATCAAAAGTCAATCATAGCAGTGAGACATACACCCAAGTGGGCAATTTACATTTTAACTGTGGCAACTTTTTTCAAGTTTTTAATAACTTATTTGTCATAGAGGTTTGGCTTAATTGTGTTGAATTAACAACTACAGTATTCATTAAGTGCTTACACTGTTGGATTACACTGATCATGTTGATTTCACACCTAGGATGATTCAAATTATTATATTTATTATTGTGTTCTTATAGTTATTAGCCTATCTGACTAGTCATTGTATTAAATGAGCTCAATCCAAACCTCAATAATTAAACAAAACAAAACATGTAGGCCTATAAATAACGTCAACTTGAATCCAGTAACAAGTTTAAAAACATAAATATCTTTTGTGAATGGAAAGTTCAGAAATTAAAAAGGTCTGTATCCCCAAAGTACTACTATACACACTTAAGTAATGTGCCTATTATTTGAATAGCAGGATTACGTTAGTAAAATAAATCTGTACTGACAGTGTCCACATTTTTTTTTAAACACATAAAGAGGTTCCTTACTGCAGATGTTTGACAACCACATGACAAGATATTAATGAAAACATCCATCCATCCATCTTCCATATCGCTTATCCTGCACAAGGTCATGGGGGAGCCTGGAGGCTATCCCAGGACACTCGGGGTATAAGGCGGGGGACACTCTGGACGGGGTGCCAACCCATTGCAGGGCACAATCACACACCCACACACATTTTCACACACTACAGACAATTTGGAAATGCCAGTCAGACTACAATGCATGTCTTTGGACTGGAGGAGGAAACCGGAGTACCCGGAGGAAACCGCCGAAGCATGGGTGGAGCATGCAGACTCTGCGCACACAGGGTGGGGGCGGGATTCGAACCCCCAACCCCAGAGGAGCGAGCCAACCTTAAAGTGGTGTCTGTGATATATATACATATAAGTTTTATTACAGTAGTAGTAGAAATCACAAACCACCTTTAACAAAGTTGTAATTTATATTATAGTCTTATAGTCTATAATAATTATTATAGTTCTTATAGTCATTAGCTTATTTGACCGGTCCATTGAATTAAACGGGTTTAATCCAAAATTTTAATTTTAATACCTGGAAAACAAGCAGGGATATAAATAATATCAACTCTGAGCAGTCAGTGGAAAGTTATAGCCAATAAATAGCCACAATATTACAGTACACATTTGAATATAATTAATGAGCCTAATATTTGACTAAACTCTTTAACAAAAATTTAACTAAAGTGGTCCCTGGCTTTAAAAAAAGAACTTTTCAGTTCTCTGGGATGGTGTATATTAGAAACAGTGTCCAGAAATAGGTTTAAGTTGTGTAAACATGTTTAATGTAATCACAGTTTCCAGTCATTTTCCCATTCAGTGTTTCATGGCCTTGGATAAAGCAGGCTAACAAACACACTGCTCTCACTGGTTCAGCTGTACTACGCTTTAAACTTAGTTTGGCTTGGTTTATATTACTGAATGAACTCACCTGCATTTCTGTCCTCTACCTGCTTGAAGCTTTCGGTATCTCTCTCACACACACAGAGTCCACAAAAAGTGAAGCCACACAGCACAAAAACAAATATCAGCATTTCTGTCCAGCTGTAAAAGAGAAAACAGCCGGAGGGGAACCGGGTCACATGTTGTTAGCCTACTCTCTCACTGTACACGCCTCAGCTTGGCCTCTCTGTCATCTGAGGCGTTTCATTAGCATTTAACCAAAATGAACTCAGGGTTTTTTGTGTCCTGAATAATAGAGAAATACAACAAAAATGATAGAAAAGATAGAAAACATTCGACAAAATCCGAAAATTTAGTCTACTACAACATTGGAAAAAAAGTTAAATATGCTCCGAACACGGTATTATTAATGACATGAAACAATGTTTCCGCAGGTTATTATTAGCAAACGTTTGGTCACGAGACGAAAATAAAGTACAACAAACCTGCCTCGAGATAGGGTTAAAATCACAAAGTCCTGATCCCAAAGTGTTTGTTTTCGGTCTCGTTAAATTCCTAAAGCGCTTTCCTATATCACTATTCTCGATACGAGAGGCGTCATCGCGTTTCAGGAAGTTTCGCTTTAGATCATGAAATCCTGAC
The DNA here is from genome assembly GCA_037576675.1 of Pangasius sanitwongsei. Taxonomy (NCBI): domain Eukaryota; kingdom Metazoa; phylum Chordata; class Actinopteri; order Siluriformes; family Pangasiidae; genus Pangasius; species Pangasius sanitwongsei. The sequence continues at coordinate 21,996,326 of CM075008.1, forward strand.
CGCACCACCGCCACCACCACCTGTTCCATGGCAACGCGCCAAAATCCTCCATTCTGCCGTGTTCATACAGAAACCCGCACGAGCGCCGAGCAGAACCGGAATATCAGCGCGTGCGAAGCGCACGAGTTTCTTGCTGGAGCCTACGCAACACTGGGATTCGTCCTAAACCGCGCGCGCGCGCACACACACACACACAGAGAGAGTGAGAGAGTGAGAGAGAGAGAGAGAGACTACAGGTCTAAATAAAAGGTATCGGCTATATGAACGTTAATTCCATTGAGTTCACGCGCCGGTTGTCTTCTTCGTGCTCGCGTGGTGCAGGTGTTGTTGGTGACCGCGTGCTATTTTGACTACTTGAACCAGGCTATAGTGAGGTGTTTGAGATGCGGCCTGTGAGGAGGCACCTATGCAGACATGATTAGTCGAGCTACTCACCTGGGCGAGGTCAGAGCAGAGCAGCAGAGCAGAAGAGCAGCTGAACAGAGAGGAGGAAATGCGCAACTCTTCTGGCGCCATGAACCAGAGCAAATCAGAGCGCAACTAACACCAACGCACGAAATTCAGAGACAACAATGTGAATTGGCTCATGAGGAAAATCACTGTGTGTTAGCTTTATATCATACCCTATATTAATGCATTTTAGATCTGTGTAAATGTATATTTTCATCCTCTCTCACTCACACTCATATACACTTTCTTAGGAACACCTGTACACCTGGTCATTCATGCAATTCTAACACTTTATTATATCCCAGGTAGGAAATCCCAGTGTTAAAATAAACAACTATACAAATGCACAAAACTGTGGTGAATATATACACAGAATATAGATTGTGTGCAAAATGGGACTGAATATAACCAGATACACTTGCATGCAGGTTATAACATTTGTGCAAAAATGTCATTGTGCAGCACAGAAGATGCCACTTGAGACAACAGACTCATAGAATGTTTGTAGCAGCTGACCGCACACTCCAAAGGACCTCAGCCTCCAGAGAAAATAGTTGCCTTTGTCTCTTTTTTTTGTACAGGCTGTCCATGTTCATCATGCCCCGCCCCAGCCTATCAGTCAGCCAATCATTTGGCAGCAGTGCAATGCATAAAATCACGTGGATGCAGGTCAAGAGTGTCAGTTAAAATTCACATCAAACTTCAGAATGGGAAAAAATGTGATCTCAGTGACTATGACCCTGGCATGGTTGTCGGTGCCAGATGGGCTGGTTTGTGTATTTCAGAAACTGCTGATCTCTTGTGATTTTCACACACAGAGTTTATACAGAATGGTGAGAAAATAATACATTTTCTGTCTCAGCTGCCCAAAGCATGGCAGCTCTGCAGTTCTGTCGATGAGAGAGGTGAGAGGAGAAAGTCCAGACTAATTTGAGCTGACAGGAAGACTACAATAACTTTAATAACCTCTCTTTACAAATGTGGTGAGCAGAAAAGCATCAACACACAACATTTCAAACCCTGAAGCAGATAGGCTAAAACTGCAGAAGATCACATCATGTTCCACTCCTGTCAGCCAAGAATAGGAATCTGAGAATACAGTGGGCACAGGCTCACCAAAACTGGGCAGTTGAAGATTGGAAAAAAACACCTGACCATCACACCCATATGTCGGTCTTCCCCAAACTGTTGCCACAAAGTAGGAAGCTCACAATTGTATAGGATGTCTTTGTATGCTGTAGCATTACAATTTCCCTTCACTGGAACTAAGGGGCCCAAACATGTTCCAGTATGACAATTTCCCTATGTACAAAGCGAGCTCCATGAAGACATGTTTTGGCAAGGTGGGAGTGGAAGATCTCGAGTGTTCTGCACAGAGCCCTGACCTCAACCCCACTGAACACCTTTGGAATGAACTGGAAGGCCGACTGCACCCCAGGCCTCCTCACCCAACATCAGTGATTGACCTCACTAATGCTCTTGTGGCTGAATGAATCTCCACAGCCATGCTCCAAAATCTAGTGGAAAGCCTTCCCAGAAGAGTGGAGGTTATAATAACAGCAAGGGGGCTACATCTGGAATGGGATGTTCAAAAAGCACACATGAGTGTTACGGTTAGGTGTCCACAAACATTTGTGTATATAGTGTATGTTGCTATACACATTTTGTCACACTCAACCCTGTGATCAGTGTGTCTAATAAAGTAGTCAGTAAGAATTTAACCCTTGTGTTCTGTTAATGTTTTAAATTTTTACATTTCAAGTGTAAACATAACATATAACAAAAAAAAAAAATCAATATGAAACTTTTTAAATGTTCAGTTGTGTTTTTACTGTTCTCCAGAATCATAGCTGTATTCAAGGTTGGTTATTTCAAATATTCATTTCTGTCTCAGCTGCCCAAAGACAGTATGACCCATGAAGGGTACATCCGAAATAGCTAGAGAAATAGCGAACAGAACACAAGGGTTAAAAACCTCAGCACTTGAACCCCTTCATGAAGGATTAAACCACTAGATGTCACTGAAGGTATTCCTGTCCTCAATATATCAATATCACTATACATTAGGCATGGGTTAGATACTGTCATGCCATATTCATATTCATATTCATATAAAACTGATGAAAATGGTTTGGGTGCCTTTTTCATTTGAATCTTATGTTTATGCACTAATGTTAATGTAAAATCTACTCACAGTGATTACAAAATTTCAGTGTTTTTATCCCATTTAAATGAAAATGTGAATTAATTAAAATTGACTATACCTAATAAAATTTACTATAGAGCCAAACATGGTGAGGAACCATTTAGTTTCTATGCTGCCCAAAGCTGAAATCAGCTGCCAGAAGATCTCTGATATGCCACAAATCTATCCATATTTAAGTCCAGAATTAAAAAAAACTCTAATTTCCTGTGCCTTTGACACTTTCTTTCTACATATTGCACTTTTTCTTTTTAATGATTTATATCCAAGTTATGTCTTTTATTTCCTCTGTAAGATCTTTTATTTAGCTTTTAATTACAATAAAGCATTCTGAATAGGCTTTGTGTACAAAATGTGCTATATAATAAACTTGCCTGCAGTATACTAGGCTCAGTTTCTAAAGAATGATCCAGAATGACCACATAACTGACTTTTCCCTCCCAGACATTACAGCCTTTTTTTTAATGACTTTCACATGGGCTTAATACCAAAAGTTGAACCTAAGCTCAAAAAGAACACATGGGTTCACACGGGTTTAATATGAAATGTTGAACCTAAGGTCAAAAAATAAGCACATATATGCACAATTTCCCCTTATCTCAAATACAGACAAGATGTGTATAGAGTATGAAGGTAGAGAATTTTAGTAAAGCATCTCACAGCCTATTAATATAGATGTTTAAAATACATTTAATGATCTGATCAGTGTAATTTAACCCTTCTGGCCTTCAAGATCATAAGTTATGCTTTATAAAAGTACTCTCCTGGGATGTTTTGTTTTATCATGGAGTCTGTGTCCAGCAGGATTTCTGGCTGTGTGTCATGTTTCTGAGGAATAACACTACCAAAGGTGTTGTTTACTTGCTTCGTGGAAACCACACAAGCAATCTTCCAAATAACAAGAACGAGCCATGCGGTATCATGGTACGGATAATCTTCATTATCACGTAGCAATGTGTAGGTCCACTGTTAGAGCTTTAAACATAAGATCCTGAGCCAGCACACTCTTGAGTGATATGATAGATTTCTGGCTCTCTTGGAGCCTGTTGCTAATTGAACAGCCTCTCACCCTCGTCCCTCAGCGTGTGTCTGGACACTGTTAGAGCAAGGCTGAACTGGTCTGACTAATGCCAATGCGGTTAAGGATTGTGCTGTGGTGTAAATGCAAAATTCCATCTTTTATCTCAAAAGCAAGACCAGATGATATTGTCAGAAGTGCATTAGTGTACAGAAGTCTTATTTACACGTTTAACAATGCTTTTATGAATCACTGTGTGGAGGAGCACAGAACAGCACGTACTCTGCGCTAACTGTGTCTGATGAGAGGATTGGGCTATAAACTATTTGGATGCTGACAAAGTTATTGTTATTGCTAAAGTTATTGCTACTATCTGCCACAGTATAATGTAGCTGAAATTAAATAATGAATATAAGCTCAGAGTGCAGACTTTCAGCTACAATTTAAGGGTATTTACATCCAAATCAGGTGAATTACAGCACATTTTATATATGTGGTGCCCCCACCTTAAGGGACCAAAAGTAATTGGACAAACTAACATAATCATAAACTAAACTGTCTTTTTAATACTTGGTTGCAAATCCTTTGCAGTCAATGAGTGCCTGAAGTTTAGAACCCATAGACATCACCAGACACTGGGTTTCTTCCCTGGTGATGCTCTGTCAGGCCTTTACTGTACCTATGGGGCGTGGGGCGTTTTGCCTTCAGTTTGGCTTTCAGCAAGTGAAATGAAAGCTCATTTGGATTCTGGTCAGGTGATTGACTTGGCCATTACAGCACATTCCACATATTTGCCTTAAAGAGTCTTGGGTTGCTTTCGTGGTATGCTTCACATCATTGTATATCTGTACTGTGAAGCACCGTCCAATGAATTTCGAAGCATTTGGCTGAATCTGAGCAGATAGTATAGCCCTATGCTTTTGTCAGCAGTGATATCATCAATAAATACAAGAGAACCAGTTCCATTTGCAGCCTTACATGCCCCCACCATCAGGTGATGTGGTATGCTTCGTATCATGAGCAGTTACTTCCCTACCCCATACTCTTCTCTTTCCATCATTCTGGAACAATTTGACCTTCTGTATTTACTCTGGTGAAGCCTTCTCTTGATTGTTGACTTTGACACAGATACAACTATATCCTGGAGGGTGTTCTTGATCTGGCCAACTGTTGTGAAGGGGTTTTTCTTCACCTTGGAAATTTTTTTTCTGTCATCTACCACAGTTGTTTTCCATGGTCTTCTGGGCCTTTTGGTGTTCCTGAGCTCACCAGTGTATTCTTTCCTTTCAAAACTATACTAAATAGTTGACTTGGCCAAACCTAATGTTTTTGCTATCTCTCTGATGGCTTGCTTCACTGGCAGTGACAGCTCTTTGGACTTCATATTGAGAGTTAACAGCAACAAATTCCAAATGCTACACTTGAAATCAAGTCTAAACCTTATATCTGCTTACTTGTAAGTGAGATAATAAGGAATAACACACCCCTGGCTATGGGAACAGCTGAGCAGCCAATTGTCCAATTATTTTTGGTCCCTTAAAAAGGGAGAACCACATATAAAATGTGCTGTAATTCCTACACCTTTCACCCCATTTAGATGTAAAATACCCTTAAATTAAAGTGGAAAGTCTGCACTTTGAGCTAAAAAAAAAAAACATTGTCAATGTCCAAATATTTACGGACCTGACTGTATGTTCTAGACCTAGATATGATAATTCCCATAAGTGGATCTGGCTAGTTTTTCACCCTGTTTTAGGCTAGTATACTTTTTTTTTTTTTTGGCTGAGAAAGTAGCTCCACCCTTATCCAAGGCAGACCTGTCAGCCCTATGCAGTTTCCTTAAAACACAGGAATACATTGTTTCACTAGAGGACGGTTGGGAGAACTGTGTGTTTGCACTCTAAAAACTGCTTTTTCACCATATAGTTGGCTTATATGAAAGATAAACACGTAGCTGCATTCTCTCATCCCACTCTCAAGCAGTTTTCCCCCGTCTGTCTGCACTTGAGGTAGGCTATAATGGTTTTTGGTTGCAGTTCTGAACACTTTGAATGGTTAAATGCAAAAATATAATAATATTACTGTTGTTGCACTTTGACTTGACCAAATACAAGTTTGGGTCATGGTTCACCCATGACTGACATTCTCTTTAGAACCTTAGACCTACAATTAGCTTAGCAAACTAATAAATTACAATGCAGTTCTATCTATTATCAACATGGGTTGTGTCCAGGACTGAGAACTAAAAACATTGCGTTTATCAGTGTCTAACAGAATGTGAAAGAAAATGATGGGTTGTTGAGTAAAACCAAAAATCATCCTTAAATCCTTTTTGGTAATATGAGTTGTGAAACTGTCTTAATCTAATCGATAAGGAAACATGCTCTTCAGCAGTGAAATATGTTACCTGTGTATAAAAAAAAAAAAAAAAAAAAAAAAAAGCCTGATAAACTGGGGTCATGAAACAGTGCACTGGAGAAATAAGACAACTGCTAAATCTCAACAGCACATCATTGCAATCTTAACCACTAACCAGATATCAGGAATGGAGAGAGGGAGAAAGATGAATAGGGAACGACAGAGGGAGAGGTAGTGGGAGTTGTTGTGGTGTTCCATAAAATTCACTGAAGGCACTTTTTTTTTTTCTCACGATTTGTCATGTATCACAGTTTAAACAGACAGGATTCTGCAGGAACACAGCAAGCTGAGTAATAGTTTTTAGGGGAGAGATTTAAATACATAAAAATCTTTGATAACACACCATTTTGAAGAAATGGGCAGAAATGCTTTTCTTATTATAATAATAATAATAATAATAATAATAATAATAATAATAAAAACATTTTATTTATAAAGCACTTTACATTTTAAAGAAAATCTCAAAGTGCTACAGAAAAGAGTCATAATAACATACAG
>CM075008.1:22011926-22024936 GCA_037576675.1 Pangasius sanitwongsei
AAGGAGCGAATGGATGAACGTGTGGGTGAGCAAAGGAGCGAATGGATGAACGTGTGGGTGAGCAAAGGAGCGAATGGATGAACGTGTGGGTGAGCAAAGGAGCGAATGGATGAACGGGTGGGTGAGCAAAGGAGCGAATGGATAAACGGGTGGGTGAGCAAAGGAGCGAATGGATGAACGGGTGGGTGAGCAAAGGAGCGAATGGATGAACGGGTGGGTGAGCAAGAGTGAATGGATGAATGAGGGAACAAATGAATGGCTGAGCAAGACGATGAACGATTGAGTGAGCAAAGAGATGGATGAACAAGTGCGTGAGAGAAGGAGAGAGAGAGAGCGAATGTATGGACAAGCAGATGAGTGAGAGAAGAACAGATGAACAAGTGGGTGAGAGAGGGAATAAACAGATAGACGAACAAGTGGGTGAGCAAGGGAGCGAATGGATGGATGAACGAGCGAGTAAGTGAGGGAGTGAATAAATAAACAAATAAAAGGTGAGAGAGTAAACAGAAGGATGAACGAACGAGTGTATTGTGTACATACAGCTGCATCCTGAGAGTGGGCCGATCTCCCTCACGGAACTTCACCAGTTTCTCACACAGACTCTCGATGAGCGCTTCCTGTTTCTCTGTCTCCAGGATCAGCAGCAAAGACACGATGCTGTTCATCACACTCTCTACATCTACACACATACACAACAACAAAAAAAATTATAAACAGCACTCGATATTTTAGAATGATAAAATTAGACTGTTTGTATAGTCCAAGTGAAAAAAAAAATCAGAGCGAAAAATGTTAGAAGACCCAAGAAATAAAACAAAAAAAAAAAAAAATGCTGTGGTACAAGTGTACTAAATACTCAAAGTCTTAAATTTATTATTAGGGTAGAAATACACTGGCAGAAAATGTCAATAAACCTTAGAAATCCCAAAAATCAACAGAGCAGAGAACACGGAGCCAGTGCTTAATAACAACTAAACACATTATAATTACATTATATAACTTAATGTAATATAACGTATACACACGTTAATATAGCAGTATAATGTAACTAATCGCACAATATAAATATCTACAGTTTCTAAATCTATCACTGGGGACTGCATCCAGTCCTTTTTTCCCCCAGGTGTGTTGAACATGGCTCGAATCATGCTCTCACTGCGGTCAAACAGCACTAGGGTCCACTTGTGACATCTCACAAGCGTTCTTGGACAAGTGCAGTGCAAATAACCGCATCCACACCTTCCCAAACCTCATCAATGAGGTAGACACAATAGCGCTTGATTCAAATCGAGTAAATACTGCATATGTGAAAGCGAGCTAAAAAAGCGACAAGCGCACCACCTGTAGGGCACGGACATGGCCGCTTACCTTTGTCATCATCCTTCAGACAGACATCACAGGCCTCGATAATCTGAGCCAGATCGACATGAAGACCTCCCTCTGAGTTCTCCTCCGAGATCTCCGCTCCTTTAGATTTGATGTAGGCCCGCACCTCGGAGGCCTACAGCGAAAAAAAACACAAGAACAAAGGAAATATCAGTCTCCTGTATTAGGAGGATGACACTGCTGAGGAGCTCCGTCATGGTGTTATGGTGTATGACTGGATGTTGACTGCGTAGGGGGCTGCGTAGCCGCAGACCGGTCAGAGTGCCCACGCTGACCCCCATCCACTGCCAAAAGCGCCTACATTAGACACGTGAGCGTCAAAGGTGGACCATAGAGCAATGGAAGATGGTGGCCTGGTCTGATGAATCATGTTTTCTTTTACATCATGTGGACGGCCAGGTACGTGTGCTTTGCTTACCTGGGGAAGAGATGGCACCAGGATGCACTATGAAAAGAAGGAAAGCCGGCGGAGGCAGTGTGATGCTCTGGGCAATGTTCTGCTGGGAAACCTTGGGTCCTGGCATTCATGTGGACGTTACTTTGACACGTATCACCTACCTAAACATTGTTGCAGACCAAGTACAGCCCTTTCATGGCAACGGTGTTCCCTAATGTCATCAAAATTGCCGAAGCATTTCCATCTACTTCCATCCACCTGTATATTGTGTAACTTGATCAAGTTGTTTACTCCAGTGGTTCTCAGCACTTTGGTGTCTTGGTGTGACTCCATAACATTTCCTTGTTGCCAAACTCATTTTCAGCTTCTCAAAACAACATGATAAATACTGACAATTTAACAGATTTTATACAAAAAGCTGTTCGCAAAAATATCTTTCTAAGGAAAAAAAAGGGGGGGGGGACTTGTAGTTGTATATAAATGGATGTTCAAAACACTTCTGTAATAAATTTTCCCTTTAATTTTCACTACACTTGTGTGTTTCTACTGCTGAAATATAGTACATGCTTTACCGTTGTAGATTCTCTTTATAAATACACATACTTATATGCATAATTTTCATCAAAATAAAAGTGTTCTTCACAGTACATTTACAACAACACAATAAAAGCAATAAGACTAACTTAGGTAAGTAAATAAAAAGAGATGAAACTAACAAAATGAACAGAAATATGACCAGAAACATATTAAAAGAATGGTCACTGTTTACATGGGGATTAGTATATTTCTGACATTTCTATTTTATTAAAATAATAAACATAAAATTAAAAAAAAATAAGTTATGACAACATAACTGTTTGTTTCAGTTTAACTTAAATATAAAAATATAAGATAACATAAAGCAATATCAGGCCAAAGCGTACAGCTAGCTAGCTAATGAAACAGCCAGCAGGATGGTGGGTTGTAATAGCTATGGAGCTCACGCACTACGGCTGAATCCCAAATTCAGCCCTGTAGGATAAACAGTGAACTACGCACAGCGTAGAAACCATTATTTCACACCCCTTGTAGTGCACATATACAGGACTAGGAAGCGATTTGGGATTGGTCCATTGCTAAGCCCAGAGCTCGTCAAGACCTTGTTGCTAATGCATAGTCCAAGCAAAATAAAGCTCAATACAATATAAGATGATAATACAAACATGTAGATTATATTAAATAGTATAAGTGATACCTGATCCTCCTCAGTAATGTCGATAAAAGCCGGAACACTCATGTTTGTGAAGCGCAGATAAAATCCACACGCTCGCTGCGAGGCTCCAGCGCCCGGAAAAAGAACTTAGCAAAACGCCGGCGTCGCTCATGTACTTCCGGGTGACTGTCTTAAAGCAGCATGCAGTGCAGTTATACGCCCGAGTATACGCTCAGAGGTCACTTTAATAGGAACACCCGTACACTTTCTCATTCAGGCAGTGACCATGTGGCAGCAGTGCAGTGCACAAATCATGCACATACAGCCTGGAAAAAGATCAGACAAGTGTTTTTTTTTTTCTTCCCCCCAATCTTCAGCTGTCCAGTTTCAGTTAGCCTGTCCCCACTGTAGCCTCAGATTCCTGTTCTTGGAGCTGACAGGAGTGGAACCCAGTGTGATCTGCTGCTGTTTTAGCCCATTCACCTCATAGTTCAATGTGTTGTGCTTTCTGAGATGCTTTTCTGCTCACCACAGTTGTAAAGAGTGGTTATTTGAGTTACTCTAGCCTTCCTATCAGCTCAAACCAGTCTGGCTGTTCTCCTCAGACCTCTCTCATCAACAAGGGGTTTCTACTCCCAGAACCGCTGCTTGTTAGATGTTTTTTTTTTGTTCTTTTTTTCACACCATTCTGTGCAAACTCTAGAGACTGTCATGTGGGAAAATCCCAGGAGATCAGCAGTTTCCGAAATCTCAAACCAGCCTGGGTGGCACCAATAACCATACCATGGGCAATTAATCGTATAATTGCATGAATGAGCAGGTATACAGGTGTTAATGTGGACAGTGAGTGTAAATACATGAAGTAAATGATTGACATACTGCATTGCTATGATTATAATATTCATTGATTCATATACAGTAGTACCTGCTTTATCTTGGTGAGGGCTGTGATGGAGTCAGAGCTTATTCCAGGAACACTGGCAGGAATATCCCCTGCATTAAATAACAGTCCATTACAGGGTAACTTATCAACCTACCAGTGTGTGTTTGAGAGGGGGGAGGAAAATGGAGTAACCAGAGAAAAAAACATTAATAACATTCAAAACTCCACACAGAGCATAACACAAGCTCAGGCTTAAGTCAGATCATGTGTGTAATATTCTGCTCCACAGATTCTTATCCAACAGGTTAAATCAAATGTGTAAATTCCACCATCAGATTATATTTTCGCTGATAATTACTAAAACTAGCCTTAAGGATGAAAAATTCAATCAATATTTATCCATTTTAAGATGCCATATTTAAGAACAAATGTCTGATTAAATAGGACTGTAATAGGCAGAAAGCCAGATGGCAACCTAAAGAGTTCAACTATGCAGATTTCAAAAAGATGACTCACGATCTGGATACAAAGCCATGATCATTTACCCACTAGGAAGTGTTGCAAAATCATGTGAATCAGAAATCTGTATGAAAAACTAACATCCTGTATACAGTGAGGTAACGATACAGACTAACATCAGCTGGAGAAGACACTTTGTTGTACCATTTGTCAAGAGTAACTAAGATGAGCATGTATAAAAAGAACAAACAAACAAACAAAAAAAACCCTTGTCCTAATATCCTAGCATGAATCACTCAGCTTTTGTTGGCTGGAGATTAGAAAATGCCACATCAAGTGTTTTAATTATAATAAAAATGCATAACATTTTAAAGACCTTTAACTAGCATCAAGAGCATAAATTGAAAACATTGTTTTAGTGGCTGGGATGATAAGGATTAGTTTAATCTTGAAGTCGAACAGCTATATTTCATCCACGAAGCATGCAGGCCAGCTACACTACATCATTCTCCTAGCAGCAAGGATGCGCCTGGTACCAAATGCTCCTATGTATCAAATTCAGAAATCATGGTAGAATTTCTTCCAGTTTAAAAAAAAAAAAAAAATGATTCTGGCACTTACAGATCTTTGATAACATTGTTAACCGAGTCTTATGGTTTTGTATCTTAACATAGAAAATGCAAGAAACAAGAAATAAATTAAGTTGATGAAGATACTTATCTTACATTTAAAACATTTCCTTTGGCTCAGATGGAGTCAGTGTTAACTCCACACACTTACCCACCATCCTATAAACCTTCTCACCCACCCACCCGATCTCCTGTCCTCATCCATCAGTCAGGTCAGTGACCTCATCACTAAGTGCCTCACTTCAGTGAGCTCTTCATGCCCAGGGTGGCTGGATACTAAACCAACACTTCATGCAGTGAGGATTGGCTGTGTGAGCCTGAATGTGTAATCAGATTTGTATATGGATTGGAGTGTGGTCTAAATAAAGACATTTAAATATCCTTTCTGAGTACCCAAATAGCAGATATATTTTTAACTCTATTATTCTGTCCCGGTGAGCAGTACTTATCTGATATATGTGTGGCGGTCTGGGAAAACCCATCATGTGCTGTTTTGGCTGAATTCTAGAAAACATTTTTTTTTTTTTTTTTTAAATCAGGTTGTGGACAAAGTTGGGTTTTTCTAACTATTACATAGTTTAACACCTCAACTTTAAGAAACCATAAATATATTTCACAAAAAAAACCCTAAATATTCCTGCAAAGATCACACTGGCTAAGGAGCTAGTTCAATAAACACTTTAGTCTAAATGTCTAAAACCTTTTTAGCTAAGTGTGATTTTCTCACATAGTGAATGTCACACTTTAATGAAGTTGTTGCTTAGCTATAAGCCATAACAAAACGGAAATAAGCCTAATCAATTCAGTTTGTAATCAGATACCGACTCTCAAAATGACTGTGATGCTCCTGCGCCACAGTCTGAATGAAATCTTTAAATGTGATTTTTTTTTCATGTGATGTGAATCCATTTGAGTGGATTTCTCATAATCATATATTCATCACTAGTAGAATGCATCCTTTTTAGCTATAGTGCAACCCCGGTATTCTCCAGCCAGGTTTGCATCCAGACAAATGCATGCACACTAATCAGGGTTCTAGACTAATTAGAAATATTGGTTTGTGATGGATACAATAGTTTGCACATTGCAATTTGTTTGGTAAAAAAAAATGTCGTAGCGGTTTTGTGAAAAGGGAAGAAAGTAGTGGTGTAGTGTGACAAAACATAACGCAGCTATTGGGTGAAAAAGTAGGTTGTTACTGGAAAAGCTGCATTATTTCGAAAATAGCTCAGCTACTAAACATACACGCTACAAAAAATGTAGTTAAGCTAGTAGCATTGCTCCTTGCTACACTGCTCAGCACAGACATAGTAGTGACCTGGTGTGTGGAGCTGATACACGTATATCACTTTCAGGAACGCTGTTTTCAAACACTATACTGGATATTGTATGAGGTTCAGTCGTTTAGGTCCATGAATATTTTCTACATTAGTGCAGCATATCGGACGCTTCCAGTAAAGTGAACTTAAAACCTGTGGGATTTCAACTGAATGTGCGAGAGGGATAGTCACATGAGTGGGGGTGTGAAAGTTACTGTAAAGCTAGTATGGGTGTTGTTGTTCATATGAAGTGTTAAAACTTTCCTGGAATGTTCCCCAGTCTTCCTAAAAATAAATTCTCGTAGAGACTAAAGTGACCACTCTTGCTTCATAGAGAGGAGACATGACACAATGTTTTTGACACAGACTTCTCTTTTACGAATAGTTACTAATGGATGTTTATGTGATATAGTTTATATAGCATATATAGTGATATAGCAGTAGCTAATATTTATGTATGTATAATATTTAGAACAAACAAAATATTCTTGAGATACTGTGAGATTTAAGCATGACTTAGAGAACTTGTAGCCTAACAACTGAAACTTTAGAAGTGTTTCAAAATGTTATAATATTGTCTTTTTCTACTTTTAAAAACTTTAAAAACATAGTTTTCCTCTAAGGTAAAGGTGCAGATATGGAGGATTCATGGGAATAGACTGTTTTGGTAAACTGGGATATTTGGATGGTGGTGCAGCTGGCCACTTTATGTCCCAGGGTGCCCTCATGCCTGTGTTACCTTCCAGCTCCCCCTTTTAGTTATGATTTGATAGCTTGTCTTGCCGGAGTCCCTTGTCCCTGCTTGCACTCTGCGCACAATGTACTCTATAACCTCTTGAAGCACTACAGGATAAGAACATACCTAATACTCTGAGCTCTCTCTCTCTCTCTCTCTCTCTCTCTCTCTGTCGAGCTACACGTTACTCCTGCTGCCTGATGAGATGGCCCTGCCTGGCTCATCCTGATACTCTATGTCTGCTTGGAGCCTTCTTGACCTGAGAATCACTTGTTGCTGTTGAGGATGGCCCTGCATGGATAGCCCTAAACTTTGCCAGGAGGTTGCTGTGGATGGTAACACATGGATACCCTAAAGATAATTGTGAATGTTCTCACTTTCACAGCCAAATGATTGCACTTGCTAAAAATATGCTCAAGTCTCTTTCATTACACAGTGGATAACTTCATCTGGATATTATAGACTTAACCTCTACTGAAATCAACAATGACCCTGATTATTATACTGAATATCTTTCCAACACACTTAGCACTGCTTGACACTATATGTACAACTGTAGAAGAGTAATGATTTATATTCTCACTATCCAGTGTCACCCAGAAGAAGATGGATTCTGGTTCCTCTCCAGATTCTTCCTCATGTCATCTAAGAGAGTTTTTCCTTGACACCGTCACCTTGCTTGATACTGTCAGCTTAAAGTGTTGTCAAAACATTAAGTGCTGTTTGTGCTGTTGGACATTCTCAAATACGTAATTTGTTGTACTCTGATTATCTGTCTTTAAAAACACCAGACTTACTCTCATTTTCGTGAAAAGCCTGTCGAATACTGACGTTATTTGTCTACAACTGATTAAACTTGAGCACTATGCTGCTGATTTATTTCCCTACATTCTAACACCCTATTCATTTGAGACACAGCCATAGGCAGTTCCTTTCTATGACATTACGTCATATAACAGTAAATGTATTAAATGTATGTACCGTGTGTAAAGACGAAGAGGAAGGAAGAGTAGTCATTTTTACTTGAACACAAGCCGAGACATCTGCAGAATGTCAACCAATGCAAGTGTATTTTTTGTTCATACTTTCATCTTTGCTTTGATGCTCTGCTCTTTCTGAAGTGTAAAAAGAAGACACTTTTATCAGTCTTGTGACCTGACCTTGCTATTCTTGTGTGTGTGTGTGTGTGTATTGGAGGGTGGATGGTGGGGGTGAATGAAAGTATATTGCTGTGGGAAAATAAACTGGTGATTTTTTTAAAATGGTAATGGGTAGTATCGTATGGAAATCAACCCCAGGAACCGTGTGGTGGTGTGTTTCATGTTGACAATTTAATTGTCCCTATATTTTTGAGTGCAAAAGATGCCACCTGTATCTAAATGGCACATATGGCTTTGCATAAGTATTTGCCCCCTTGAGCATTTCCACTTTTTTTGGTATTGGAATTTATATGGACTTAATTGGGATTTTTACCATTTGTTTTGCACATGTCTAACATTTTAAAGTGCAAACTGAGATCTGGGCTGTGAACGGCCCATTCTAACACATTCAGCTTCTTGGTTTTAACTGGTGGAATTGGTTACTTTTACATGGCTTTGCATAAAAACATCTGCTAAACGAATAAATGTAAATGTAGCACAACTTGCAGGATTCACTAGGTCACATCATGCTCAGGATTTAATTAAACTGTTGTATTTTTTGTTGAAGAATCTCTCTTGTCCAGCTTATTGTGTTTGATGCTAGTCTTGGGAATCATTATTTCAGTGTGATGTTATTTATAGGCGTGACATGGACATTCTCCTGGTTTCTTAATTTTCTTCAGGGATTTGAGCACTTCTTAGATTGGTGATAGAGTTACCAGGCAACTGAGTCCTTTAAGATGACCTCTGTATGACCCATGCTGAGAAGATGAGTGAACGATTAACCCTCAAATGACCAACATATTTTCATGTACATTAAGACCAATTGGGGTCAGATTTCAGTCTAATGTAAGATGAACGCAAATTGCCACATTTCATATTTTGAACCTAAATAAAGAAAATTAATTCAGACACTAAAATGCCCATTTATTATTGAGACTGGAATTTATTGCTATGATGCATTATGTTGAACAGTTGTTGAAAAATGATGAAAACATAAATGACAAATAACATTACATTCTTAAATACAATTCTTAAATTTTACAGTGATTAACTCAGTTTTTGTTATTTGGATTTATATGATTGTCTTGTATCATTAAGTCTATTGTTCCATTAAATCTATATAAATGTTTCAGCTGATTCTTTTACTGCACCTATTTTTTTTATTGTCTTTATTTAACAAGATTATTTGTAGCCTAATTTCAGTCCCTTCATTTTCTCTGGTTTTTGATATACTCAGCTGCTTTGCAAATCTACCTTAATGTACTATGAATATAAATGATTTAAATTTGGCAAATTTTCAGACAAATTTTGTAGAAAAAGGAGGTCTTGCAATTACTGTAACATAGCTCTTGCTCCATTGTGTTACATTTGATCAAATCTTAATGATGAAACACTGGATTTGGAAATGGAAGCTAAAAGCCTGTCACTCTGCATCCCCGAAAGACGTGCAATGAATCATAGCTTTTCCGGAGTAAAGAATTCCCCCACTGTCCTGCTGTTAGAAGCCAGATGATGCAACAAGTGGGGACTCAGCATTTCTGCACTCTCTCTGACAACACCATCCCCCTCTTCTTCAGCCCATGGAGAGTTGAGCGCAGGGTCAGCAGCATTCTGCCCTCGTGTTCCCATAGAAACATTTTAGATATCCAGTTCCAATCTTCCCAGATTCATCATTCACACCTCCATACATTTTAAATTCCATTGAAATATGAATTACCTCTTTTGAGTGACCAGTGATTGAGTGACTGTTGCTATTGGACAGATGTATGCTGATGTTCCACTGATTTGGTCACCATTCCATATGTTGTGCTGTTGTGACCCTGCATGCCCACTGCCCCATTTAGCGCCATAGAGCGATTATTGCACCTAGTGGTCAAGAATGGGAAATGCATCGAGAGCTAATAGGGGTCCATTGGGGGAGGAATCACGATGCCCCATGCTCACTATATGAACATATTCCCTCCATTCTGATGTTTGATATGAACCTTCACTGAAGCTCTTGACCTCTGTCTGTATGATTTTATGCATTGTGCTTCTGCCACATGATTTGCTGATTGATGCCAGACAGGCTGGTTTGAATATTACTAAGGAGATGTACAGATATTCCTATTAAAGAGGCTGGCGAGTGTATATTGTATATCAGTGTAATAAATATTTATTGCTGTTATTTAATTGCACTGTAAGTCACTTTCTCACCATTGTTGCTGTGGGTGTGGCTGATTAAAAAGGATGCTTGTGGTTATGTCCAGATACTTTCCAGACTCAGCAGGTGAGGATGAGTTTAGCCATTACTGATGCAGAGAATTTCACAGTCTAACAGATGGGATATTTCACAGTGGTCTTGTGTCTGTGAGTGTGAACATGCTTGTAGTGTGTTCAAGGCATTTTTTCCCCCTTCGGCGCCAGAGACAGTTTTAATGGCTTATTTCTCTTTTTCCCATGAAGCTGAATCACGTCACTGACAAATGACACCTGGACAAAGTTGCAGAAGTTGCAAAGAAATACATTATAAACAGAAAATGATTACTAAGATGTAATTTAAAACAATAGTACAATTCTTAAGGAAGAGCCCTGTTCTGTGAGTGCATATGTCCTGGTATAATCAATGATTAACCACAAATACCAATTACCATTACTGTAAATGGCCCAAAATGAAAATAATTTACTTTTTCTTTTTTTTCTTTCAAAGCTTTGACAGTTCTGGTGTGTACTCTCTATATTCTTACAGAGAATTATACCAAAAATATTTGTAATATTATATATTGTAAAATATTTGTATCAAACTTGCTGACTTTGATGGTTGTAAAAAAAAAAATCTAATTATTAATGAAAACCAGATGGCCTTCAACAGAAATGGGAAGTGAAAAAGAGGAAACTGTGAAAGTTACAGCTATTGTAGTAGATTTTCATCATAATATATTTTATGCTTTTCACAGATTTAGTGTATACAGTTCAATTGTTCTTTTTCCCCAATGTTGCTATAACTTTCAGTATTAGCTTGTATTCCTGTTAGAGATGTTTCAAGGTTTCAAAACAGCAGTGAAGCCTTCAGGGATCATTGTAGGCGAAGGTTTCACTATTAATATTACTGATTACCTGTCATACAAGGCTTACAATCCTAATAAACACTATTTATTTTATTTTATAACCTAGTGGCAATTAACCACACACCCCCACCCCCACAGACACACTAATCATGACATTAGTCAGGTCACAGAAAGTGCTGTCCAGAGGAATGACTAAAGCTAATGAAGTGCTCATCATTTCTCCTTTAACTCCTCCTCCAGGGTTGTTTTACATCCGACTCACACGGACAAGCTCCAGACACTGTTAGAAAGGATCGGGGTGACTCCTATCTCACCCACTCTGACTCCTTGTGCCTCCTCAAACCCTTTTCCATCGCATGAACCTCACTACTGAAGAACTAGATCAGGAAGAACCAGCACTCTGAAGTGCTCACTATGTTGGACTTTGATTTATAGTGCATCTCTGTGGACTTGTGCGGATCTTCAAACTTGTTTGTAGGAAAACATTTCTGTGATTTTTTTTCTTTCATAGAGATTTCCGATAGGTTTTTTTAGGATAGGAAATTTCTGCCCATTCGTATTTTGCTTTTGAGTCGATTGTTCTAAATGCTGACCGAGTCGTGTGGGCTGATGGGATCGGATGTGCGAGACCTGACTCCCCTCATGCCTGCTGTACCCACGCTACCACCTCTTCCAGGGCCCAACAGCGGAGCTCCTCAGTGGGGTCCGATTGTCGACTTCCACCCTGGCTCTCCATACGGAGCTTTGCCCTCACACTCGTTCATCAAGCAGGAGCCTGGCTGGGGGTCAGTGGACACCCATGATGACCCTCACTGTACCCTGGGTGCCTTCACTGTGCACTTTTCAGGGCAGTTGACTGGAGGCTGCAGGTATGGAGCCTTCACTGAGCCATCGTCCGGACAGAACAGGGGGTTCAGCAGCACCCCGTATCTGAGCGGCTGTGCTGAAAATCCTCCAATCCCAAGGAGTCAGAGTAAGTGAGCTTCAGTGATCCACTTGTGTGATTTTTGCCTTAGAGGAAGCATATGCCAGCTCTTTCAAAAAACTTGTGCAGATCTCCAACAGGATACAGAGCACCATTTTCGTATCTCGCTCGCGAGTCAGTGGTAAATAGTAGTATCAGCATTTACTACTGAGTCAGTAGTAAATACTGAGCAAGTTGTTGGGGAGTTGATATTGTAAATCCTACAGGTAGATGAATGTAATGGAAGAATAACGGCAATGATAGATGATCCCCACTTTCCCGAAAACATTGCAGTGTTAAAAACTTGTTGCCTAAGAGAGTGTGTTTTAACGAGTCAATCTCGCTATGATGTCACTGTGAACTTCCACTGACCTTTAATCAGAGGCAATGAATAAATCTCCTGACAAGGGCCATGGACTACAAAACAAATGTTCACACTCTCTCACCTCTCTATATCTTGCTATATTGTTACTTTACATCACACATATAGAATATACTGTATCACTGAGCATTAATGATTAATATGCAGACTGAGATGACTGAGATATCAGGATCAAACCCCTGTGCAGGGACTGTTAATGATTTCTAGGTCCCAAATATTTCATTTGTGATTTATAAATGTAGTTAAAAGCTACTCTGTGGATGTGTACTGGAGTCAGAAGTAGTACAGGCTACTTGTGGGATAGGAGCTACTACAGGAAACACACTGAAATATAATGCAAATATGGGTTTAATTAGTAAGGAATAAAAACAGTAGGGTAAGCTTTTATAGGAAAATAATACAGTTGAGGTCAAAAGTTTACATCCCCCTTTCAGAATCTGCAAAATGTTAATTATTTTACCAAAATAAGAGGGA
>CM075008.1:22025036-22056010 GCA_037576675.1 Pangasius sanitwongsei
TGCCTGCTGTTCTTCAGAAAAATCCTTCAGGTCCCACAAATTCTTTGGTTTTCCAGCATTTTTGTGTATTTGAACCCAGAGTCAACTGATGTCTTTTGACCAGAGTGTATAATGAATTAGACATACAGTTTTAAACATGCCCTACTTGCTGCCAACGTTAGCCCTGTAGCTCCTGTTCAAAATGAAAGAAGCTTCTAACTTCAAACAAGAGTTAGCAGATCAACTACATTTGACATTGGTAAATTTTATTATATACCACAATACCACAGTGCTGCTGAATGCTCGAGTCTCACTGGTCAGAAGGTGTTGATTCATTTTCGATAACAGCAACCGTGACAGTAGTTCCTGCTGCAAGCTTTATCTTAATGCTCTCATTCTAATACATGATCATATTTGAACAAATGCATTATTGTTCATACAGAGTTTCATAAGATAAGATACAACTTTATTGTCATTGTGCAGTGTACAAGTACAGAGCCAATGAAATGCAGTTTTTCACATATCCCAGCTTGCTAGTTTGCTGGGGTCAGAGCACAGGGTCAGCCATGATACAGCACCCCTGGAGCAGATGTGGTTACGGGCCTTGCTCAAGTGCCCAACAGCAGCAGCTTGACAGTGCTGGGCCTTGGACCCCTGACCTGCAGAGCCTTAACTGTTCAGCCACCACTGCCCCATTTATGATAGATGTTTTCTGTGATGAGACATTTAAACGTTTTTTGCAGGCGTCTCCAGTGTCATGCGGTTTGAGTTTCGTGACACGGGAAAGTCTTCAGTCTTCAGACAATCTGCATGAACGAATAAAAACTATGACATCATTTTTTGATTAATAAAAAAGGAATCATTGGCAAATTTCTGTGGTATAAGAGCAAAAAACACTCTGGGACATGCTGGAAATTTTTACTGCAAAATCACTCCACCCCATAGTTGATTCTTTTCCTATAACAGTATGTCCCATTGTGTTTTATTCCTGACTTGGCACAACTGTTCCTATAAGGCTTTAGAAATATAACACAAGAGCACTGACATTATACGGATAACTCTTTCTCTCTCACTTGTTCTAATACAGCAGATGGGGATGGAGCGCTAAGTTTTCCCCACACTCCTGTTCACCACTCGCCACCCTTTCCTTGTTCTCACCCTTTCAAACACGAGGATGCTTTGTCACAGTCAACAGTGGGTAAGTAACACACACACACACACACACACACAGAAACAGCCTTGCAACAGAATGAGACATTGCATACATTTTAAAACCATCATTATTATATATTTTACTACACTATATATGACAAGAAACATACAGGAACTAAAGAATCTTTGGGGAAAAAATGAACTCCAAATCATTGTAAGGTTAATATGCAAAAGGAGTTTTAATGCCAATGCGGAAAATACAGTAAGTGTTCCCTGTTTTTCTTTTCGTTATCTGCCTCCGCTGTGGTTTTAGGCATCGCCATGGCCAAAACTTCAAGGAACAGTTTTAAATCTACTTTTTATAAAGCACTAACACTGGCGACTCCTTCCATGAATGTTAATTAAACATCTCCTATTTGCTTTTCATTATTAAATACCAACACCTTTCTTAAATCCATTTATTAAAATCTATTAATCCATTAACTATGGCCTAGATTATGCATGTCCCTGTGACGGAGCCATTACTGTAAAAACAATAAAGTATCAGAACAAATGCATTAAATTAACCTGTAATTTGAATTAAAATTGGAACCATTGTCAGAGCTGCAGTTATAAAAAATGAATCAAAACCTTCTGACCAATCAGAATCGGCTGAGGTATAATAAAAGTGGGCTGTGGTATAATACGTCTGGTACGCTTAAAATAATACAAGTGTTCCGATATATTTTCTTTCATATGGCAGTTGAATTCATTCAAACTACCTTACAAATGAGGGTGAATACATTCCAATTATAGAGCCAAGCAGTCGAAGGTTAAGAGTCAGACAGTGCTAATCATTAGCACAGTATCTTAACAACAAGGTATCAAAACTAATTTGCTCCAATATGTATCACCTTTCAGTGTAAATAGGTGATCAATCCTCCTCCTCAGTGGAGAAACTGGAGCAGACTGTGGTAAAGGCTAGAAGAATGTGCAATCTTGCCAGGGGACCCATTTTTACCCCCTTAGTGCTGGTAAATTTAAAGGACTTAATCCTCTTTTAGTTCTTAGTGCTTGATACAGAAATCCATGTGAGTGCTTTATGGGCTTGGAGAGCATGGGGCCTGTTTGGATAACTGGAGTGAGGAAAAGGCCACACTTCAATATCTACTCCCTGAAGAACAATCTGTTAGTCCTCCTGTACAGCGTAAACAGGAAAATAGGAGTAGGGGATCGTGGAAGTATGAGAGCTTTTTTTAATCTGAACATAGTCATAGTCAGAAAATTAAATTGACACAACTTTCCATGTTCATCTGAGTAGCTAACATGCAATGGAGCTCAGTCTCACTCAAAATCTTGGTTAGTAATTTGAATGCTTCAGACAATGTTGTTAAGAACCATACCAAACCAAAGTTCAAAGTGGAGCTACATTATGATCTGCATATCTTCCATCTCTCCAGTAGAATCCCGGCTTCAAAACGTGTAACAAATATAGGAACAAAGGAATAAATATACTGTATTGATGAGGGTCTGAAGAATACTAATTGCTCTGAAAGAACTTCTGGTTGTCTAAGATGGCTGCCCCTTGTAATTTTCAGCTAGACAGTTAAGTTTGTAGATAACAGTAAGTCATAGTGTGTCCTAAATCACATTAGCATCTATGTGACATTTGTCTTCTGTGAGATGCAGAAAATGTGTGGTGTAGTGCAAAAAAAATGGGTACACTTGCATTACTGTTAGCTACATTAATCTTGTATCACCAGTGCAAAAATAAATAAAGCAACCTGAAGAGGTTTTTTGTTAATTTGGGGAAAATTTGTGTAAAACCTTTCCCTTAGCAACTCATATGTTTAGCATTTGGTGGGAATGGAAGTTGATTCACAAACTGTGACTAATTAAAACATATTCAAAGAGTAATGAAGACAATGCAATGAAAATAATAAATGACACTGATATCCTTTACACTACAAAGAGGAATGGTACATATGGAATAATTGAATTTAAAAAAAAAATTCATTCCTTTCTTTTTCGTAGAAGAGCAGCAGTACCTGGCCCCGCCCCCTGTCTATGGTTGCCACACCCCCAACGACAGCCAGGCTCTGCTTTTACGAAACAGCTACAACAGGTACAGCAGCTGTCCTTTTTCCTCCTGCTTACTTGGACTCACATTTAAAGCTATTTTATTCCTTTAACTAATCTGAGCAGCATTTTCTGTGCTGATAGCTGATTCTTCCACTGTGTGACTCAGAAATCCAGTGTAAGCCTGTAGAGAGCCATACTGTCTGTGTAAAGGTTAAGAGCTGCACAGCAGCCCTCGGCAGGCCAAAATACACTCAATGTGATCTACAGTCTGTTTCCTCTGAATTCCTCTTCCCTGCCTGGCCATCTCCAGAGAGAAAAGTACTGGGGTAAATCGGAGGTCGAGGACAGAAGTTGAGGCCTAGAAAAGGAAATTATGGGGATATGATGAGTGTAGGGGACATGGCACAAGAACAGGAGAGAACTAATTGGAATGGCAGGACAACAAATTAGAGGACAGACTGGAAAAGTGCAATAAAGTACAGTGTCTTGAATAAGTATTTACCCCCCCTTGACTTTTTCAATATTTTGTAGTGTTACAACCTAGAACTGAAATGGAATTAATTGGGATTATATGTAAACAAACAGCACCATGCAAAACCAAAGAGTTTGGGACAAAATTCAGGGGAAAAGTATCAATCAGGGTTTGGTTATAAAAATATCCCAAATTTTGAACATCCACCATTTCGTTCAATATTAAAGAATATAATATAATCCCAATGAATTCCATTTCAGTTCCAGGTTGTAACACTACAAACTGTGGAACAGTTCAAGCGTTGAAAACGTATGAAAAACACTGTATATCTAGTCGCAATAATTTACCACTAGAAGCTCAGAGATGAGAGTGCATTCTTAGAATAATGTTCTCATGTTGATTGGAGAAAAGGGAGATCGTGGAGAACCCAAAATATCAGAACTAGTGTAGATAAGACTCGATGATGCCGCTTCGCCTTCCTGTAGTACTGCTGTGTGTTGAGCCAATTCCCCCCAAAGCACTTTGCTATGATAAAACCATGTTTCAAAGGAGCTTATACAGAGAGTACAACTCTTACTCATCCCCACAAGTATGCAAAAGATATTAACTCAGCATTATAGACATACAATTATCACTAACTTCAGAAACATCACTAATATGACTGTTACTGCTGGGAAGTGCATTTCTAGTTAACATCAAGGCCAGTGGTTAATAATACAGCAGTTTAAAAATAGCAGGTCATGAGTTTCTAAAACAAACAGCTCCACAGATAAGGGTGTAAAAATTTCGATATCACTCAGTGTTTGTGGTTTGCTTTTCATTTTTTGTTTTAAGGGCAGGGGCTATGGTTACAAAACAATGAAAGTCAAACCTAAGCTGATTGATGAGACTATGATGGCTATTTAGAGTGAACTTGAACAAAGCCCTGAACCCTCAACTACTCAGCTGTAAGCTTGGATTGTATCCTCCTTTGCTTGTAAGTCCACTCGCATTAAAAGCATCTGCAAAGTGTAACTGTAGAATATACAGACAGGTGAGAAATTTAAGAAAACAGTGGCTCTGTTATGCTGCTCAGATCCATGCTTGGATTAGAGCCTGCCACTTTGGAAAAAAAAAAGCATCTTCCAAACTTTGAATTGTTGGATTTTGTCTTGGTTTTTATTGTTAAAGTGAAACATTACAGTCATTCCCTCACACTCTATAACTCTAGCTACACACACAAATTCATTAGCTACTTGCCCATAGACTAAGCGCATCATGCTGGTTAATTCAGCCTCTTTCCCTCTCACTGCCTCCCTGCTGTCAGCACTTTCATGACGTTACATGATTACAACACTGTACCAGGCACGCTGACTCTCCAGACCTCTGCAGTTCTGCTGTCATTGATCAGATATGAGAGTGAGAGCGCCTCACTGCTCCTGAGGACGCTAATCTGGTGTGTAAGCACATAGCAGAGTAGAAACCACACAGCAGCTCGTGCTTTTCCTGTAGAATCAGAAACTGTTCATTCACTGAATATACACAGGAGAAAATTTAATGCATATGCAACAACATGTAGCATAAACAGCATAGTAGATACCTAAAAAATGTGACTATAAAACAAAATGCTAATTCTTTGAGTGACTCATGATCCTTTTGCTAGCATTCAGTGTTCAAAAAGAAATGAGAAAGTAGATATAATTGTTACTGTTGCCATTAAGCTAAGCTTTGTTACTCTAATGAATATTTACAGCATTCATACTGTAATGTTTGTTTAAAGAAATGGCACCATGCACTGTATATTATATTATATTATATTATATTATATTATATTATATTATATTATATTATATTATATTATATTATATTATATTATATATATAAGTGCTTCTATACATTCATCTTAAATAATTCCTAACAAAACTAATTTAATAAAATGTGTTTTTTTAGAGCAAACACTTCACTTCAGCAGCTTTTCTTGCTAGATAACTTCGCTAGTTAAGTATTGAATGTATTAGCTGTTGTCCTCTATTACGGTTTAGGTCCTAGATGTAACAGGAGTCTAGCTTGTTATCAGTCAGAGCATCTGGTTTTCAGTAGAATATATAATTTATAGGTTATAATTTATATTTAAGATTCAACAGCCAGTTATATGGTGATCTATTTAAACTAGCAGACTGTTCATTAGCTAACTAGAGGCTAACAGATTTCCTGCCAGGTCTCCTGTGTAGCTTTACTCCTGATTGAATCTTTTAATACTACTCAAGTTTGGATTGGATTAGCTTCACTTAAAGTTGCTGGATTAAAGTGACTGTCCAGTTAATGGATGTAAATATTAAACATTACCAGTAGCAGACACACTCATTCATTTGCCCACTTTTTTTCCTGCTAGTTTTCCTGCCCCTAACAACACACACACACACACACAAATCCCAGGCAGTGTTACTACACGAAGCCTTAATACAGTACAAGAGGTGTGCAATGACACTCTCATGAGAAAGAAAGAGAATTTTTTAAAATGTATATTTAATAATTAATTGACTTATACCACAGCGCTGTTGAATTCTTGAATCTGATTGGTCAGAAAGTATTGATTAATTTTCTAGAATAGCAGCTCTGTCATTCAAATCACAGGTTCATATTAATGTGCTCGTTCTAGTACACTATTGTTTCTATAGTAACAACACATTCACAGCAGTTGTATAGAGGACACTTTACATAATCTAAGGCTAATAATAAATGGATGTAAAAACTGTTGTTATCTTAAAAAAGAAAATATAATCATTGACATGCTGAAGCTTTCTGTAAAGAGACTTTTATTTAACAATAATAGAGTCTCAGTTGTCAGCACTGTAATGGTTAGTAAGTTTTTCACCTCTGTTTTCAAGACAGAGGACTTTCTGGCTTCTCGGCAACATCACGTTTTTTTTTGTCTAGAGAAGGAATGACCACTTACAACTGCTATAATGTAAGTGATAACAGGAACTAACTTGTCTCATGGACATTCGAGAGCATTAAATGCAACAATAAATGGATAAAAAGTATGACGTTCATAATATTCAGTAATTAATTAAAAATTGTAATCACAGGCAGATTGCTGTGGCATAGTGGGAATAAAACACTTCGGGTTATGTTGTTATAGGAAAATATAACCTTCAGGGTTGTTGATAACTATAATATAACAGCATGACATGTCATAGTTTATTCCTTGCTTCAAAGTGAGTCAGATTCTGATCTGATCTGGCTCAGGAATTGAATTTTAAGGGTCAGGTTCATGACTTGACAGTCCTGGGATTTGGACTCCAAACCTTCCAATCACCTTCTAATCTTTCTCTTTGTTTTTACACTGCGGTTTATTTTGTTCTCTGGCAGTGATAATCTGTACCAAATGACGGAATGTGTGACCTGGAACCCGGTCAACAGTCTGGCCTCCACCATCAAGAGGTACGACATTTCTCAGATCACTTTGCACTATTGTTCATAGTGTTTTTTCTATTTCTTTTGAACTGTAATTCAGAGGCATTGTTTATACAAGAAGTGGTGCAGTGAGTATAAAAGGGGGATCTTCAATCCCTCTGACCTGGCCTGAGATGAGTTATTCTGGCAACAGATAGCCTCTACTCTGGGTTATCATCAAAGAGCTGGACTCAGTTTCATATCAGCACACAGCTGCAGGGATTCATGTAGTGCTGAAAGGAGAACTGACAAAATCAACAGGCCAAAGTAGAAGGAAGTTTAGTAAGCCGAAGTGATTCAGTTGAGTTTATTATGAATACAGTTATGACCTTCTAGCTCAGCCTTAGTCATTCATAACTTTTCATATTAGTTAGCTTGTGCTAGGGACGGAATGGTACACTCTCAAGAAAAGTTACTGAACTCAGGTTTTAAGAAACACAAACACTTGCCATTGGGGTGGCAACCTCAATGGTATGTCTTTTGTAGATTAATGTAGAGAAAGAAAATTGTAGATGGACATCATTTAGTAAGGATCAAAACAAAACAGGGCATGCTCCTATAGGAAAACACGCAACAACTATCCCAAAGTTGATTATTTTTCATTAACAGTATTGAAATGTATTTTATTCATCTTATACCACAGCAATTTGCCAACAATAAGTAAAAAGCATGTGATACTTTTTATCCCTTTATATTTGCATGTATTGTTGTGGAACATCCACAAAACTAGTCACTTATAACTTCTACAAACATTCGTTCCCACACCAGCCCCTCTTTTTTCTCTCTCTCTTAAAGTTAACAACACAAAAAAAAAGCAACCTGTAATGTTAGAAACCCCAAAGCACCAAGTCACCTGTCCTGAAGACTTTCTTGTGGTGAAAAACTGTTACAAAGAGCTGATACTGGAGAATCCAAAAACATCTCCTCAGAGAAAACTTCCATATCATTAGTTACACTGTTTTTTTTTTTTTTTTTAAATGTTTGTGTGAGGCTCCTGTCCACAGTAACATATCAAAATGAGTGCATTTATACCATATGCTGTTATTTTGCATTTTGCTGAAAATAAAGAAATTAAAGTATGAAGGTATGTTAGAGGAAGTATGTTATCAGGCCAAAAACTAATTTTTTGTCTTTTCTGATTGTCAGAATTCCACCACAGTGACATCTGATAAGCCTTGCATGTTAGCAGTAGTAGCAGTAGCAAAAGTAATTTAAAAATCCATAAAATCTAGTCATAGTCATTTTGTGGTAGCAAAAGTAAATTAGCAACACTTCCGACTAACTCTTAAAAGAAATGCAAATTCAATGAACAGCACTAGGAAGTCTGGAAGTGTGCTCCCTCCCTTCCTGAGAGCACAGGGCCATTCTGTTTGCTCTCTTTTTAGCCTGCTGTAGTGGGAGACACTTCCTGTGAGAGGTTTCAGTTATAGAACACTGACCTTGACCATGGACTCGGAAAAGACACAAAAGAAAGACAGACAGGGGGAACACATAGATAGTGGGTCTGGTTAAGTATGCGTGTGTGTAAGGGGGAGGCAAAAAGATGTGCGTCAGAGCACAGAGAGTGAAGAAAGTCTGGCGAGACTTTGTTTTTCACTGTCCAGTGTCCCAGATTAAAAGGGTGTGTGATTTAGAGTGTGTCTTAGAGGCACTACCATCCTGCTTAACATCTAGAAAAACTTCACAGAATGAAATCAATGCTTAACTTGCACTGGTGAAAGGGAGGTGGAGACAGAAGGGGGTCATGCTTTAGCTCAGTCAACCAGTTCAGAGAAGATAAAGTATCTTGACGCGGGTGTGGTGGAATGCAGTGTGATGGGCGAGGGTGGGTTCGGGGTGTGACTACAGCAGCGTGTGTGTGTATATTAGAGTGTGATGCAAGGCAGAATATTTATGCTCATCCAGATACTCACCATGTCCCCACTCCCTCTCTTTGCCATGAGCAGTGAGGTGTTTGTCTGTGCAGAAAGATGGATAGATCATCTAAGGGATGACTGGCTTAGTGTTAGCTGATAGCGTAGCCAGAGATGTTAAGCTAACAGGACAAAGAAAGCTTTATGGAGCCTTTGCAGTTCATCGGGTGCTACCCACACATCCTGACCCTGAACTTTATCAGTGCTGTGAACATTCATACACTCAGATGGCGTTCTTCATACCACACATACCAAACAGTGTTTTCTGGAGGAAATAAGATTATTTAGTATATCACTTCAGTAATTATTCAGAAAGAATTCTTTCTTTGCTTTTCATAAACTCCATGTCAATAACTGAAACATGCTAATAGGGATATTTATTATTTATTATATGTACTTATAGATATGTATGCTATGCTTTTTTTCAATAACTGTACAACTAAAACTAATTTTTGATTAAAAAAACTAGAAGTATGTTTAAAATAAAATACTTAAAATATTTAAAATAAAATACACTCACCTTCCACTTTATTAGAAATACCTGCACCCCTGGCTGATTAGTTAACCCCTGCAGCTATGTAATCAGCCAATCATGTGGCAGCAGCACAATGCATAAAATCATGCAGACACAGGTCAAGAGCTTCAGTTAATGTTCACATCAAACAACAGAATGAGGAAAGTGTGATCTCTGTGACTTTGACTGTGGCATGGATGCTGGTACCAGATGGGCTGATTTGAGTATTTCTGAAACTGTTGATCTCCTGTGATTTTCACACAGGAGTGTGAAACAGACTTGTGACAAACTCTCTAGAGTTTACACATAATGGAGCAAAAAACAAAAAAACATTGAGTGAGCAACAGTTCTGTGGGTGGAAACGCCTTGTTGATAAGAGAGGTCAGAGGAGAATGGCCAGACTGGTTTGAGCTGCCAGGAAGAATACAGTAACTCATACAATAACCCTTTACAACTGTGGTGAGCAGAAAAGCATCTCAACATACACAAAACATCAAACCTTGCTGTGTATGGGCTACAACAGCAGAAGACCACATTGGGTTCTAGTCCTTTTAGCCAAGAACAGGAGTCTGAGGCTATCATGGGCACAGACTTACCAAAACTGGACAGCTGAAGACTAGAAAAAGACCAGGTGATTTGCCCATGATAGCCTCAGATTCAGATTCAACCACGGTTGTAAAGAGTGCTTATTTGAGTTACTGTAGACTTCTTGTCAGCTCACACCAGTCTGGTCATTCTCCTCTGATCTCTCTCATCAACAAGCTCACATCCGCTCACAGGATGTTTTTTGTTTTTCGCACCAAGTCATAGAGATCACTTTTTTTTCCCTATTCTGATGTTTGATGTGAACATTAACTGAAGCTCTTGACCTGTATCTGCATGATTTTAGGCATTGTGCTGCTGCCACATGATTGGCTGATTGGATATCTGCATAAATGTGCAGGTGTATAGGTATTCTTTATAAAGTGGATGGTGAATGTATTATGACTAAACTAATACCAATTGAAGCTCAAAGCAAACTGTTTGTTTAATGACTTTCTCAAAAATAAAAAAAGCAAAGTAAAATTGAAAAACACAATATTCTTACTGAACTGAAGTGAATTAAATGCCTTGTTCCCTACAAACAGTACCTATTAGGGTACATAACCTACTGTGGAATTGCCTTAATGAGCTCAGTGTTCTGCGTTATGCCTTTGGACATGACTACAAAACGGAAATCGTAAATATATACCATATCCACTATACGGTTATTCTGTATGTGTGGCAGCCTGGGAAAAGTAGACTTTTAAACCATAGAGTACACACCCTTACATAGAGAAGCACACCCTTCTGTGTGGGCTGTGACTTTAATAACACACTGTCTTGTAGTTTTGAGAAAGGAGTTTAGTCATGAGTAAACCTGCAAGCTACTGTGGCTTCTCTGCTGATGTGTTGCAGTCCAAATACGGGGTTTGAGAGCGAGCCCACGGCAGCTGTTGCTCCTGTGATGTACAGCGCTCAGTACCACATACACACACATGGCATGTTCCGAGGAATTCAGGTGGGTGCACTTACATACATACAGCCACAATTAAACAGGTTCAACTAAAGTTCACCAAAGCCTCCACCCACCCCATTCCAGGCAGACAGAGATTGTGAGGCCAAGGCCAGGTCAACGTGCATGTTTGATTAGTCAGGCCTGACCCGTGCTGTGTCGCTGTCTGGATCAGTGCCTCTGTGCTGCAGGAGAGAAAAGCATTAACTGGATGCAAACACAGACTTGTCAGTGCAGTGGAGGTGTGTAGAACAGTAGATACTATAGATCAGCTTTCTCTGGCTCCATTTCCGTGCTGAAACATTTTTCTGAGAAAACAATTGTCTCAAAGATTCCTAAAAGAATTGATGTTTTCAGTTTTCTAAACCTTCTTCTCACTTTCTGTCAAAGCTGAATCGCTTGAGCCTGTTCACACCTAAATTGTGTCTGATGCATTTTTTAGTCACCTGTCTCACGTAACAGGTACCATCCAATATGTTTCAAGACAGAGATTTATTTCAGGCAAAGTGTCACCTCATCCACAGTGTCCTTTCACTTTTTTAACACTTGTTGGCTTTTTTTTTGCCTTGAGTAAACCATAAACCCATCAAAATTCATTCAAATCACAGACACTTTTTGAAGGTGGAATAGGCAATATTTTTCATTTCTTACTATTACAAATAATGTGGAAAATTATTTAGAAATGATAAAAAAAAAAAAGGGTTTAATCCATTGTCTCAGAACAAGTGTATTACCTAGCTGAAAAAATTTTTTTATAAATTTTGTTCTTGTAGCTGGCCAAATTCCACTGTCCTCACCTCCCATGTTGTATGTAAGAGTGTTAGTTTTCCACATAAATGTGAAGCACAAAGTTGTTCCCATCAGAAGTACTAAAAGAACAGAGCTGAGTCGGGTATGGTACAGATCAGACATTACACCCAAATGTCACGCGTGAACTCTGATCACTTTGAGGAGCACTTTAGTAATTTCTTAGTATTGATTTAATCTCTGTTAACATTGGTAGTTGTTACAACATAGAGAATAAAACGAGGAAAGGTATGGACAATGGACTCACACTGTCCTCACACAGATACTACTGCTTTTGAAAATCAACTTGTACATCTTCAGAAGCTTTGACTGCTTATGAAGGATATTTGTCACACACATTGAGTTTGTCAGTTAGATGTGTGTCTCCATTTGTGTGTTTACATTAGATACTGTTTCTAACCTGACACCTGTCTCTCCCTCTTCCAGGACGTGAGGCGAGTACCGAGCATCACTCCCTCCATTGTGAGGTCGGCTGAGCCCAGTGAGAAACGCCCTTTCATGTGCTCGTACCCTGGCTGCAGCAAGAGATACTTCAAACTCTCACACCTGCAGATGCATGGAAGGAAACACACAGGTAAGAGACAGTCACATCCATTGTTCGAGTGGCGTACACACTCTGACGTGCTTTTACCTGATGCTGTGGGGGGCCATGATGCATAACCACAACATAACAAGATGGACTGCCGATGTTCTAAAACAGTTTATTAACTACAACAACCATACGAAGTGTATTAATATTCTATGCATGGATAATAATACCATAATGCACCATTGAAGCATTGAGAAAAAGTAAATCATGACCATATCCATGTACAATTTATCATCACAACTCTGGTAATACAGTGCATGATGTCACAATGAATAAAACAAACGCATGCTGTTATAGGAAAATAATCAACAGTGAGATTACGTAGCTCGTCGTAGAGTTCGTTATGTAGAGTTGCTGTTACAGAAGGTTAATCAACACCTTCTGACCCGTCAGATTAAAAAATATTAAACAACACTGTCTTAAATGAGTGCAAATCACACTCAATAAATGCACTTTTATATAGCAAATCAAATCCATTTAAATGATATTATTGTAAATAAGACGTATATGTAGCAGACTAAGTCACTGACTGTGACTAAAGCTCCTAACTGAAGGGATTACATAATTCCAGTAATATACTGTGATCATTTTTCAAAAATGATTT
Organism: Pangasius sanitwongsei; assembly: GCA_037576675.1. Lineage (NCBI taxonomy): Eukaryota > Metazoa > Chordata > Actinopteri > Siluriformes > Pangasiidae > Pangasius > Pangasius sanitwongsei. The sequence goes on from CM075008.1 coordinate 22,038,097, forward strand.
CTCAACCCTTAAGAGAAATAACATGGACATTCTCGAGTGAGTGGTAATTCATGTTTTGACATGTTTATCCAAACAATTCCTCGTTCCAACACAAATCCATAAAGGAAGCTGGCAAAACTAAAAATATAGTCCTCAATTCAGAATCTGGTTTCTCAGAACTGCTCATAACACTATGAATCAGACAGCAGAGTTTCCTAATCATGCAGTGTGAATACAGCAGATGTGTACACACACACACACACACACTCACTCACTCAGAACTGCTGTTGTAACCATGGTGACATTAGTGAGCTGTCTCTTACCCAATTATTTAGAGCCACTCCCAGTACATATGTGTGTGTGTGTGTGTGCACTAAATAGGAGCACTAAGCATTATTCACAAGAACTCCTACTTATGGAGAAAGTGCATCAAAGCCCTGCTTTTGAATGTGTAATTTTCTCAGTAAAATACTGATGGCTTAATAACTGGCTGACTCCCATCTTCTCTCCATTAATCACGGCTAGCTAGCTGGATATACACACCACGTCCATGCATGACATGATCTTTTCACTATCTAGCTAGATTTTGGACATTTCCTAATGTCAGCTACCTAGCATTGTTTCAGTATATTGTCAAATGTTAGCTAGCCAACTTCCTTTAGGAAGCTGTGTGCCAAATCCAGAGGCATTCTGAATATTTTGAGTAGTAATGAATTCCTATACTTAATTGTGTGTTCAGGAGAGAAACCGTACCAGTGCGACTTCACAGACTGTGGCCGCAGATTCTCCAGATCAGACCAGTTAAAGAGACACCAGCGCAGACACACAGGTCAGACGCCGGCCCTCTCTCTACTCACCCTGTATAACTCATTCCTTTAATGCTACATACTCTCCGCCTTTTCCCTCCATATCTTCAGTGCTTTATTATACAATGTCCAATGCTAACCCTAGCCTTCCCAGGGCCATAGACATGTACATGCATTTACTGTTCCCTAATCTTATCAGCATCTGTAAGTTACGATCATTTGACAACAAGATATTCAAGACAATTTTTGGGTTTACAAAAATAAATATTACAAAAAGCTCTCATATTTCCCCTTCACTTTTTTTTTTTCATTGCTGCTTCAGTTTGGGGCTAAAATTAATGAATGATCTTGACTGACAACTTCTAGGTAGCTATTAGCAAGAAGGGTAGATTAAAGATTGCCGTTAGTGCCTGGTGTAATGCTATGGATCACTATGTGCTTTTTAAAAACAGAAAGGAAGGTGACAGTAAAATGGCGAGTGAAAAAAATCAGCAGGATTTTCCAGGTGCTGCAATTTAAGAATATTTTATCAGCCAAAATGTATTTCTGCTGACAAAGACCCCATTTTTGTCGTATGTAAACTAAGACTTTCTAGTCATCTTAACCAGAGAATAGTCTGTCAAATAGCCGACTTCTAGGTTGACTATGGTTCATGCTGAAATGTACAGCAGAGGGCATTTTTTTTCATATTTGGATTCATGAATATTTACATTTATATATTTTTAATATAATATTTGGATTCTATTTCTAGACATTGTGTGGTGAAACAAGTACAAACAATTAAAAATGAATCAACATATTATTATTATTATTATTATTATTATTATTATTATTATTATTATTATTATTATTTATGAAAAATGAATTGATTTCCTATTTTAGTTGAGTGCCAGAAAAACAAAAAATAAAATAAAAAAGCTGTTTCTGTGCTTTCCGTATTTTCAGTTTGAAAATGAAAACCAAATGAACACAATGTACAGAAACCATGTAAGCAGTCACAGTTTTGATGCCCTTCACTGTCAAGATATTTGGAAATTTACTAGACCTATAAAGTCAAGGACAATTAATAAAATAACAATATAATACATCAAGTCATTATCAACATAGCGGGCAAGCACATTCTGAATAGTGATCAGAACTGTCTTTTTCTCTCTCAAGCTCTCCATGTTTTCATTCCCTCCTCTTTAGGAGTAAAACCCTTTCAGTGTGAGACGTGTCAGAGAAAGTTCTCACGCTCGGACCACCTCAAGACCCACACTCGGACTCATACAGGTAAAACAAGTGCGTAATCCCCTTTTTGTCCTCATACTTTTCCAGTTTGAATTCAGATTCATTAGCAACAAGTCTTACGTAGCTTAGTACTAATTTATAAACTATTTTTAATGATTCTCACTGTCCTCTTCTCTTTCTCAGGTGAGAAGCCGTTTACCTGTCGCTGGCCGAGCTGTCAGAAGAAGTTTGCTCGTTCAGACGAGCTTGTCAGACATCATAGCATGCATGAGAGGAACGTCACCAAACTGCAGTCGGCTCTCTGAACTTCCAAAAACCTTACACATACAATCATTAACTAACTCATGGTGATGATTAAAACAGACATGCTGTACAGCATGATGATGGCAGTGCTCAAGACTGAACACCCAATTATTAACCTCATTAAACTGCTTTGGAATATACAAGTCCAGAAATAAAGTAAAAAAAAAAAAAAAATCTATAACGATAAACAAAAGGCTTTAAAGGCCTGAGTAAAGTCTTATAAGGAATATTTTAGATCATCTCATGTTGTAAATAACTCATGATTGCTTAGACTCAATTTCTAAAATGGATGGGCTGGTTCACTTAAAATCATGATTGTTTCTGTTTCTTTACAAACATGCTTTCATTTTTATAGAAGGAAAATGCACTGTTCTATTTCTTTGTACATACTGTATGTTAATCTTTGACAGACTTTTAATATCCATATTTTGTATTAAAAAGCTTCTTATACAAACATTGAAAATCCTTTTTGCACGTTTATGATGCTGATGCTTCACAGATTGGGTCACGTGTTCATGATACTAACAATGTCAGCAGATTCGACTGGAAAAATTGTGAAGACACATTTGCTGGATTTGGTTCAAATGAGTTTTCAAGAAGTTTATTAATAAATACTATATTAAGTGTATAGTACGAGGCATCTTGTAATAGGACATGATGCCATTTTGTGTGCTCCATATTCCAGTGCAGGTATTCATCTTAGTCCTTTACTGCATGGTGTTGTCATATGGCAACAATTAATTTATCTCCAATTTTTTGATAGGCACTAATACAAAACTACTATTTTCCTATGTAACTGGAAAAAGGGGCCATGGAAAATGCTGTGTCACATGACCAGGAAGTGCTGTTTGCACTTCCTTTTCTGCAATCACATGGCATGGTGAAGGTCAATGGAGGGCTCTCAAAATCTGATTAATTTTTCAATATTTAGGAAAAATTGCTTAAAGGAAAAAATTGAAACACTACCTGAGATAAATAAATTTTTTGCCAGTTAATCAAGTTTATATATTTTGATTATTTTGTTAAAAGGTAAAATGTGATTGTTGCCATATGGCAACAGCATGCAATAATGGAACTGTGATATGTGCGTTCATGAATAAAAAGATACTTCACCCAAAACATCCATTTTCTGTCCCTATCCCAGGGAGCTCGGGGCACAAGGTCAGGGACACCCTGGATGGGCTGCCAACCCATCTCAGGACGGAATTGCACACACATTCACATACACACTATGGACGTTTTGGAAATGCCAATCAGCCTACAACACTAGGGAGGAAACCGGAAGCCGAGGCATAGGGAGAGCATGCAGGTGCCATGCACACAGGGTGGAGGTGGGATTCGAACCCCAACCCCTAACTTTTACATGGTTACTAGGTGGTGAAAAACCTCTGCAACTTATAGTCTGGAAAATGCAGTAATTGGAGTTGTAATCTACCCCTCCCCTTAAAATTTTTTTAGAAACTTTTTTAAAATATTTTTTTTATTACTTGAACTCAATTCAAGTAATAAAATAAGTAATTCAACTAAATGAAGAACTAATTCAAGTAATAAACATCCATAAAAACATTTTTTAAAATGTAAATATAATAATTCAGTAGAAGGCTAATTTTTGCCTCCTCCCAGTTCCATGACACAAATATAAACGTAATGCCAGAGGTGAGGATTTTTGTGTAGCTACGATGCCTGAATCATTGCCTTATTTAGCTTCCTAGTGTGGAAGCAGTGCCAGATGTACGAGTTAATTCCTGCTATCATTTACATTACAGTCGTTCCCTCACCAGCATCTTTTCTCTTTCTTAAAAGTAAAATTACCAGACTGTGCTTGGCTTCGGATATACAGGAGAAGTTGTTTACCCCTGTTATAGACCAAATAGCCAATCGTGTTTACTTTATTATATTACATATAACCGAAATATTGTGAATCAAGCATCATTAGGCAAATTATCTCAGTGCCACAGTTTTTAAAAAAAAAAAAAAAGGTTTATTGAAACGGAAAAAAGTGAAAAATTGAATCCCATCCTGACTCTCAGCCAATATTTGGTCCTGTAAGTCCTGAATTTAGAATGAGATACTTTTAGATACTTAAAAACTGGATGTTCCATTTATGGAAAAGAATTTGGGTGAGATAGACCTCCATTACTTGTTTGCAACATTAGCCTCCAAGCTCCAATGCACAACTAAAGAGACAACATTCTGGGAGCAAACATGTTTTGTCTGATCACCTATATTTGGAGTCAGTGGGATTGTATAGCCAACTTATAAAGAGTGAAGCAGGAAAAGTAGACTGATCATGTTTAAGGTATTTATTAAAAAGTGTACAAAAACAAGGATGCATACAAAGCTATGGTAAAATGAACTGAAGCTAGCAAAACCCCACAGTCACCAGCATCCGTTCTCTCTCAGTGGTCCATTTCAGATGAAAAATTTCATACAGTGGAAATGCATTTCTGAATATGGGTGAAAATTCAAAGCATTCCTATTCACAGCAATATGGGATGAGCAAGTCCACTGCTGATGACAAAATTGAAAGTATACATGCGTAGATCAGGAAGACTTCAATATGCTGCCTTCAGGATACCAAACATACACAACAAGAACGTGACCACTAACAGAGGCAGGCTAGATTCGGCCTTCGTTATTGCTTACTGCGACTGCTACACAAGTTTTCATAAGTACGACTTTGTTCTTAGGCTTTGAATAAAAAGGACGGTGCATTGTGGAAGCAAAAAAAGAATACACCAGCATTCTTCTCTCAAAAAAGAGAAAGATCACACATACTTAAAGATTAGTGCCAGTCATGTGAATGTCCTAAGCTTGACTGGGTTTTTAACACCATGAATATTCAGATCAGCGTGTTCTAAAGTGCATAGACGTTCACAAACACTGTGACGTGAGGGAGGAAGTCATCGTGTCCCCGAGGCAGGAAAGAGCTCGGAGGGAACGCCAGATTCTTCAGTCACCAACAGAACATTCAAGTCTCTCACAGAAATGCTGCACATATCCCTGATTTGCCAGTTTGGTTCGTCCCTGTCCCCGGTGTGTAAAATAAACTCTGGGTGGAGCACGCTGAAAGGCTATTTCTCAGCACGCTCGCTTCGTCATAGCATCATGTGGCAAGCTTCATTCGTCCTGAGCAAAGAAGAACAGAGAGATCAGATTAAGAAAAGGTGCAAGAGAAATGTAATATAAACACAGTCCACCACTCAAACCCATGTTCCTCACTTCAACCTAATAATCCAAATGATTGTCAGTTTTAAAAAAGAGCCATGTCTCTAATTTATGGTCTCTGTATTTTCCATACTATAAGATGCATTTTTGTCGTCCCTCTTGCTCTTTGTTTATATCTAGAACACAAATAATAGGGATTCATAGCTCTCATGTATTTTTCACATCTGTTTAGATGTTTAAACAAAAATGGCTTTAGGAATAAGCATAGCTTGTCTTGCTTACAAGCTTGTCACAAGTCACTGCGTGACTCCAAAACTGTGTGTCATGCAAGCTTCGGTAATGTGTACCTAGAAAACACGGACTGGTTGAGAGCAGGGAAGTGTACGGAAACACCGGGGCTTGGACAAGATCTAAAAAAGAACTGGCCCAAAAGCAAAATGGAGAAGTGCGAGGAACGTCTGGCAAAAGGGGCAAATGATAAAAGCACTTGTAGAACCCAACTTCATAGCATTACAAAAACAAGAAGTGACCCCAAAAAAAAAAAAAAAAAAAAATTCAGTGTACCATTCCAAATTCCATTTCCATTTTTCTCAATCATCTTTACTACAGTAAAATTTGAGACCTTTTCTCTTTGTTTTTCATTCATTTTTTAATTTCATTTTTCAGTTTCTGTACATTCTGGTTTGGTATATACAACACTGCCCCCTAAAGCACACACTTACATTTCATGCAAATTACGTAAAGCAGAATAAACTTTACGTAATAAACTTTAATTACAAAGTGCTACTAAATGTTGATCAGTGGGTGTATTCGGTCTCACTTATGAATTCTGCGAATTAACCACCAAGACTTAGACTGTTAGCTTAATTATCTGTGTGTGCATAAAGAAAGGGAAGACTTAAAATACTTAGCATGTATAAACAAATACTGTACAGTGATCCAGTGTTTCAGGCCAATATATGTGTAATTCTAGCATCCAGTCTGTAGCCAAGTGATAACCTACATTCTCAGCAGATCAGGGATACACACAGCTACACTATATGCCAAAAATATGTGGACACCTGACCATCACACCCATATGTGCCCATTCCATTTGTGGTTACAACAGCCTCCACTCTTCTGGGAAAAGGCTTTCCACTAGATTTTGGAGCATGGCTGTGGGGAATTGTGCTCATTAAGCCACAAGAGCATTAGCGAGGTCGGGCAATGATGTCAAGTGTGGAGGCCTGAGGTGCATTCGGCCTTCCAATTCATCCATTCATCCCGAAGAGGCTCAGTGGGGTTGAGGTCAGGGCTCTGTGCAGATCACTCAAGTTATTCCACTCCAACCTTGGCAAACCATGTCTTCATGGACCTCACATTGTACATAGGGAAACTGTCATGCTGGAACAGGTTTGGGTAATTGAAGGGATATCTTAATGATGACAGCAGAGAAAGACATTCTAGACAACTGTGTGCTTCTTTGTGGCAACAGTTTGAGGAAGACCCACATATGGTTGCAGTAGTCAGGTGTTCACAAACCTTTGGCCATATAGTGTATGGGGTAAAGTGTACATCAGCCTATGAGCTACAGCCAGTAATTCTACACTTAGGTAACTGATAAAATTAGGTTACAAAGTAGGTGTACCTAATAAACCTATTTTGTCTATAAGCAGACTTTACCCTCTGATAGTATGGAAAATACGGTACTTTTTATTAGTCACCACCCATGAAAGTTACATGAAAATGACCGCTTGCTTTATTCATAGATTAGACTAAAGCAAGAGCTCAACACTGGTAGGAGACGTGTGTATGTGGGTTCTGTGTTCATGACCCCATACAGGTCAGCAAAACAAAGTTATCTGCACTTCACCACTGGACAGCGCAGCCATACGAAAGCAGGTGTGAGTACACACACTCCCACACACCCTCACACAAACACAGAAAGCCACAGAAAACAGCAGGCACTTTGACACACATGGAAATTAAACCACGCACAAGGACAAGGTGTTAAAAAAAAATAAAAACAAACCACCGACACACTTTTCCTCTCTCACACACACACACACACACACACACACACCTTCCCTGGGTTAGTGCACATTGTGTTAGATGGGCCGAGAGCGATCAGGTGACACGGATGCCATGCTGAGCTTTTCCATGCCGAGAGACCAATCGGATAAAACCCCACCTACCTGCCCACTGTCCCCAAGCAATGGACTGCCTCTGTCTACCTGTCTGTCTGCAAACCAACCAATCAGAGGAGACCAACCAATCACAATGCAGACGAGGTGACAAGGGACAGCAAATAGGAAAGACGTAGACCCCATCATGGGGACGATTTGAAGACAGTACGGTTACATTGTGGGTAAATATAAATATGTTGAAAATATATTTAGAAAGTATATTAAGAAAGTCACATGCAAGACAAACGATTATTTACATCCATTAAGTGCAAAAGCATTACAAGTATTTCTAACATTAATATCAGGTGTCTGATCTGCATCTGATCTACTAAAGAACATAAAAACACACTAGAATCCAAACATTTAAAGGCCCAGGAAACATAGCATATACAGTAATATTAGTGTATCTGAATGTATACTTTTAAACCATTACAGAAATCCTTTGTTGAATAGTAAATCTTACATAGTAGAATACACCATGAGTAAGAAATGCGAGTGTAGTGGGAGGAAGGGATGACAGGAGAGAATGGAACTGGTTCAAGTTTTCAAGACTGAGGACGGTTTGCTTTGTAGTTTCTTGATAAAATGACAATCTGCATATTTTGTCTTTTGTCTGAAAAAAAAAAAAGAGAGGCTGTGGATGGAATGACTCTTCATAGCTGCTATAATGCAAGTGAAGAGATGAACTAACTTTCTCAGATGTAACATTAAACGTAACTACAAACGAATAAAAAGAATGACATCTTTTTTTTTAATAAATAACATTTTGCAATTGCTGGCAAACTGTTATGGTATAAGAGGAAAAATAGCCCAGGATGTCTTGTTATTGGAAAATAATAAAAGATAGTGTTTACTTGACGCAAACAATCGTTAATGTTACCCCAAAGTTCATTATGTTCCTATAAAATCACTCCCTGTCATGTTTTATTTCCTCAGGTAAATAGTTTCCATTCCACATATCTTTTTTTATGGTTTTAAAATGACATGTTTAGAGATGCTTTCATATTGTACACTCTGTTCGTGGGAATTTATACTTTAAGCTTTTTTTTTTTTTTTAACTTGGTTAAAAATTATGAAATCTTGTTTGAGAAATGGAACTTTGAAGGCTTTGAAAAACTTATACAATATACACAGACTTCTAGACATTCTAGATATGTTCTGTCCCTAATCCTTAAAGCTGTTCTAAAACAGATGGAATGTGTGCATGTGTGTGTGTCTCCTCACCTGGAGCTTGCTGGCTGTGGGATCTTCTGCGTGTGCTGGAGACTCTGGAGATAGAGGAGAGAGAAGAGCCCACACTGCTCGCCCGGGAGATGGGTAAGGGCACGGGAGTTATGGGTGGAGAGTCCAACTGTGTTTGAGAGACAGATAAAGACAGGTTTGGAATACAATTTCCAAATGCACCTTGTTGGCTTAGCAAGTTGTGTGCTCAACGTTAGTGGAAAACAGCAATACACGTTATATACTATTCATTTGCTTTTTTTTTTGAGACACTGGCAGTCACATCAATTATCAGTCACACACTATGAAGCCTTTCTTATGATTATCTATATCATACTAATAGAACTGTGTGTGTACCTCCACGCTGTCGTGGGTAGGTGAGGAGGATGTTGAAGAGTTCTCAGCGTGTCTTCGTGAAGAGGAGGCCGGTCCAAGCTCAACTGTGCGAACACGTTGGGCAAACTTTAGAGAGCACACAGACTCAATGATATTGCTCTCTAGAGGAGACACCTGAGAAAGTAAATGAAATAAAAAAAAAAAAAAAGAGGTTTATTGCACACTTTCGTACATGAGAATCAGCTTACTTATTTTACAAAAGCTTAAGCATTTTCACATATATTTGCAGAGTATTACAGGCTATGGTGAAGACATAAAGCACCTCAACCCGGCCTCAAAACAGTCCTAGTTTCTTGTAGCTATAAATTCTGTAATGAGGTTTTGATCCCTCCTGAACAATGGCATTATGAGCCAGTTTCACTCTCTGCTTACTTAGTGTATCATTAGGTGTCTTACAGTTTAAATCAGGGGCCTTTAAACTACAGCCCAGACTAAAAGAAGACCTGCCCTGCTATTAAGGAAGTCTGAAAATAAAAAATATGGTTTGAACACTATGTCCCTATTACACTCTCAATCTATTCCTCTTTCCTCTCTTTCTCCTCTTCAAAATGTTAATCCTGCAGTAGAGTATTAATGTTACCAAACCTGGCTAACTGCATTCTTCTCACAAACCTAGGTGTTTGTAATTTTAGATCTGGGCTATTTTTAAGGAGATTTTGTTATGCAGTCTGTGTTGCTCTTCTGACAAAATACAGAGAACGGAGACCACCAGGGGGAGCGCCGAATGAAAATTAGGTCAGGTCAGACCAGCTGAGGCGAGGCCCAAGTTTGCGCTAATGCTTGTGTATAGTTTATTCTCTTTTTGCCATTTTGTTACCATTAAATGGTCACGCGATGCCTCATTAGCATGCCTAAATAATACTGTAAACATATAGTCTAATTAATCTCGCAGCTTGATGTTCTGATGGAGATTGCTCATGTTTATATTCATAGAATTTTATATTCACAATAATATTCACAGAATTTTATAAAAATGGAGCATGTGGAACGATCAGTAGACAGAATAAACAACCTTGCAAATGATATTACTGGAACTAGAAGAAAGATTTTTTGGTGGGTCTTGCTTCTCCTGGGTAGCTAGGTAAGACCTCTCATGTCTTTTGAGAGTTTCATTTTCTTTTGAACTGAGAATATTATTTTCTACTTTTTAAACAATTTTTAAAGCCTCTTCAATGTTACATCCTGAAAAGACAGTAAATAAATGCTATTGCTGATAAGCTGGTTCATTCCTCGATTTCGTCATGACATTCTTCTATAATAAGTATTAAATGACTGTGTATTACTGTTTTATAACTTATAAAACAGACAGTTTTTGATAATAGATGGTGCTGGATGAAGAGTTAAGGCAGAGGTCACCATTTTCAGTCATCACAAGCCTAGCTGATTATTAGTGTGTGATTACAAACAATAACTGAAGCAGTGCACACACACCTGGACCAGCATGAGTGTCTTGCTGTCTCCACTGAGCGAGTCCTGCAGCAGGTACGTGAGGCGTGAGTTTCTGAAGGGAACGTGTGAGTGGCGTGAACGTAGTGCGTTGATGACGTCACCCAGCGCCGAGAGCGACTTATTGATGCACTGAGCCTCACGCAGGCGGCTTCCCTCAGCGCCAGATTTAGAGATTCTCTCTGAACCAGCCAGGTCCACCAGATTCAGCTTACCTGCATAAACATGCACATGAGAAAGAACAGTGAGATTACTAAATCCATTATTAAAGAGTTTGTAAAAAGTGAAGCCGCTGTAACAGATACATATAAGCTCCCTGGACAAATAATTAGTCGCATTCCCTAGTAGCAGTGCCTTACTGTACCACGTCAATAGGTTGTACACCTGGATCGATTTAGCATAAAAGAGGACTACCAGTTGTTGGCCTTTTGTGCTTCATGTCCAAGCAGAATATTACATTGAGGGATGATGACTGTATGGTGCATAGGGCCAGTTGTGTGTGGGACTAGTTTAATGAACATGGTGGAACACTGGGACACTTTGACTAGCATGCAATTTACGGGATTGTTTGGAACAGCACGTGAAATAGCAAGACTAAAGAACTTTCAGAACTGAAACATGTTCTGACAAATCAACTACATTAGGCTTTAATGGAAAATTCTGGAGAGAAAAAAATGTTGTTTCGTGTGTGTGCGCATGTGTGTGCAAGTGTGTGCATGTATGTGCATGTGTATCATCACCTGAGGTGCGGTGTCCTGTGGAGGAGTTGAAGCCGGCCACATTAACGACGAGGAGAGCATGAGAGCGAGAGCTGTGCTCATTCAGGTTGGTACATGCTGTCGCCCTGTTCATGTGACCCAGCTCAAAAACCTACAAGGTAAAAGGTCACAGATTAAGCGTCCACTCACACTGCAAAGTCATTGTACTACACAAACATGAGAACATTTGGGATAAGCACAGCCTCCTCTCTTCACAGATGGAGCTCTCTGAAGTGTGTATGACTTCTGAATATTTTTACTGGAGTGGCCAAGGTGGGACACAGAGCTGGTGTGGGGTGGCCAGCGCGGGACACAGAGCTGATGTGGGGTGGCCAGCGCGGGACACAGCGCTGATGTGGGGTGGCCAGCGCGGGACACAGCGCTGGTGTGGGGTGGCCAGCGCGGGACACAGCGCTGGTGTGGGGTGGCCAGCGTAGGACAAAGAGCTGGTGTGGGGTGGCCAGCGTGGGACAAAGAGCTGGTGTGGGGTGGCCAGCGTGGGACACAGCGCTGGTGTGGGGTGGCCAGCGTGGGACACAGCGCTGGTGTGGGGTGGCCAGCGTGGGACACAGAGCTGATGTGGGGTGGCCAGCTTGGGACAAAGAGCTGGTATGGGGTGGCCAGCATGGGACACAGAGCTGATGTGGGGTGGCCAGCTTGGGACACAGAGCTGATGTGGGGTGGACAGCATGGGACAAAGAGCTGGTGTGGGGTGGCCAGCATGGGACACAGAGCTGGTGTGGGGTGGCCAGTATGGGACAAAGAGCTGGTGTGGGGTGGCCAGTATGGGACAAAGAGCTGGTGTGGGGTGGCCAGCATGGGACACAGAGCTGGTGTGGGGTGGCCAGCGCGGGACACAGAGCTGGTGTGGGGTGGCCAAGGTGGGACACAGTGCAGTCATAGCAAAGCAGGACTTAATGCAAAACAATCTAATCAAGCAAATGCTGTAAATGCAATGTTTTAGCCTTTGCTCAATTAAATGATTCCAATAGTTGGATTAAAACAATTTTTTATGTTTGTAGTTTTCTGTTTTAATTTGTATGTTCAATCAAAACATTTACAGGGATGGCTACACCTTTTCCTAATAGTACATAAAGCCTACATCTCTTCTCTTGTTATAAGGTAAAAACAAGAAACCTCATGTTTTTAACATTAGGTATACAAAAAAAAAATCATAAACTCAAAAGTTCTGGGGTGGCCAGTGATATTTCAGAGATTTTAGCTCCACTCCTATATTTAATGCCCTTAAATCTCAAGAGACACATTTTGTCTGTGCAAGTTCCAAGTGACAGGAGACTCAAAACTCAAAGCCTAAGACAGAAATAAAAACATCCAGTAGATCAATGTTTACTTCAAAATTAAATATAAATTTTTTTTAAAAGAGCTCTCACCTTATTAATATCCTCCACACTCTCCACTGTGAACTCGGTGAGACCAGGCACATACAGTTGACCGCTGCCATCCGGACACAACTTAATGTCCAGCTTCTCACTTGGGTTGTCTCCTAACAGGTTCCTGAGAAATAAAGGTTCTATAAAGGTTTCTTCCCAAAGCAAAATTACGGAGAGTAACAATCTATCAATACCTTGGAATATGTAATTAAATCTATGACTAATGATTGATTAACACTCTCTTGTTCATACAGACATGTGCAGGAGTCTCTCCATACATGCTCATACACTAGGTGGCAATACACACCCCAAAGACACACCAACAATCCATCAATAAAACTGTAAACAAGAAATTGTAAAAAATATTTTATTGATATTTTCCCCTCATTATATTCTTCCTCCTGTGCTACAACTATTCTCGCCTCCTGCATTCAGATTAGACGTTCTTTATATTATTAATAATAATGAACCTTTTTTTAACTGAACATTAGATTTTACCATATTGTTCTTGTCAGGTTTATAAAAGCAATAATCCATTAGAAAGTGTGCTTTACAGAGAATTTATCACAGGTAAGAGGGTTTGTGTCACACCTAAGAACACCCTCTAATGCACGCCCTTTTGTGGCTTACTGCTTTTTACCAGTACTTGTGTGGAGTCCGAGTGTGCGTGCACGTGTATGCGTGCACGTGTCTGCGTGTGCGTTCTTACCTCAGCGTCTCGTTGTAGATCTCCACCATGCTGACAGTGATGGTGTAGTGCCAGTCAGGCATTTTCTCAGACACCTCAGAGAAGAGCAGACGCAGAGCTCGCTGGTTAATGCCGGGGTCCTGAGGAATACCCTGTGCACGTGCACACACACACACACACACAAAATATTATACACTTACAAGTCAGAATAGTTTTGTGTGACATCCATCACTGTTACCTGGTTATTTGTTTCTGGTCATACTATTGCATTGTCTTAGCATTTCCCCAGCTCCTCACATTTACCTCCATGGTGTAGGTTTTTCCCGAACCTGTCTGCCCATAAGCGAAGATGCACACGTTATAGCCGTCTATGCAGGACGTGACCAGAGACTGCACTTCCTGAAACACCTGTTCAATCAGAAGAGAGACTACATGGTCACTTCTCAGGCCACTAAACAACCAACTCAAGTCACAGGAGCTGCCGTGATCTCCTGACCTCTGCCTGCGTGGCCTGAGGTGGGAAGACCTTGTCCATGTCAAAGGTCATAAGCTTGCCCTTGCTGGAAAGGTAGAGCACTGCATCGTCGTCAGAGTCAAAGGACACCACACTCTTGCTGTCAGCCTCCGCTTCCCCCTGGCAGATGGGACGCACGCGACAGAACACACGGATGTTTCCTGTCGAAAAAAGACAAAATGGATTAGCATCAATTTATCAAATCAGCTGCTGAGAATCAAGTCATTTTTCTTTAGCAAAGTCAGCTAGTTTTAGGCCATTATTAAAAAGATACAGGGAGTTAAACAGTTAGACAGGGTAGCCATAGCAACCAATAAGGCAGCAATAAAATAAAACTCTCTTTTTAATTATTTTAGTACAAGTATAAATAACAGTATAAACTTGGTTTACATTTATGCTTCGGTAATATAACTAATTGTAATTCTGTAGAAATACGTAGAACCCCTACTGTACAATTCATATTGAAAAATGTACGTCCTACACAGCACAGTTTGTACCTTTGAGGCGAACCAGTTCGTTGTGGCACTTCTTCCTCAGGTTCATCTCCCTCTTGTATTTGCGTAGCAGCTCCTGGTTGGTGTTGCTCACCTCTGCGATCATGTGGCATATCTACACAAACAAAGAATCATTACATTCAAGAGTGCAAATAGGGGATAAAAAGGGTTTCTTCAGAGTCCCACCCCAAGACGAACGTAATGCAGAGAGTTATTTAGCTCCACTTTGAGCTTAAAGTTGAAAATATGGACTGTCCCTGCTATTTAACTAAATAATTTATTCAAAATAAGATTAAGTAGCTTAACAATGTCATTTGATGAAAGAATATAAAGGACATGTCTTTACAGAAAAGAAATTGGGTGAGGTAGACTTAAGTACTATTTGGATGGCATAAGATTTCCGCATGTGTCGGTTAAGTAATGCTGCCGGAGGACATATGTAGCAATTATGATCAATTTGCATGGGATAAACGATACTTCTGTACAAGTCACAGAGATGGGAGTGTCTTCAGGAAGTACGCAAGGTCAAAATACAAAAAAAAAAAAAAAAAAAAATCCACGTGTACTACACACACCTCATTAATACAAACTATTATAAGCACTTCTTGTATGTTTTGTGGCCACGCAAGTTGTGTTGTGTTTGTTAGCAGGTCACATGACCACGAATGTATGTATTCCTACCGCACATTACAGAGTTTTTACATGGGATTCGTACCTCCTGCTTAGCCTCAGCAATGGCATTCTGCAGCATGTAGGGGAAGTCCAGGACCTGCCTCTTCAGACAGTTGTAGTCACATGTAAGTGTCCTCAGAGCAGGCTGCAGTGTCAGCAAATTCATCCTTACACCTATATGGGAAAATAAAAGGATTAGATACACGCTTACATGCACACTGCGCGAACACACACACGCTCACATCCAGACAAATTGGTGGAATGCACACACACCTGCAAGGTTTTCGTGTACAGCTTTCATTTCGCTCTCAGCTCTGATGAACGCCTCCTCGATGACCCTGTTCTTCTCCTCCTCAAGATTCTGAATCTCAGCCTCCAGCTGGCTTCGTGTTCGCTCCATCGCACTCTCATATGCCAGTATCTGATGCAAACGTGCACACACAAACATGGTGTGAAGAAAAGAAGTAATGAACAGATGGATGAACAAATGTGTGTTGAATACATTAAATTAATGTAATTTAATGTCTAATGTGGGCCAGCGGGAGACAGCTGCAGGCTTTGGGGGTCGACCAGGATACATATGAGGATGTTGTGTGGGACCATGTCTCTTAATCCCGCTGTCTGAGAAACTGTGTACATAACCGTCTACAATTTATGAGGTCAAGAGTGCACAATGGCCAAAATCCGCCAACAAGGATCCCATTTTACCATAAGTAGAAAATCATTAGGCGACATCACACAGCAATGGAGAACAATAAATCAGACTGGAACGTGTTAAATACCAATTCTGTGTTTTAAACCAATACTGGACTGACAGTGATGCATTGTATCCAATAAGAACAGTTCATTAACATCTGTAAAACTGTCATTTTGATTAATCCATTATTATTTGTGTAGAAAGGATTGTCACTGCATTGGATATTGACACTGGTCACATTTTTCACTGCTGACCCAGGTCAGGGAAATCTAGCTGACCTTAGACAGCCTGGGTGTTCCATGTTGCCCAGAGCATCAGAGAACAGACTACAGAGCTGAGCCCTTACTGAATTCAGCTTCAGCACAGACAGAAAAAGAAAAAGACAGAGAGTGAGATAGAATGAGAGACTGAGAAAGTCGGATGAAAAGGTAGAGCGGGAGAGAACGTGCAAGAGCTCGTTCAAGAAAACCCATATATTACTAGGACCTAGCTGAAATTATAAGAACGTATATTGGCTTGACTAACTAAACTGATATACGTTCTTATAATGTCATTTGAAAAAGACTATAAATGCTCACAACTGAATCCTTCAACAGGTCTTGAGGTGCAGCTGTCTTCCATCATTAAGAGTTTGAATCCCAGATGTTAGTCATCCATGAGAGTAACCGAACCTTACAAATAAAGTTACGTTCACAAAAAATTTGAGTGGGTGTTTGATAATGCCCTCTTTCTTTCTTTTTTTTTTTTGCATGGTTTTCGCCGACCTATGGAACCTTAATAACAACCAATGGATATACACTATATGGCCAAAGGTTTGAGGACACCTGATCATCACACCCATATGTGGGCCTTCCCCAAACTGTTGCCACAAAGTCTGAAGCACACAATTTCAATTCAATTGTCTAAATTGTCTTTGTATGCTGTAGCAGTACAATTTTCCTTCACTGAATCCAAAGGGCCCAAAAATATTCCAGCATGACAATGCCCCTGTGCACAATGTGAGCCCCATGAAGACATGGTGCGCCAAGGTTGGAGTGGAAGAACTCAAGTGGCTTGTACAGAGCCCTGAGTTCAACCACAGTGAACACCTTTGGGATGAATTGGAACGCAGACTGCACACCAAGTCTCCTTGCCATCAGTGACCTCACTAATGCTCTTGTGGCTTAATGAGCACAAATGCCCAAGGCCCAATCCAACATCTTGTGGAAAGCCTTCCCAGAAGAGTGGAGGTTATATCAGCAAAGGAGGACTAAGTGGGATGTTCAAAAAGCACACGTGTGTGATTGGTCAGGTGTCCACACACTTTTGGCCATATAGCGCATCAGTTGAGCCTTAATACATACAAAAACCAGCATACGAAACTTTACTTCAATATAGAAAGAGACCAGGGAAACAAACCTGCGCCATTTTTCAAACAAAGAAGTTCAAAGAGACTCCAGAAAAGATCATGAGAGCGAACCACACCACTCTCATACACCATCACAATCAGGAGCAACAGCCAGAGGACAGAAATACACAACACAGCACGTAATCTTTGTTTCAGAGGGTTCTGGTATTCACATTAAGTTATTTAATGGATACATCAGCAGCATAAGATGTGACATGTGGAGTGAGTCTACGTGTGTGCGTGTGTACCTGCTGGCGGAGCTCGCTGCTGGTTCTCTGGCTGTCGTGCAGCTTCTGCTCGAGCTCTCGGAGGAGCTGCCGCTGGACCCCCAGCTGCTCCTGGAGAGCCTGGTTACGTGCCTGAGCCTCCATCAGAGCCTGTTTCCACTGAGATGACTCAGCCTCTGCTGCCTTGCTCACAGAAAGAGAGAGAGAGAGAGAGAGAGAGAGAGAGAGAGAGAACCATAAAATGCTGTAGCAAATTTGATATGCACTTTTTAGTTGCAAAATTGTGTTTATCAAATTTGACACTGTAGGCTTTATCTGTAGACTGCAGGATATATATATATATATATATATATATATATATATATATATATA
>CM075008.1:22056110-22075810 GCA_037576675.1 Pangasius sanitwongsei
TATATATATATATAGAGATATATATTTTTTTACTTAATCTGTATTTTTAGATGTCAAAAAAGTATAGTGTTGGAGCTGGTGACTGAAGTGATTGTCAGGTGGGGGTAGATAAGAATAAAGATTAGGACTTAAAGACCAGATACTTCTCATGAATTAAAATCATTATAATTAATTACTCTAATCAAATTCAATAAGAAAATTAAACATAACAAACATTCAATAATTTGATAATAGTGCTTTTTTATCATGCACTAGTAACAAACAACCCAAGGGAAGCAAACCACAACCCAACAGAAGTATTGTTTCCAGAGGATGGCTCAAAGGTGATGGAACACTATCTCGCTGATCGGAATTCACCGATGGAAGTAGTATGGTAAAGTTGGTTTTATACTGGATACTTGCTATGTATTTCTCATGTATTTTTTTTTATAGATAAAATGAGTAAAATGAGCCAAGTAGAATCAAACATACTTCAAAAAGTTCTCCCCTAAAATCTTACAAATGCTTGCTTTAAAAAGACTGGGTGATCTGCCTTTGTGACTAATTAAGGGATCATCTACATTCACAGATGACTTTATTAGGAACACTATGACTAATACTGGGTAAAGCCTCCCCTTGCTCTCAAAACAGCCTCAATTCTTCAAGGCTTGGATTCCACAAGACATTGGAAACATTCCTTTGAGATTCTGGTCCATGTTGACATGATTGCATCACGCAATTTCTACAGATTTTTCAGGTGCACTTTCATGCTGCAAATCTTCCGTTCTACCATCACAAAGGTGTTCTACTGGTTTCAGGTCCGGTGACTGGGAAGGCCACTGAAGAACACTGAACTCGTGTCAAGTTCATGAAACCAGTTTGAGACGACTTTTGCTTTGTGACATGGTGCATTATCATGCTGGAATTAGCCAATAGTAGATGAGTAAATTGTGGGCATGAAGGGATGCACATGGTCTGGAACAACACAAATAGGCTGTGGCATTCAAGTGACGATTAATTGGTATTAATGGGCCTTGACAATGGGTGTGTCAAGAAAACATTCCCCACACCATTACACTACCTCCATCAGCCTGGACTGTTGACACAAGGCAGGTTGGGTCCATGGATTCATGCTGTTGGCACCAAATTCTGACCCTACCATCTGTGCGCCTTAGCAGAAATCGAGATTCATCAGACCAGGCTATGTTTTTCCAGTCTTTAACTGTCCAGTTTTGGAAAGCCTGTGCCCAGTGCAGCCTCAGCTTTCTGTTTTTGGCTTATAGAAGCCTTTCTGTTAACCACAATTGTACAGAGTGGTTATCTGGGTTACTGTAGCCTTTCTGCCAGCTCAAACCAGTCTGGAGGACTGTCCGCAGAACTGCCTCTCACTGGACATTTTCTTTTATTGCACCATTCTGAGTAAAATCTAGAGACTGTTTGTGAAAATCCCAGGAGGTCAGCAGTAATACTCAAATACAAAAACAGAAATACTCAAACCAGCTCGTCTGGCAGCAACGATCATGCCAAGGTCAAAATCAGTGAGCTCATATTTTTCCCCCATTCTGATAGTTGATTACCTGGAGCTGCTGGCTCGTATCTGCATGATTTTATGCATTGCAATGCTGCCACATAGACTAGCAGATTAGATAATTGAATGAATTGAGTGTAGATACTAGGAAGTGCATTAAGAAGTAGATCGCTTTCCTATGGATTCAGCTAGAAGAAGGACAAAATACAATATTACTTACAGTAAAGATAAACTTTCAGTTTTCCAAAATGCTCACTAACTGAAATATATTATCTATTTTTTTGGTCCGTTTGTCATTATGATTTGTTCGCCACCATACATAAAAGTAAAAGTAAATGCTGAAGGCAGAGTGACGGTGCAGTGTGACTGAGAGTATTTGCACAGTTCTCACCATGGCCTGAGATGGAGCTGCTGCACTGTGCCGGCGCAGTATCTCCTCTGTGTGAGCGAGCTGCTCTTGAAGCTTGTCTCGGCTCTGCAAGGCCTCATCCAGTCGCACATTCAGCTCACCCACTGCACCCGCTCTCTCCCCAAGCTGATGCTCGAGCTCTGCCATGTGCCGCTCATACTCCTTACAGCGCTCCTCACACAAGGAGAGTGCCCCTCGTAGGGCCACTGCCTCCTGACAGACACATGGGGATGAGGTGAGACAGGGAACAGACCACATTTATGCATCCACATTCATGCTCTAGGATCATTTTTGCCCTTTACATCACACTGAATATTAGACATAAGAAGTCTGATCTGGCTGTGAGGGCAAGTGTTTGTGTGTTACCTGGTTGTGATGGCAGTTGTGTGTGTGTGTGTGTGTGTGTGTGTATGTGTGTATTACCTGGCTGTGAGGGCAGGTGGAGGTGGAGCAGGTGTGTGCAGGCTCATGGATGCTGCTGGACTTAAGCTCCTGTCTGAGCCGCTGATTCTCACTCTCTAGGAGCTCCAGCTGCTTCTCCAGGTCTGTCGCCCCCTACACACACACACAAACAAACACACACACACACACACGTAAATGAATCCTGCTGAAAGACTGCACTGCTTTCATATGTAAACTAGGTCAGGCTCAGTCTCAAATTGTGACAGGGAGCGTCTCAGCTCTCACCGATAAAAACAGACAGAAAGAAAATGACAAAAACTGAATGTAGACACTGGACTCACTGTTACTGCAGTCATGAAAGTCACCTTATCTTAATAAAACCTCTCATTTTAAGATTAAAAGTATAGTCAGTGATTATAGCAAAAGTTATCTGAAGCTAGCTGTTTTGAAATTCAAAATGCAACCAAAAACGGGTGAGCTGCCGCAGCTAGGAGCCTGCACACTGGTACAAAAGGAGGAGCTGTCTTGAGCGACAACATATTTGACAGACAAGTGAAGACGTTAATGTCCTCAGTGGTCGGACGTTGGCTGTTCATATCATTTGGCTTTTTTCCCCCCTCCCTTTTTCAAATCTCAGGTGTCACAGAGATGAGCGTTAATCTTCTGAGCATATACTTTAATGACATTTGCCAGAACACCTTACCAAATATTCTGAAATCTGTCACTGAAAAAAAAAATGAAATGAGTCAGGGTAAATTTGGGTGAGCACGCTGTGAAACTGTGAAAAATGTCACCACATCAAATTTACCTAATTTTCATAAGAAAAAGACTGAGATGCTCAGAACCATCTGTTATGGCTAGAAGGGAACTCTGTGGTGATTTATATACATTTATGTGATCATATACAGTAGTAACGCATTATATTTGTAAGTTATATTTAATATAATATAATATTTTATTAAACAGTGCAAGAAAGATCGGACACGAATGCTCCACGCCCCGATGTGTGCTGGCTGAGTAGTTTTTGGGCTTTATGCTTGCGAAAATATTAAACACAACTAAACTAACAAACAGTTTGCTAGCACTTATTTATGTGACCCAGTGTTCAGTGCCTTGCCTGCATCTAATCAAAACAGTGATCTAGGTTGGATATAACAGCTGAGATGAGATTTGTGCTTTTGACTACCTCTCCTGACTGATAAGCTGCAGTGTGACGCATAAGGCCAATCCTCTCATTCATTAGTCAGAATTCGGGGCTGTTAATATGGGGTTACTGACCAAAAAAAGGCTGAGAAACCCTGATCTAAGCTAACTGGTCATCACACTGCTTATTACTCAGACAAATAAAGAAGTGAAAATGTCTGTCAGTTTTTTTTAAAAGGTAGAATTAATTATTTTAAAATGAGAAGGAAAGAGTGCAAATTTGTTTCTTTTAGTCAATAATTTGTGCAATTTCTGTCAAGACATTAATCCTGTATTCATCCTGCCTCCATCCTACATTCAAATTAGTGAATGACTGACAGGCAACCAGTCATTTCTGGGGGCAATGCATTACAAGGAGCTATGATTCTTCTGACAGGAACAAGGTTTTCTCAATTCTGTGCAAAACAGGGTGGACTTTACATTTATATTTATGGCATTTGGCAGACACCCTTATCCAGAGCGACTTATAATTTGTCACTGATATGTAAAATCTAACATTTTGTTTCATTAATGATTAATAGTTATACTTGTTATACTTGTCTTCACAGCTCACCGAACAACATTTTCATGGATAAATTTAAATGGCTATTAAATGTGTGATCCAACAGGCAGCGTATGTACTTTGCTAGTTTTAGTTATGCAAATTATTTATTACACATGGTGACAATTTAAACACTTGGCTTCAGTAAACTCCTCAGACCACTCCTGTAGCGCAAGTTCTCTGATTCCGGATGTTCCCCCTGTTCTCTAGTCTCCAGGTTACATCTCCTATCGCTTTCTAGTGTCAGCACAGACCAAGTCTCACTTACCAGCTCAGAGCGCAGTCTCTCCACCTCCTGAGTCCGGTCCACCAGTTTCTTCTCCAGCTCCTCAATCTGAGAGGAACACACACACACAGAGAAACACACACAAACACACACACCACAAAGTTTCACTGGTTACTTTACCACCGGCAAACATTATGATATGCATGTGTATATGAGGTGTGTGAACTGTCAGATAACTGCCCACTAAACTGTTATCAGAGACACTTTAGAGTAGCATGACCATAATGAGCATAACACGCATTCAATGATTGTTTTCAAAATATGGCAAAGGATACATAGAACAGTGTACTGACTGAGAAATACCTTAAAAGTACAGTTTGTAATGTAATGCATTTCTTGTCCTATAATTATCATATAATCATAATGATCCATTACATTCTAGCTATATTTATATTCATTTATATGGATTTATTGCCATAGATAAATTTAGTTAGCTAATGTAACATAACCTTGCATGGTTTATAAATATCTAGCTCACAATAGCTAGTTAGCTATAACAGTCAGCTTGCTTTCTGGTACAAGTGTCAAGTGCTATTTGTTAGCTATAAGTGCAAAATGCTATTTAAGCCAACAAGCTCCAAGGAAATGTTCCATGAACAGCGTTACAAAAATGAAAGATGCCCTGGTAACAATACTGGTATACAAATATTTTTATATTACTGTTATGCCAGGTCATATAACTGACATGAATGTTTATGAGCACATGCCTGCCTAGTGTGTATCGGTGTGCTCACCTGTGTGTGTAGCCCAGTGATGAGAGCAAGCTGGTGCACTTCTTTATGCCGAGGCTGTGCGTGAACTTTCCTCTCCGCAGCAATATCAGGATAATCCTGTGGATGCGGGGATCCTGCATTCAATCGCCGTACACCTACAAAACGCACACACACACACACACACACACACACATCCGTCAAAGAGTCAGTGAATGCAACAAGATCACTTCTCAACTCTCAGCTCCACTACAGATTATACACTAAACCCTGCATTAGTTCACTTACTTGTGTTGAAGCCAGCTTGGCTGAGCTGGCTGTCCTGTTCGAGAATCTCTTGATTGGTGAGTGGATGCTCTTGGCTTGTATCTGCTTTATTCTGTTGGTCTTGACTGACCTGCGGCGTGTGCAGTCGCTGTACAAGCTGCCTGTCGGTGGCGTCTTCGCTACGCAAACGAGCTTGGAATTCACACACTTTCTCTTGAAGAGCCTGTGAAACAGACAACACAAACTAGTTATATTACATTCTCTTCAGTGATGTATAGATTCAGCAATGTCGTGCATCTCTATCAAATCCTTGCACTACTTTGTATCACATCAATAATAGGGATGAGGCTTCTGCCTAATTTTAATATTCAAACATCCGTATAGTTAATAAATTGGGTGATGAGATCAACTATCTTTTCCCACTGCAATTAAACTTGAGTTGTTGGCTGCTTTAAAAGTATCTTTCAATTGCCGGGAGGTCGTAAGTTCAAATTATAATGATGCCACAGCCATCTGTGGCCAGGAGCCAGTGAAGGAAAATCAATCAGAGTGACAATATCCAATCACAGACGTCTATAAGCTCATGTGGAAGAGGGCAGATAGCTCTTTCCTCAGAGTGTGTTACTCCGCCCTGAGATAAAATAAATAAATTAAAAAATTAAAGTCATAAAAAAGGAGAAAATGAGCTTGCAACTACCTCAACACGGGATCAGCACATCCATGGCTGACAAAAATAAAATAAAATAAAATGCTAAGCACATTCACACAGAAAACTAGCAGAGTTGACTAGCAGCACTATAGAGAACGTTCTCTGTGGAGAGAATCACAGAGAGGACAAAAAGAGCTCACAGCTAAACACAAAGACGGAGAGTGAGAAGGGAGTGTGAGCGGATGATGGCAGAAATGGGAGCATGTGACCTTCTGTACATGTGAGGCACAGAGAGAGCCAAGAGACAAATATGAGAGCTAATCAGGCAGATACATTAAGCTCGGGCAAAACACAAGTCTCAGCTCTTTAATGTTCTTAATAGCTTAAGAGATCAACAGTGTAGACTACCCGGGGTCCCTGAAAACTGATGTGAGAAACACGGAGTTAGGGGACGGCTATATGCGCAGAAGACTTTATCGTCATAGTGGCAACGAGACAAACAAAAGCTATAAAATGAACTGAAAGGTTTTACTATTAAGCATGTAAGAACGGAACACGACGCAGCATGCTGTTATATAAAACTAAACCATGTAAGTGTGGTGTGATGAGGTCTGATGTGACACTGATGGTCTGATGGGTTACTTTCATCACCCCAAAGCTTGGACTTGATGTGATCTGAAAGCTTGGATAAAAGTGAGTTATTCTCTTTACACCAGAGTGATTTGCCAACAAGTACAATTTTTATTTATTAATGAATAAAAAACATGTCGTTTTTTTTTAAACTCTTTATAACATTTATTGATATGGAACGTCCATGAGACAAGTTCCTTGTCATTTAATTTATAGCAGCTATAAACAGTTCCCTCAGCAGCCTTGATTTTTTCTCTCTCCCTCTCTCAAAGTTAGTAAGACAAAAAAGCAGATTGTGAAGTTACAGAGAAACAAGAAAGTGCAAACTCCTCTGTCCTGAAGACTTTCCTGTGGTGGAAACCTTACTGACTGTTACAAAGTGCTGACACTGGAGACTCTTTCCACAAATGTTTACACAAAACTTCACAATAGCAACAATTATACATTATTCTTTGTTAAACAACAACACGTTTTTAAATTAAAATTAAAATCTATTCATTTTTAGACTTAAATTATGTAGTGTGCATGTAGTGTGAATTAGAGAGCGCATTAACCTATCATATATAAACCTCTCATTTAAATGACAGTCAGAACTACTGTCAGAGCTGTGTTACAGAAAATGAAGCAACACCTTCTGAGTAATCAGATTTGAGAGTTCAACAACAGTGTGGCATAATATTATACAGTACCTTGATAAAGACACCAGAGATGATGGAAACAGTGAAGAAGATGACGATGAAGATGCTGAGCAGCACAATAATAAAACACGGCAGAACTTCACTGAATGTCAGTCATGTTTAGCTCTAAACCAGACACATTAAATGCTTAACATAGAGCGTCAAATATACTCACACATGCCGGCTCGCTAATCTACCTGACTCAGTTGGACTGTACTGTAGAGTTGAGTTAGCTGGATGGTAGAGAGTGCAGAGCTCGAGTAAGAAATCCCGTTTTGCTAGGCGATAACACTATAAACTGAGCTCGATAGAATGTCAACATACTGCTGGCCGGGTACACAGTTGTGACACACATGCATGAGCGTCCCACGTCAAAGCTTTTGTGTTTGATCATAAAGTCGCTGCACATTCAAAGGAAAAACACTGGCCTCTCAAAGACATGAACACAGCTGGGGAGCATGTGATCAGCGACCAATCAGGGATGAGCATGAGATGTGAAGTGAAGAGACTGGAAACTCGGGTATGAAGCGCCCAGCTCATTCCCATTTATATTCTCTCACTCACTCCCTCACACTTACACAGACACACACACACACATACACAGGCACAGGCACACACGCGTGCATGCACGCAAGCACGCACACACACACACACACACACACACACACACACACACACACACACACACACACACAAAGAAAGACAGATACATGCAGGCAGGCAGACACACACACACACTACATTTGTGAGATATTTCAATGTCCTATAAGTACCTAATAAAGTGGCCACTGAGTATGTAGTGCATTATATGTCCAATACAATACACCATAACAAGTGTGTGTTGGAAATTAGCTGCTTACATCATCTTTAGCAATCACTTATATTTAATTAGAAAACACACAATAATAAAAAAAATTAAACTGAACCACATATACAGGGTTCATGCAATATGTAAATCTTATGAAAATCTGAAACAGTGAACTCTATTTCGACAGACCTGTAAACACATACAAACACACGTCTCTTCCTCTTGGACATGCTGATACTCTTTAAAACACACACTCTGCTTTACCCTTTTAAATATACACTCCTCTTTAAATATCCTAATAACATGGGATTGAAGTTAAATGAGCAGATAGAGAAGCAGAAATTCCCAAAAAGCCAGTATGAGAAGTCAAACAGGCTCGAGATTTCATTTATTACAAACAGCTTCAAGAAGGTGGTGTGTGTCAATCCAACTTGATCAGAAGGTGGGTGATGTTACCTGTATGAGCAGCTGCTGGTCAGAGAGGGTGGGATCGGAGAGGTCCGAGGTCAAACGGCGGCGTTGGAGAACTGGGTTTGGCAGCGTCAGGAAGGAGCTTTCCTCCTCACCATCGCTGATCAGGAAATCCACTGAGCTTGCTGCACATGCACGCACACATACAAACACACACACACACACACACACACACACACACTATATATATATATATATATATATATATTAGGGATGTAGCCAGATAAAAATAGAGAATAGACAGCTCACAAATTTTTTATTTTTAAAGAAAGCTTGCTGGAGACTACAGGTGTACATCGGGCCTCGTGTATGGCGGTATGCATCTAAATAAATCGTGCAAGTGGGAGGTTTTCACTTTCATATGGCACAAGCAAGGACGAAGACCAGAGAGCATGAGCTCCTGCACCATGCAATTACAATGCTCATATATTCATCCTTAATAACTGCCTGGTCAGGGTGGTGGCGGTTTAAATTAGAATAATGTTAATATTCTGGGAAACAGAACCAACTAAATTAGTTAGAAAATATTGCAGGCAGGTGCAAACAAATATTATAACTGTGTGAGAAGGATTGAAAAACAGACCCAAGCACATCTCTAGCTAAGACAAATTATGAACTCGAGTGATGTAACTGAGGTTGCGGAACTGTCAGAGACACAATTCACATACCAAGCTGACAGTGCTGCAATTTCTACATCTGGGGTTTTCCAGTGTTTTCCAGGGGCATAGCGGTAGGGCTCATATTTAATCAAAATGAAAGAAATGAAAAAACCCAGTTTAGATATGGATATACGGATATTATTAGGTCCCCCTAACATGCTTACACTGATTGGCTTTTTCTTTGATATTCATAGTAGCCCATTAACAGACATACTCTGTCTCCTTGTTTCACTTTACTATGTGCACAAGGAAGTGTGGAAGGATTTGCTCAACTGGCTGCTATAAATTTCCCTTAGCCTACCTTAGTCTTCTGGCTCCAGAAGGCTTCGCAAAATCAAAAACTTCAAACACACCTTGGCTGATGAACTACATTTGGAATATGGGGGAAATTGTGATCCTTTACGCTCTGGACAAACTATTTGTTCAAAGATGGAGAAGATTACAAACAAAGCTGTACTCGTATCATGTACTGATCTTCCTTTCCTTTCTCTAGATGCTCCCTGTCCATCCATTTCCACATTAACAAATTCAAGGTCATCTGGGCACCGTGGAAACAGGCACAGTGCGATAAACACAGTATGCTAACAGATAAAGGGCTTCTGCGAGTGACACATTAACCTAACGTAGGTGCCTGCATAGATGTGTGTGTCTGTGTGTGTGTGTGTGTATATATGTCTCTATTTACTGCACTTTCTCAATCTACTGCACAGGGCTTCAGAGTCTTATCATGGGAAAAACAATCATGGCTCTGTACTCCTACAAGCCCTGACTACACACAAAACAAGGCAGTGATTGAGACGGATTTCAGTTTCACCTGAAACTTTTTGTAATCGCTGCTGAAGGCTACAGAGACAATTCTGGAGGAAACACACGCACACAGCAGACATTCGGAAGGTGTAAGGCTTGTAAATTCAATAACACAACAGAATAATGACGTCAAATAGAACCTGTGGCTTCATGCTTTCGAGATGGGAAGGGTGAACACAATACGCTTGCCATTCAAGTGGTTAAGGTAGTGATCACACTGTTGCTAAGCAACTGGGAAGCGTGTACGCAGAGCATGGCTAACTAAAGCCGGCTTTACAAAGTACGATTTTGAAAAATTGACCAAAGGCGGCATATGACAATGTTCCAGCACTGTCAGACATGTTTGATTGAAAAGTCAGAGTGTGACCACTGCTATGATACTAATATAAAAATAACCAATGGGAGGACGGCATAGGATAGTGCCAAACTCATGGGACAGCTACACATATGGTTGGGCACGAAGAAGTTAGGTCTACAAACAATGTAAATGCGGGATGACACTTTTAGAAGTATTAACATACCCCTTAGATGTGTTGGAAGTTAGAAAGAAGATAAAAAGATTATAGAGCTATAACTTCACTTTATCGATTGCAACTGAATTTTCATGGGCTCTACCAGGTTGAGACATCAATACTGCATCACAGGTCATGACCTCTGAGCTCTCCAAACTACAAGTGTGAACTGTTTATATGGAATCTTTTTGTAAATGCAGCAAACACGGTTCTCAAAAGGCATGTGCCAGTGGGAGTTTTCCCATTGTGAAAATGTCTTAATTATGGTTTATGATATCTGCAATTTAATACAATATGCTGAGCTCACATGGGTGGCAGAGTGTTTATGCAGCTGGAAAGCCATTTCTCAGAACTCGAGTCTTGAGGGATTGACTCCTCTGTGAAGGTTATATGTGATACTTGCATTAATTTAGGTACCTTACAAGTCAGTGGTCTTAGAGGAACAGCCTGTCCTTCAGCTGCTCACCTGTCCAGAATGTTAGCCAAGACGTCACTTTCTGAATCAAAAACTGGGACGTGACAGTTTGGAATTATCCATGATAATGACACTGCGGGTTAAATATTTTGGTATTTCATATAACCGACTCTTATCTATAGCTCGTATGTACCATTGTCAACATCAGCAGCTTCGCAGGACAAAAATGAATGAACACACACAAACATACCTCAGCATTTTAACAAACCTCCTTCAATCTCTAAAGAGAAAGAGCTTTACCTCGAATAAGTGTAAATGCTTTCTCCCTCATTCAGCCTGATATCCTTTCCTTCTGTCGCATTCTTGTCCTCCACTTCTCTCCTTTCCTCTCCTCTCTGACTGAGCTAGCCAAGCACACACACACACACACACACACACACACACCTACCCTCGCTCACTTTCATTCACACACACGTTCTTGTCATCCGAAAAATGTCGCCACACTGGTTTGAGCGAAACCACGTGAGCGCACTCACCGTCCAATGAGAGGTCTTTGTTCCAGAGCTCCTGCAGGCAGGGGGTGTGGCCAAGGTCCCACGTCTTCCTTGTACCAAACATGACCGCCGGGCCAAGCTGAGCGTACCGCTAAAGTTGGGGGGGGAAGAGAGAGAGATAATCACAGCACTGCCCAGTGCTTGGTTCAAGCTTTATATGAAACAGAGCATAAAACCTCTTCTGCAGGTGACTATGTTTCCCATGACTCCATGCTACATAGAATATTTCAGATTCCAAGGCGTTACGGTTCTGATTAATCAGATAACTGATCACAGCTTTCACATACACACTGTAAAATCAATGTGGATGGGAAAAAAAAAAAAACATGATCAAGTATAATGAAAGGTATATATGCCTTCCATACTTGGACGGACACAAACACACACACACACGGTCACAAACACACAGACACACGCACACACGGATGCATGCATGCACACACGGAGCCGCGCGGACACATGCATGCACATAAGGAAACACACGCAGACCCATGCCCACATGCACACACACTCAGCTCATTTGCAGCTTTATAGCACAAACAGGAAGAGCCTGAGGCTCTACTGCCTTTGCTCTCAATCCAACTGACAGGACAGATTTTCCAGGATCGTTACAATGCTGTGGAAGTCACACTGTGACATTATCATACCCGAAACCAGGGGGTCTCCAGGGGGTCCTGTGCACTAAGAGCTGGTGTAACTACCTAATATTTATCTGAAGACCAAAATCAGGTCAATAAACTGGTGGAATTAGGTGGGGCTCCTGCTTGGAAGGATTTGTAACTCTGCAGTCACACAAGCCCTTTGCTGATAAGACTGAAGACCCCTGCTCTAGCTCATTTACATTCCACAGTATCACTTGGGGTATGTTCTCAATGCATTCAAAAAACAAGAACCATCCCAAACAGGAACCAAGATAAGCATTTCTAGTTCATTTTCCACCAACAGGAGCAGTCACAGTGCTAATAATAAAAGGAACTGCATCATCCTGGCACACAGTGACACCATTTTCCTGTCAGGTTTAACAAGAAGAGATGTTTGGAATAACATTGTTTCTACTTGCTTAAACCAGCTTCTACGGGCTGCAAAAGAATAACAAAAAAAAAAAAAAAAAGGCTTGCTTGATGTAGACTTTTGAAAGATGAACATTATATGTACACTAGCGCTGCAATGAGCAGTATAAATAAATGATCATGTAGATTATGAAAAACTGCACAAGCCTCTATTCCTGTGTAGAAGGTAATACCACAGTGAAGCCACTGGGGGTGGCAGCGCTGATAAGACTACGCCACATAGCACTGTGCGCAAAGCTGTTTTCATGCACAACACTGTTGGAAGGAACACGGTTTTAAAGAACACAAAACAGACTGAAGGATTACACTTGCAACGCAGATGTCTGCTTAGATAACAAGAAGCCGAACAGAGCAGTCAGACCAAATGCAGAAAAAAGGTTTTATGTCACTGCACACTGAGTTCATGTTAACATGACCGATAGAAACACAAGCGCTCTGGCAGCAACGAGAGAGGAATTAATAGAAGCCAAACCTTAAACGCTAATAGTTTCACTCATATAGTAAAAGCATGGTACAGTGCAGTCTACACAAGGCCGAGATACTTCGTAGCAGCACGAGCACTGAAAATTCAAACACCTGAAAGCTCCTGCTTGGGGACTGAAATATACTAAATGGTTGATGGTATAGCATCATGTTACATTTTATTCAAAAGGCTTGATATTTTTTGCTGTAAAATATGTGCAGTTATTTTACCATATGCACGCTGAGCCATTTCTCTTAACACGTGTCAATAATTACAACATTAATTTCTTTCTGTACAAAAAAACATTCTGTATATTCAACAGAATACATCAGCTATCCAATTACTCTCAGGTATCAGGAGTCACAAGCAACACACACACACACACACCTGCTTTCCTGTTTTCCGGTAACCTGTGGTATGGATGTGTCGATCCCGCTCCCGCCAGCCTTTGTGAAAAAGTGATCCGACCCAACCCAACATCTTTCCTACTGAAATGCTGATGCTCAGCTTCTACACTATCGCGGCGAAGGAGGGAGTGAAGAAAGGCCAAGTGGAGGGAACGGGAACACAGCCGTTTGCTGAGATGCAAGAGAATTGCTGCATGTTCGTGGTTGTGATTACCCATAATCCTTTAAACCTATCAGCAGATGGCCTCCTCCCTCCCTCCACCTCTTACTGTGGTCAAGGGCGAAGCAGACCAGACATCCTGGGCCAAATCCAGAAGTGAGTTAGCACCTGTTCCAAAAAACCTTTCTCTCCAATACTACAGAAGTCCTCTGTGCCCCCTGTCTCTAAGGTCTGGACTGGGTGGATGGGGCATAGCATCATTTGCTAAGGACTCATAAAAAACAATAAAGTGTAGTTCATCAGCCTGCCTTAATGGTGTATTTCAGCCCAAAATAAAATGTACACAACTTTCCTCTCAGCACAAAAGCAGTATTCAATGTTTTATATCTGCATTAATTTTAATTCATGAAAAAACAGCTAAACATGTAAGGGAATATTAAATGTTACAAGGGAATCTTACATGATTTTCTAGGTTCAAACGCCATACCTAGATAAATCACACACTCACCTCAAACTGCTTTAAGTTATTCACGTGTGTGCCGGTCTGGGAAAACCCATCAGATGCCGCTGTGAGAATTCAATTTGGAGGAGAACAACCAAAATGACGAAAAATGATGAGTCTTCCAGTCAGAAATATATTCTGACCTCTATTTAAAAAAAATTAAATGATGTGGAAATGCGTCCTAACCATGCCTTGGCAAACTTTCCCACTGTAACCTGGGAATTCTTTGTAAATAAAGTTGTAAAGGGTAAAGTTGTAAATAATGTTTTTTTCCCCCATAAATAGATTAGGTTATAAATGCAGAGGTAGGCAAAATCTTTAAATGCAATTTTCTCCTTTTTTTCTAACTTTTGGGGGTAAACAGAATTTAAAAAGCTACTTTACTTGTGATTGAGATCTGTGCAACTGATGTTCCAATTTCAGTTCAGGAAAGCCTGTAGTTTTCAGAACTATACGGTAGCAGTAGGAGGAGGCGGAGGAAATGTCAACATTTGGCCATGTGTATGGCTTTCCCAGGCTGCCACACACAAACAACAAATAAAATGAAACAAGAAACAAAATGGCTACCATTACAATTTTTTTTTCCAGACAATAATGATATCATTGAGTCATACAATGCCAAAACCATATGGCTAATGCAGTTTGAGACAAATCTGTGAAGATTTCAGCCTGCTGATAAATTACGTCATGAGCTTGGTTAGCCTTGTAGCTTTATTACAAGCCTTGAGAAGCAAAATTCATATAACAAACATGGCTTGACTGAGCCAGTGAGTTTCCTTAACCTTGTGTGATTTTCACTGATGACCATTAGAGGGCTGCAACATTCCTGAGAGTTCACATAGATATAATAAGGTCAATGTCATGGAGTCATTTATCATGGGACGACCTAAATCCATTCAACACACACTCTCTCCTGGATCAGCATCTCTGCTCTCTTCTCCCTCTGTGTAGAGTCAGGTTACTCTCAGGAGACTGAGCCAGTGTGGGAGCTTCAGCACAAAAAGCTCGCTGCTCCCCAGACGAGCGAGATTCTGCACAGAACACGGCACCTCAGCACTACTATTAAATAAGCATATCAGGCACAACACATCCTGAAACACATAATTTATGCCTTAGCCTAATTGATTTATGCCTGTGTGTTGATGTTTTAACAGTAGCTGTGCTACACCAGCAGCTGAAGGAAGGCACAACCTCTTTACTTTGGAGCTAACATAACATTAAAAATACTGCAGCATCATCATAGCAGGAATGCCTGTACAAACAAAAGCTCCTTATAAAGTCAATTAAACGTTGTAAACATTAAGCATTGCTATGAAACATGTCCTTTGTAAGGATGGACTTCAAAACATAGTTTCCAGAATACTCAGAAAACAATATATCGCTAACAGGACAAAAACTGAACTAGACTACAGTGTTGGAGACATATTTAGAGCCAATAAAAACAAAATAAAAAATTTCCAACACATTAATGCAACATACAGTGAAACAAAAGCAAAGTTCAATATCTATTATTTTCTCTAAGCAGGTAAATTAAAAGGGGGTGTGTCTTATAGTCTAGAGCAATAATGTCCAGAAAATGCAGTATTCCATGCATGTGTGTGCTCATGCATCTATGTAGCTGTGTTTTAGTGGCTTCAGAAAAAAGTGTCAGAATTGCAAAATTCAAAAGCAAGAAAGAAAATCACATTTAAATGTTGAAGATTTAATGTTGTTGTTCTAGTCACCAACCAAAAGTTAGAGTACATGTCTCCTGAAAGTTTACACCAAAATGATCTTTGTTGCTTGACAAATAGTTCACACGATAAATGAATGTGAGTGGTGCAACTGGAAAGCGCTCGCCCTGTAGTCTGTACCCAATTATGGGCGTCTGTGAGCCCGTGTATGCGGAAGAGGGCAGAAAGCACTTTTCTCCAAGCAGTTAGGAAATATGTGGTTAGCTGGTTTCACGCGTCTCAGATGAAGCACACGTCAGCTTTCACCCTCCCTGGTTGGTAGCTGTTGTGAAATATGGGAGAGCTGGCTGGTGGGTGGGAACTGGCAGGTGGAGAAAAAGGGTGGGGGGGGGGGGTGGGGGGGGTGATTTTGAAGCTCCAATGTGCTGCCCATTGCTATGTTTTGGTTGCCCCAAAACCTGACAAGGACTAAAAGTGGTAGCTAACTTAATATAATAACATATTTTGTGCTAGTTAGCTAGTTCAATGCATTAATGGGACTAAAGGAAACAAAGTAGTATATGAATTCCAGTGGAGGGGATGCCTTTGTCCTAATCCTTTACTTAAAAGGTTTCTAATGTAGCACATCATGCTTCTGACCTCGATAAAATGTCAAAGACCATCTCACATATGACCTGTTGTGTTCTGTCCTCGCATCGGAAGTAAAAGTTATTCTTCACGTCTAGCTAGCATTTATCTACTCTAGCTAGGTTGAAGTGTGAAGCGACGTACTGTGCTAGCGGGAGAGGTTTATGACGGCTTTGTGCTGCAACTACATTTTGCTACAGTTACTGAGGTGCGAAACATCACCTTGACGCGTGCTCAGTTTAAATGAAGCAACATACCAGATAAAAACTGTTTTGCAAAAGTCAGTAGGAATTAGTTTTTTTTTTTCCTCTGGTTGTTTAATCTACCAGGCAGCTACAAATAAAAATACTAAATGGCCGGTTATGAAAACTGGCTGTCCTGGGTGCACGGGCTACTGAGTTGTCCTACTTTATTTGTATCTCATATAGAAACAGTTTGTAATTTTGCTGCCTGAGAAATTAATTGAAACAAAAACATTGCACGTCTCCCCCTTTTTCTCTTTCCCCTACCTCCCGTTTGGAAACAACACCTGCCTAAGGAAAAGACAAAGAGCCGAGAAGCTGTACTTCAACCGGGGGCTAATTTCCAAGACAGAAAATTTCCAAGACAGTCTTAAAATGAAGAAACTAGCCTGATCTACAGTACAGCAATATAAAAATCACATTTAAAGGCTTTTTTTCGGAAATATTATCATTAAAAGGTCATTTAAATTACGCATTAAGTAGTTCATTTCCAACAGTCACTTTACATGGGGGGGAAAAAAAAAAAAATATATATATATATATATATATATATATATATATATATATTCCTAGAACACCCTCAATTCTTTATGCACGATGAAAAATCATGATGTTGCAACATGACTGTTCTGTCGGAGGGAGTATATAATTATAGAACAATTCATATTGAAAGCATTTCATTGATATGAAAAAGGCAACAATACATCCAATGGAATGTAATAATCAGTTAACAGGCTGTGACAAGAGACCAGAGAGCTATGACTGACAAAGAGCATTTCATTAGACCAGCCATAAGCATCAATTATTCAACACACACACACACACACACACACACACACACACACACGATCCGCTCCCTGTATGGTGTGCCATAATGAAGCCAGCAGGCTGCTGCCCTCTGCAGTGTATCACACATCAGCCTTTGTCTCATGTATACACACACACACAAACACACACACACACAGATGACAAGATGACAAGTTTACACAAGATGAGAACAATACAATGTGCTGCTCCTGAGTGTGAATGAGTCGTGAGTGTGAGTGAATATCACAGGCTGTACATTTCTTAGATATAAAACGGTCACTGCCGCTGCTATAATTAGGAGCTAGCAGCACTCGAGCTAACAAATGCTCCATTTACAACAGCCAAACGCTACGGCATATCAACACCGTCCATCCGTACTCACCTCCCGGCTCTCTTCATCCCACCACCGCCATGGAGAGGAGCACACACACTCTGACTGTACACACACCACCATGCACGGTCACACTGCCACCAGCTCCCCCCCCCTGCACTCCCATTCTCTCTCTCTCTCTCTCACAGGCACACACACTTTCCCTATCTCTAACACTATGCTTTCACTTGCTGTTCCTTAGTAACGGAAATGGAACAGGCAGCACTGCGCATCTACCCCTCCTCACCATCTTTTCCCCAATGCTCCCTTCATTAGCTGCACGAATAAATATTTTAACTACAGAAGACGCTTTGGTCCTCCTACCTAGCCTTTCCTGTGTGTGTGTGTGTGTGTTTGTGTGTTGGGGTCACATGGCAACCTACTTTTGGCCTGATATTGAAGCACATCATCACACATACAAAAGTGTAATACAGACACGTCTATACTAGGGATGTAACCAAATAGGAATGAACAGATTGAAGAGAGGTAATGTGTTCTAAACAAATACAAATACATATATGAATAGTAGGTGCACTATTCTTTCTTTCTTTCTTAACAGAAAGGGTCACAGGACATCTGGTCGAGACTAGAGGCGTGCATCAGGACTGCGACTCGCAGGACTGTGACTCGCAGGATGAAGATAGCGTTCGTTTACAAACAGGTGGAGTGTGATTCTTTTTTGGTCTAGCTTCAGTAGTTTGCTCCATGAGCTTGACCTAAACACCGTCTTATGGAGCTAAACACATATTTCTACCATATTTCTGTACAAAATATGTTTTGTTGACAGAGCCGTTGCTCCACAGCCCATGCAGCCCACACGCACTGTATCTCTCTGCTGGGCTCTCCAAAATAACCATTTACATTTCAAAAATATTAACTTGTACGTTCATTGAGCTTATTTCTCATCATTGTAAAAAGAACTTTTAGGACTAGAACTTTAAGAACTTATCACATTACTGTATGTAAACACTTACAATATTTTATAGTTTGGAAAGCCCTACCACTGACATTACCCCGGCAATGACATCTTTTCCCCTCATCCCCTGAAAATATTCCAGCCCTAATTACAAAAAAAAAAAAAAAAAGAGCACTTTCCCATGCTAATTGAACAGAGTTCACACATAGTGGTTGTGTATTAAGAGCCTATTCATTCTCTCAGATACAGCACTGATACACTGACCTCATTTACTTCAGAAACGCAGCTCTCCAGAGATGAAACACTCTCGCACACACACAGAGAAACACTTCCTCGCTTGCCTCCCACTGCTCAGTAACTGGGTTACAAACACAAACACCATTAAAGAGAAATCTGAGCCATGGTGGAGCAGCTTCCCTATGAGAGACTCTGGTGTAAAAAAGCATAAAAAGTAATGTGCAAAGCCATTTCTAATCATTTGGGTCAGGCACCTTCACACCTATTAGTCTGCTTCTTGAGTTCAAATTAGAGCAAAATTGTAACGTGCTTGTCCTAGGCTAGTGATTTGTCCACCCCTGACACGCTCACTTCAAGATACTTTATGTACCATTAGAACATAAAATATGGAAACAAGGACGGATGAATAATAAATATACAAATTAAACCGAATCACTTCTAATGTACGATTCAGCCTTTCGCACTTTGGGTCGCACCTCGTACCCGAGTCTGATGATCGCAGACTGATAACAAAGCTTATCTTGAGGAAAATCATTTGGTTTCAAGATGGCTGTTATCGTTTTTAGCTCTGCAACTTCCTTTTCTTTTTGCATTTTTATAGATAATAGACGATCATACATTTGAGTTCTCAAAAGTCAAATGCTGAGTTTCCTCCCTGGAGATGCTTTGCCAGGCCTTCACTGCAGCCACCTTCAGGTGCTGCTTGTTTGTGGGTCTTT
>CM075008.1:22075910-22090545 GCA_037576675.1 Pangasius sanitwongsei
TCTGTCAGCAGTCACATCATCAATAAACACCAGTGAGCCCGTTCCATTGGCAGCCATACATGCCCATGCCATAACACAGCCTCCATCATGTTTGACACATGATGTGGTATACTTTGTATCATGAGCTGTTCCTTTCTTTCACATACTTTTCTCTTCCCATCATTCTGGTACAAGTTAATCTTGGCTTCATCAGTCCAAAGAATTTTATTACAGAACATGGGAGGCTTTTTTAGATGTTTTCTGGCAATGATATTTTTTGTCATATCGCACCTATTAGGAAATAATCTTCTGAATTTTCGACCAAAAAATTAGAAAAAAAGAGAGAGAAAGAGAGAGAGATGTGCTTACAGACTTAGAGAAGCTCTGAAATAACACAGCATTAAAGGGGAGAGCATCAAGCCTGAAGAAATCAGATTAACCCCTCACTGCTTGTTAAAGAACTCAGCACTGTTTACTGTCTCACACACAAACAGGATTTTACACACACTCCTGAGAGTCTAACTATATACAGGACACCAGGGCCAGAGAGAGAGAATTTCAGAGAGCACATTAACACAGTGCTGGTAACTGGTGTCCACTCCCCTCTTTCACTAAAGAATGCATTAATAAGCAAGTTAATGTTTCTGTGCAACTCTTTCTGCTTCACCTTTAACATTCCTCAATCACAGATCACAAGCTTCTTACGCAAGAGCCACGTCACACCTAACACATCCCTCTTTCTCTCTAGGAGAGAGAGACAGAGAGAGAAGGGGACCGAGACAAAGAAAAATAGCCATGCTGAACAATGAACTAGAAACTCCCATATCAATAATACAAGTCATACAATACCCAAAGTCATTAAACAAAACATTCCCACAGCAGCACATTTAACATCAAAGAGATTGAAAATAACAAAAGCTATTTCATTTTACAGTGAGAGTGGTCACCATTGCCACCCATGCTGCGGTCAGTGATTAAACAGTCTGATATTTATGTAACTACAATGATTCAGTACAGCTTTCACTAGGCAAAAGCTTGAATGCCTCCATGCCCCCGTCACTGGGGCTTACAGGTACAGGTACAGAAGCCACACCTCTTTCACTGGGGCTTACAGGTACAGAGGCCATGCCTCTTTCACTGGGGCTTATAAGTACAGAGGCCACGCCTCTTTCACTGGAGCTTACAGGTACAGAGGCCATGCCTCTTTCACTGGGGCTTATAAGTACAGAGGCCACACCTCTTTCACTGGAGCTTACAGGTACAGAGGCCACACCTTCTTTACTGTGACTTACAGATACAGAGGCCACATCTCTTTCTTTGGGACCAACAGGAAGAGAGGCCATGCCTCTTTTTTTTGGGACTAACAGGTACACAGGCCACACCCCTTTCTTTGAGACCAACAGGTACAGAGATCAAGCCTCTTTCATCGGGACCAACATGTACAGAGGTCACACCTCTTTCTTTGGGACCAATGGGTACAAAGGCCACACCTCCTTCATTGAGACGAACAGGTACAGAGACCACACCTCCTTCACTGGGATTAACAGGTACAGAGGCCACACCTCTTTCACTGACACTGACAGACACCAAGGTCAAGCCCCCTTTACCGGGACTGAAGGGTACAGAGGCCAAGTCCCCTCCATATGGACTGACAGACATAGAAGCCACACCTCTACGGGACTCACAGGCACAGCAGCCACTCCCCCTTCACTGGGTCTGATAAGGCTTCTACTCTCCGAAGCGAAGACTACACTGTTTCACACAAAAGCAAATGACACTGTATTGGACTGAAACTGCTCTTAATTCTACCCTTAAGAATCACAGATTGCTTTAACACATACTGAGATGCTTACCTTATTGCATCAACACTACATAACCCCTCTTCATCTCTCATCTTTAATAAATTTATACAATATCAGCATCATGGAAACCCCAAAAGCACTATTTGACCTGAGCCTATTACACCAAGCAGAGAATAATTTGTTTTTGATCATTAGCTCATATGCATCAACTGCTCTCTCTGTGTGCACACTTTCTCCAGTCTCTCACCTGGGCTCTCTTCCTGCACTCAGGTACCTCCAGCTGGGTGGTGGTGCATGACCTGTGTCGGCCCTGGCTTCCGCCCCTGACAGGATTTCCCACTTTCCTGCGCTGTGTATAGGGTGATTTTTTGCTCGGTTTCTCACTGTACTCTGCTGCCTTGGCTTCATGAAGGTTCACAGCCTTCTGTCTTTTCAGCAGGCTGTGGATGGACAGCAGCAGCAGTGTGCACAGCACGTACATGATCTCAGCGACTAGCACAAAGCACTTTCAGGTTTTCTGTAACACCCAGTTGCACATCGAGTCCTCAGGGGGACATTCAACCTGTTCCTGCTACACAGGGAGACTGTAATGCTATCTTCTGGTGCGTGTTACAGCTGTCTGTAATATCAGCTGCTGCGTTGGCGATCTTGGTGTTCAGTCAGAAAGCCTGGAGTGAAAAATGAACAACACCTCACAGCCACAGAGATCAATGTCTAATGAAGTTCTTCTCTTTTGTTCAGTCCAAAGACAAAGTTCACTCCTGCAATATATTTACTTTTCCCCTGTCTCCTACTGTAAATCCATTCCCTAGGATTCAGCAACCGAATCGCCTTTAAGCACTCACTGAGAGTGTGGCGTGACATCAGAACGGAGCTGCTCCTAATGCTCATTTAGATAATCCACTGTCCTCGTGTCCCTAATGTGACTGTCTCAGGCAGGGTGCATGCACTGCTTTTATAGCTTGTTACTGCTTTCATAGCTGAAGCTGGTCATGCCCCGCTCACCTGGATACACAGACACACCCCTTATAATACTATGAGCTCTTCTCTGGAAAAAAAGATACAGTGTTCGAGTCCAAAGTCCTTTACATCCACCCGAATAACACTCCTTTACAGAACCCTGCCAGGTCACGTAGCCGAGTTAATCTTTTCTATATTGGAATTAATCAAACCTCTGCATCAAAATAATCACATAAAGTCATGACTCTGATACTCAGAGCCTCAGCACCATTTACTCCTAGAATATTCAAACTTCCTGTTTGGAGGAACAGGTGAGCACCTGGGGACAGTTGTACATCATCCTCATCCGGTCCCACAGGGAGACCCACCGGTCCCGTCCCGTCCCGTCCCCCCCCATATTATTATTTTTTTTTACACAGCCTCTTCCAGGCAGAATGATGAGTGTGACATGTTCTTTCCATTTTAATAATGAATTTAATGGTGCTGCATAGGATGCTCAAAGTGTGAAATTTTATTTATAATCAAATTGACTGATACTTTTCCAGAATTTTGTCCAGGATGCTGTTTAGGCATGCTCTCTAACTCTGGCAACTCCATTTGACTATGTGGCTTCTGATGTTGACTGGTTGCACTAAAGCTAATTTAGGGGTTTCACAGCGCCAATGAATACTTACAGTATGATATCACTACATTTCTGTTTTTTTATTTGCAATATTCTGATTGTAATACTACAAAATATGGAAATGTTAAAGGAGGGTGTACATACTGTATATACACCAGGCACTGTACCAGCACAGCATCCTTAATTGGTTGAGGGCTTTAGAGAGATGAGCTAAATATAGCGTGACCCATATTATCAGTACTGTGGCAATCACTGCAATGCCACCTGATGGGACCTGACACTCTCAATCAAAGCAGGAGAATTCTGATGGCCTGACTGTCTAGTGGCACATTTTACAGACTGTCACATGTTTAAACTGTATTCGTTTGGAAACTGAACAGAGAAGATGCGGATGGTACTGTTCTATGTAACCTGAGTCGATGTGCATATGGTGATGAAAGACTTGAACAGTTATAAGCTATATGAGTTCTTCATTTAGTTACAAAACACAGATACTTTAGATGTATCCCAAAAGCATGATATCCACTGCGTCATGCTTTTGCCTTGAATCCTCCCATAAAAGTCAATCAATTACAGCTCAACATGGCTGCTTCAACCCTGACCATAAAGATGTCACTGAAGTGCTCCAAAGTCTAGACAAACCACGGATGGAGAGGGCATGCCAAGACAATAATAAATCTTTTGAATCATAAAAATATCATGTTAAACTTAATATAAAGTAATAAATTATCAGGAGACCTCATCTCCTGAGCCAATTCTCTTGTATTATCACCAGAATAAAACCAGATAAGAATTATAGAAGTTTCCAAAGGAAGTCCACACCAGAACGTCTAGCAATACTGTTGTTTCATCAGTATTGTTATCTCAGCATTTGCAGAGACCTTTAGAGCATCTGCCCCTTCTCAGGCATGGTGCACACACTGCTTTATAACTGGTTATTGCTTTCACAGAGGAAGCTGGTCATGGTTCATTCACCTGCATACACACAAACACACCCCTGATAAAACTATAAGCTTTCCTCTGGAAAAAATGATAAACACTGCTCGAGTCCATGGTCATTCATATCCACCCGACTGACACTCCTTTACAGAAACCTGCCATGTCACGTAGCTGAGTTAATGTTTTCTTTGTATAATAACAACACTGATACTCAGAGCCTCAGCACCATTAACCTTTAGAATAATTTTTCCCCTAATGCACTTGATTGGACGTAGACTTGAACGTGTAAGCTCCTGGGGACAGTCTCCTTCATCCTCACCCTACTCACTCATCCTCCATCCGCAATCCTATTATGTCCATCTGTCACTGTTATACAGTCAAAAGTCCCACTGACTGTATTTAATACTTGTATGTAAAATGAAGGAATATAACAAAATTTTAGCCAGCAGGTTTTGCCCAAAATTGCACTTTTCTTTTCTGAGTGAGCGAGTGGGAAAATAATTTTGTAGTGTTACCACCTGGAATTCAAATAGACTTCAATTGGATTTTTACCATTTGATTTACACAAAATGTCTGACATTTGAAGGTGCAAAATCTTTTTATTTCAACACAAAGATTAATTAAACAAAAAAGCATTCGTTAACGGGTTGTGTAAGTATTTACTCCCCTGGGTCAATATTCTGCAGAACCAGCTTTTGCTACAATTACAGCTGCAGGTCTTCTAGGATGTCTCTGTCACCTTCGCACATCTGCCTGATCCTGATATTGTTGCCCATTCTTCTTGACAAAATTGCTCAAGCTCTATCAAATTTGGCAGAGATCACTGGTGAACAGCAACTGTCAAGTCCTGCCAAAGATTCTCAGTTGAACTGACGTCTGGGCTGTGACTGGCCCATTCTAACACATTCAGCGTCTTGGCTTTGAACTACTCCAGTGTAGCTTTGGCAGTATG
Source organism: Pangasius sanitwongsei (assembly GCA_037576675.1). NCBI lineage: Eukaryota > Metazoa > Chordata > Actinopteri > Siluriformes > Pangasiidae > Pangasius > Pangasius sanitwongsei. The sequence continues at coordinate 22,081,165 of CM075008.1, forward strand.
CTTAGGGTGGTTGTCTTGTTGGAAGGCAAACCTCTGCCTCAGTCCCTTCTAGGATTGCAGTTTCCCTGCTGAAGAAAAGCATCCCTGCAACACGGTGCTATCGCCGCCATGTTTCACCATGGCGATGGTGTTCTAACATTTTATAGGTGTAAAATGGATGTACATGTTTAATTTGTATTTGTTTAAAAGAAAGAATAGAATAGAAGAGAGGGATTGTACCATTCTATGTTGTTGTTCTTTCGGCTGCTCCCATTTGGGGTCGCCACAGTGGATCACCGTCCACTGTCTGCAAATTGATTTGACAAAAGTTTTATACCAGATGCCCTTCCTGATGCAACCCTCCCCACTTATCTGAGCTTGGGACCAGCACTGAGAGTGCACTAGCCTGTGCACCCCCACTGGCTGGGGTTGGCGCCCAGCGTGGGGCTCAAACCCACAATTTATTAAAATGTACTTTTTGTGACATACACCAGGGCAATAGGAATTCTTCCTCTGGTTACAAAAGTGAGTTAGCTTAGATTAGATGATATCCATCGCTTTATGCTTTTGACCAAATCTTCTGAGAAAGTCAATCAGTTACAGCCCAAGTTGGCTGCTTCAACCCAGAGCATAAAGACATCATTTATTCGCTCCAAAGCCTATACAAACCACAGATGGAAATAAAAAAAAGCCAATAAAATCATAAACATATCTTACTAAACTAAATATACTGTTTAGTAATATGCTTTCAGCAGACCTTATCTCATGGCCGAGTGCCAATATCCCCTTTACAGCCTAATTCTCTCGTATTATTACCAGAATAAAAGTAGATAATGAACAAGTTTTATATGACAAAAGAAAGTCCACACCAGAATCTGTAGTAACCCCGTTGTGTCATCTAATCTGCAAGCTGTAACATAATACTGAAATAACACTTTATAGCAGTTATTCTCTGCTTTTAACCCCAGTGTTCCACCTCCTAAAGTGATATAGATATGATTACTCTCCAGGCAAATTTCCATAGATTCTTGCTTATAATGTTCACAAGCAGCTAACACCTCTTATACACGCTACTGAACCTCAGCATGTCAATTCACTGCAGAGACTTCAGGACAAATCTGCCTTCCAAACTTCACATCAGCTATGACTCACTATTATCGGATATTACAGGATTACAGAAAATATGACAGGGTGGAAAAAGAAAGGAGGGGGAGGTTTAGGTTTTGAAAGCAGAGTTGGTGAGAGAAACACACACGCACACACGGAAAAAGACGCACTCAATCATCATTACAACAAGAAGCTGGGGGGGGGGGGACAGAGAACCAGACAGATGGACAGAAGAAGAGAGACACAGGAAGAGAGAAAGTCAGAGAAAGACAGAAACAGACAGCAAGAGAGAAACAGACACACATGGAAGATGATAGACATAAACAGAGGAAGAAGGAGGGAGGCAAATGGGCAAAAAGGGGAGAGACAGACAGGCATATGAGAGACAGACACAAACACATACAGAGGCAGTGAGACATAAGTAGAAAAGAGACAGACATAATGAAGGAATAAGCCAGAAGGAGGGAGAGATAGAGACAAAGACAAAAGTTAGAATCTCTCTTGGTCATGAGCAGTACATTTGGCAAGGCAGTCCTTACATGCCCAGTATGTGTATGTGTTTTATTTCAGGAGTTAATTACACATCGAGTCAGACGGGTGGGAAGCACCATAATCACAGGGCACATCTTAACTGGGGCGTGTATGTGTATGTGTGTATGTGTGTGTGTGTGTGTGTGTGTGTTTGCCATGGTGTTTAAGTGCAGAAAATCCTGAGTGAACACCGTAACTTCCAGTGTGACTCAGAGTCTCCGGCAAAGTGTCCAGGCATGGGCACACACACGAACAGTTGTGTTGTGGCTCCACATCTGCTCTCCACATGTGCTTTTTCTTTTTTACAGAGCGTCTTGGTCCCCCCCCCTTGCAACTGCTGGCAACATCAGAAAACTCCAACCACGGCGTGTGTTTAAACTAGTGTCAGCAAAACACATTCTGATGCCTGGAAGCCTCTACTCCTACAAAGAAGGTCAGGATCTATTAACTTGGATGAATATGCAATTTATAAAACACACCTATGTTCTCATGTCAAAGCAATTAGAAAGTCTTAAACAGAAGAACTGGTTAACAAATTTGACCCAATCTATATAATTGGAATCTGTCGTCCATGAGGACATCAACAGAGGCGGACAAAATATTATAAATATTTTAGTTAACCCACAAGACTGGGTAAAAGCTCCAGTGTACTTGTCCAGTTCCATGTTTTGCTTGCCTGGAAACCTAATTAAATCCTAAGTGGTAGCTAACATAATGTAACGAGTTTATGATTATTATCTTCTACTAACAGTGTTTCTAAGGACAGTAGACCACTGGCCAATGTTCTGTCCTCACGCTGCATGTAAAATCCATTATTTCAATCTGGATTGTGTCTTTACTTTCTCTCGATATGTACAAATCTGAGAGGTGACTACATGTTGTGCTAACTGACATCTTAGCACTGCAATTTACTTATTTTGCTCAGTTTAGTCAGTGATTCCACATACCTGTGATTCTGAAAAATACAACCATCTAGTAAAAAATGTTCTATGATCAATCAGACCGTGTCTCATCCGATGTGTCCGAGTAGCAGGCTATAGTCACGGCATCGAGGTGTGTCACACTGTTGTGAAGTACATTAAGATTAAACATAACTGCTTACCAAATTAAAAAAATTTTTTTTGTGAAAGTAGGTGTTTTATTCTCTTCCTGGTTGTTGAACTTACTTGTCTTTCAGACGGCTCAGTATAGAAACTAATAGCCTGGACATGAAATGTGCTTGTCCCAGGCACCTGAGCTACTGATGGTGAACCAGCTCAGAGATCCAACAAGTTCACCAAACCAGGCCATGTTCAGAGTTAGCTAAAATAAGATTTGCTGTACTATGTGTATTTTCCACTTTAATGTACTGTTTATGAACAATTATAAATAAACTCAAATACTTCAGATAAAGCCATCATTAAAGAGCGTGATGGATCTGTCTGTACAATGCATCACATGTACCCTCAGCACAATTACATGGACAAGTAAAAATGCTGTCACTATGTCAGTCTTTCATTAAAAAAGAAGAAAAAAAAAAGACAGCGAGACAGAACTTGAGAGATCAACAGAAATGGATAGAGAGAGACAGACAGACACTTGCAGAGATAAATAGAGATGGAGATAGACATCGGGAGAAATAGACAGAGAATGATAGAGAGAGACAGAGGCAGAGAGAGACAGAGATAGACAGGTAGGTAGACAGAGGCACAGAGATAGAAAAAGGGAGAGACAGACAGAACGAGGCAGAGAGAGAAAAATAGAGATGGATATAGAAACAGAGAGAGACATATAGAGAGAGACAGACAGAGAAAGAGAGAGACAGACAGAGAAAGAGAGAGACACAGACAGACGCAGACAGCGATAGAGATAGATATAGAGAGATCGACAATGAAAGACAGATAGACACAAGGAGACAGCTATTAGAAGAAAAAGGGAAAGACAGACTGAATGAGAGAGATAGCGAGGGACAGAGATTGACATCAAGCAAGAGATAGACACAGAGAGAGAGATAGACAATGAGAGACATAAAAAGGGAGAGAGAGATAGAGAGAGGCAGAGAAAGTGACATTGAGATAGACAGAGATAAACATATAGAGAATTTGACAGAGAGAGAGATAGAAAGAGACAGATACTGAGAGAGAGAGAGATAAAGAGACAGAAAAAAACAGAAAAACAAACAAAACGAGATGGTGAGAGAGAGAGAGAGAGAGAGGGAGACAAAGACAGAGAAAGAGCATTCACATATAGATAACTGTATCAGGCTTGGTATTAGGACTGCTCATCCAAATAGCACACAATTATTTATTTTTTAATCACAATTATTTCATTTAATTATTTAAAAACTTAATTATTTATTATGACAATTATTCTGTTACACACTGAGATCAGAACAGATCTTGCATTTTATACCCATCATGTGTCCCAGTTTAAGACTGGCCTGCACTTATTTGACCAATATATATATATATATATATATATATATATATATATATATATATATATATATTTTTTTTTTTTAATCACACCAGTGCCATGATTTAAAAAATGGTGGTTTATTACCAATCTTACAGTATTTCAAAGCTCAACATTGCAATAACGGTGATACGATGAGGGTCTGACGTCTTTCTGATCCACAACACACTGCTGAGGCTGGAATGGAGAGAGCAGCCAGCAGACAGGTGTAACGTGGCACAAAGAGAAGAGAAGAGAAGAGAAGAGGAGAGGAGAGGAGAGGAGAGGAAAGAAGAGAAGAGTGCCACCTGCTGGTATGATGCAGCCAGTAGCGTACACTTCCACCATCTGTTCTCTACTGAGTGCTTTACATCGCTTCTGGAAGCTCGTTTTTATAGTAAGTGCTTAGAGACTTGTGTGCCAGTTTATATGGGGCCCAAACAATTATGATTTTCAGAACTAACAGAAACATATAAAACCCAGGACACGGCATGGCTGCACTAGCTCAAATCACTGTGTAATGCGTAACTCCAGTACCACATGGACAGCACTTACAACATGGATCTCCAAAGTCAAGCAATTTTAATTCACTGTGGAAAAAATATGGCAACAGTGGGATGGAACGCACAACCTGCCGGTCTCTATGTAGATTCTTACATCTTTCAAAGCTGCATGATTTTTGGTTTGCAGTATTGGTGAGCTCAGCTAATTGGCTAATGTTAAACATCATGTTTTTTTTTTTTACTGTTTTAAATCTATTAGGTCACATGCTGTGGAAGCACGCTGATTTTTATTATTTTGAGTCGAATTGTGTTTATATTTAATATTTAAAGGTTATACTCAATGTCACCAAGGAGGAGCCCTATTTTGGTTCACAAATTTATTTGATCAAAGATTTTGCTTCAGATTTTAAAAAAATGTTATTGTAGACATACAGTGTGGACCAAAATCTCTCAGGTACAAATTGCCACGCTGTTAAAGGTAAATAATCAATGATGCTGATTATTTTCCTGTTACAACACGTCTCATATTTTTTTTAAAATCCCACTCATGCCTTACCATTTCCCCAACACAAAGAATAGTGATTTATTAATGAATAATGTTGTACATTTTATCCGTTCATAGTTACATTTAATGTGTAGCACAAGTTAGCTCCTGTTATCACTTATGAGAAGCTGTTCCCTCACCAGCCACTCTTTAGTTTAGTTAATCAGTCAAAAAAAAAAAATGGCAGCTTTTCATTTTATAGAGAAATCAGAAAGATTTTGCCCTGGAAGAAGACTTAAAGTTATAGCTTTACCTCTGACTCATACAAAGCACTGACACTGGAGACTCCTTCCGAAAATGCCTCACAGAAAACTTCACCATGTTAACAGTTAGAAATGTTTCTCTGTTAACTAAAAACACTTTTTTTATTCCATTTATTCTTATTTTTAGATTATGTGGAGCGCGTGAAATGATAATATATCAGAATGAGCCTTTTTAATATAAACTTTTGATTTGTCTTTCAGTCAGAACTACAAGCAGAGCAGCTATTACAGAAAACACCAATCAGATTCAAGAATTCAACAGTGGTGTGTTTGTTCAAAATCTAAAAAAAAAAAAAAAAAAAAAAGATTATCATTGTACTCATTATTTTGCAGCCCTGCTGTCTTTCTGCACTTTATTTTATAGCAGCACCGATCACGTCTTCCAGAGCGAAATTTTCCACTTTCGGTCCATTTCTTTGTAAAGTTATGTAACCGTTATCGGTCCCGAAACTAGTTCCTGCCACTTCCCTCGTCTTTCAGAGAAGACCAGAATAGCAGGATGAACCGCCACCCTGAACAGCAGCCACCTCACTGTTTATTTCTCATGATAAACCTCCTGAGGACACTTCGCTTCACTCTCGGCTCTGACTCGCACTCTGGAATGACTCACGCACAAGCAAAGGGTTTGCGAACGGCAGCGAGCTTGCTCCTTTAATCCCTGTTTTATTGCATTTCCTTCACCAACACACCCATTTAGCCTCATGAAAGGTGTGTTAATGAGCTGATGAGAATAGGAAGAACACTATTAGAGTAGGAAAAATACGAATGTGTGTGACTTGCTCTAGTGACCAGACTTAGAGGCAGTGATTTACAGGCTAAAGGGGAAGACAGGAGTGGGGCAGGAGCAGGACATGAGATGTCTAGTGGCCTAGGCTTGTTTTTAAAACCCCCAACGCTCCCAGATCTCCAGTCGCACACTACAGGCCACAGCTTTGACGCTGTATATCCAGAGTCCAGTGCGGTTCAGGGATTTCTCAGCTCCAAATTAAACCTGACCATATAATAAAACACTACGGGTTAGTGTGAGGTGGCCTGACGCAACCCGGCTTCACTGTTCCCGCTGTTCGGCACGTCCTGAAATGTTTTCTGCCTCTTATGTCACAGGAATTTTCCAATGATTACAGTTTTTTAAAAAATGAAAGCACAACATGCTGTGCTGTTATCAGTTTATAGTTACATCAATCGTCGTGGAACGTCTGCAAAACAAGTAAGTTCCTGTTATCACTTTTGTTATCTCTTGCTGTAGCGGATATAAACAGTCGTGCCTGCACCAGCCTCTCTTTTTACTCTCGCTTGAAGTTAATAAGAAGAAAACAAAAATGCAGCTTGTCACATAACTGAGAAAGCGCAAAGTCGTCTGTCCTGAAGACTTTCCCTGCAGAGAAAAACTTAAAGGAACAGGTTTACCTCGAAGCGCTGACACACTGAATTCTTCTCTCATAAATCTGAAACCTCTCCTTACAGAAGGCTTCACTAGAGAAGCATCTGTGTTATTCGCTGTTAAATAAGAACATCTTATGACCAATCAGATTCAAGAATTCAGCCAGCAGTGTGGTATAAAGGGACTCTTTAAACAGCTTTAAAGGGACAGTTTGAACATTTTTCACTATCAGATGCAGTCGACCTTCTAAGACATGCCTGACGTTTGGTTTCTTTACTTTAGCACTGGAGCTACTGGTTACCAAGCCCACATTTACCAGCATACAGTATGCAAAAGTTTGGGCACTCCTCACCAACTTACATATTTTGTTGATTGTTAAAGTGAAAGAAGCAAACTATTTTTAAAAATATTTTTTTCTGCAAATGTTAATGCACATTTACTTTATATTTGACAAACAAATAAAACAATAAAATAATGATTGTGGCATGTGCAAACGTTTGGACACCCTACTAAGTACTCAGTAACACCCCCTTTGACAGATATCGCAGCTTACAAATGCTTTTTGTAGCCAGCTAAGAGTCTTTCCATTCTCCATTCTTCCATAAAACATTCAAATAATAACATTTAACAAGATAAAACATTTCTAGTTCCAAGATATTCTTGGGCCATCTTGCATGCACAGCATTTTTAAGATCACTTCTGGGTTTTGCTTTGCCTCTCTGTCCAGCATATGAGCAGTTCTATCTGAGAGTTTTCTTGGTCTCCCAGATCTGGTCTTGACTTCCACAGTCGCCCTTAACTTCCATTTCTTAATGACATTCTGGACAGTGGAAACTGTGAACTGGAAGCACTTTGGCATCTTTTTATGGCTTTCCCCTGTGCTATAGGCATTAATTAGATCCACTTTCAGATCCTCAGTCAGCTGGTTAGAGGAGGTCATGGTAGTTGAATCAAGGCCTAACAAGTTAATTAAGTTCTGAGACTTTACTTAACTGGATGAGTGTCCAAACTTTTGCACATGGCATAATTACTATTTGATTTTTTTAAGTTACTCAAATATAAACTAACTGCGCATTAACATTCTCAGACAATTTTACTTTTTAAAAATAGTTTGCTGTAGAGGTTATGTCTACCTAAAGCAACAAAATGTGTCATTTGGCCAGGGGTGCACAAACTTTTGCATACCGTACAACGGTAAGTTCAAAGTAGAACTCTAAGGTTCATCGACCTTTCGGCTTTCTGTTAAAAATCTACCTTCAAACTTTGAGAGGGCAGAATGATTTCAAACTGTGCTAAGGGGGAAACGGGGGAAACTACGGTTTTCAAATCACTCATGTATGCATGTTCCCTCATCTTATACTCCTTATACATTTTATGTTCCTGATCAGTGTTGGGTACAAATTCATTAGCTGAGTGTAAACGTTTGCATGCCCCAGAACAAAAGAAAGACACAAATGTAATATATAGCAATAGGAGTCTATCAGTGCATTACAAGTAGTAGAAATGGTCAAATAGCGCATCTTAAAAAAAACTCCAGAGAGGCGCAGCAGAAAAGCGTGAACCCTATTGCCTGAAGATGGCGAGTTTGAATTCTGACAATGCCGCAGCCATCTGTGGCCAGGAGCTGAAAGAGCAAACCTGGCTGTGCTCTATGGGTGCGAGGGATGGCATACTCACTCTCCTGTCAATCACAGAGAAACCAGCCAGTCGTGTGCCAATCCATGAGCTCAAGTATGTGGAAGAGGGCTGATGGCAGGTGTTACCCTGTCCTGTGACCTAGTCGAAGAAACAGATGTGGTAGTTGTGCATGCTTCATGTGTCTCGTAGGTGATGGGTGGGTGTGATGGGTTGGTTTGAAACTTTTTTTCTGTTTATTTTATGTTTTGGATTGTCGTGGCAGGATATACATACATGTAATTGTCTTTGTTTGGAATTGTTTGTAGATAAATTGTTAAATAGTGGTAGATTTTTTTTCATGCAAAAAACTAAACCAGACAAACTTTTACACTTACATGACATCTTAGCAAGTGACAATATCTTAATATCTAAATATAGTCAAATTTATCTATTTAAACCAAATAAGATTATTAAACCTATTTCTACTCTTATTTTTTTAAAACTAATTTAAGCTTGAAATAGTCTTGTTCTCTTGCCAGATAATTTTGCTCATTTTATGCATTTACTTCTAGAAAGAAGCAAAATGATCTGCAGTAGAATAAGAAAATATAAACCTTAAAATGGAATTGAATAATCTTAATAATAATAAGCTTACATTTGCTTATAATCCTATAATTGGAAACACTACATAAATTTGACTATATTCGAGATTTTTTCACTTGGTAAGATGTCAGGGTTTGCAGTGTACACTCAGCTGTGCTAGACAATTTTTTTGCACACGTGACTATTATACCCACTCATTACCTGAGTTCAGGTGTGTACAGAGCAGGAAAATGCGTCACATACTGCCAGACACTATGATTTTGCTCCAACATGATACTTAAAGACTTGTAAGGATTACTCAGTGGCTGACTGAGCAGGGTGTGTGTGTGTGTATGTGTGTATGTATGTATGTCTGTATGTATGTGTGTGTAATATATATATATATATATATATATATATATATATATATATATATATATA
>CM075008.1:22097177-22119677 GCA_037576675.1 Pangasius sanitwongsei
TCAAGACTTTTTGAAGGCAAAGAAATGGAATATTCTTCAATGGCCAAGTCAGTCGCCTGATCTCAACCCAACAGAGCTGCTTTTCACTTACTGAAGACAAGATATTCAGACAGTCTTTAAGAATGGCTTTGACAAAAGAAGAACGTATTGAAATCATTCTCATGGCTGGATCAGGAAGCTGTCGAAACGTTGTGATGGACTTTAACAGGAAACATGGCAAGCCCATCACACATGACACTGTTGCCAAACTTATTAACAAATTCAAAAAGATTGGAAGTGTTGCAGACCAACCAAGGAGTGGACGTCCACAAACATCAACTGATGAAGTCACAACTGACATGGTGCTGGCATACATAGTCCCCTGTGTATGGAAACTTTTGTGTATTTAAGTACAGTGTATTTTAGTTTTGTAATTTTGCCTTGGTCTTTTGTATATAATACCCTAATGTCAGCCAATGAGGAGCTTGATATCATTTTTTTCTCTTGAGACAGGAGACAATTTTGCAGATTTTAGTGCAACTTAGGCTGTATTTGACTTACCTTGGATGTGGGAACACAGAACTCGGAATTACTTTCAAACCCGGTGCTTTCAATCTACAAAGATGGAAAGAAACATGGACTCCATGTCTGTCTTTTGTTAGCAACAAGCTAGCCAGCTAACTGTGATAAGTAATGTATACTTTCCTCTTCAAAATCGTGAACTGTATAGTCAGTGTTATAGAGTACAAGTGTATGTTGATTGATCTAAAAAAAATACTTTTATATACAGCATAATTTATTTTAAGAAATGCTACTTTGTTTACTGCTGATGCTGTGAGCAGCCATGTTGATTTGATGTCGCTTGCTGAACTCAGGGTTGAGGACACCATCCCAAGTTTATGAGTAGGAATTTCTAGTTTTGTTTGGTTTTTAGTTTTTCCTAGTTGGAGGTCAGAAATTCTGAGTCATGAGTTTTAGTTGAATGCAGCATTACCCACCAAAATAAAAGACCCTCTTAAGATAATGTGTGCAGTATTGATAACTTTTTACCTAACCATTTTAAGCTGTAATGCTTTTGTAACTCAACATTTAATCTGTAATATTGTTAACATAGTAGTATTATGCAGAAGGGCTACGGGAGCTCACAGAAAAATAAAAACACCACTTGTTTGTTGATTTTCACATTATAAAATAAGAAGCAAAAGCCACAAATCTTCTGTTAGAGTGGCTGACGGTTAGGCATTCTGTACTATAGGGCAATGCTGAAATCTTGTAATTTACTTTAGTATATATGATTTATCTGATAGGCAGAACTAAAAAATGGTACCAAGCTTACAGACACTAACCTTCTAGTAACCTTCCTGACTCTGCTGGAGTAGCATACCTGCCATAAATACACTAATAAATTGTCATCTTATAATGAAGGTAATCCAAAAACTATGACATCTATGTTGCTTTGCTGTAACGGTCAGAAAATGTGTGTATATTCATATGCGTGTATGTCAGTGTATTTGCTTACATACAGCTAGAGCTATAATGGAAGACAGAGTAGAGTGGCAGTTTAAAAGCAGGCAAAGCAGCATTCCTGAAATCAGAGCAGTGTGTTTTGTAGGAAAAAGAAATCAGCTTCCATAACACACTCACTCACACACTCACGCCTCCTTCCTTTGAAGCTCGTCTAATTTTAAAGCAGAAAAGCATCACAAATTGTAAGTAAATAGCACACACCCCTTTGGTTTGGATTCAGTTAGAATAGTTCCCCATAATAGTACATAATAGTAAAAGCATGATAATAACAGATCATTTTCCAGCCTCATGGCCTAACTTCTCATCCTTTCTTGCAACTTCTATTCTTCTTTCTTCTCCTCCTGCTCTGTCTTCTCAGCCTTTCCATCTTCTTCCTCCGCCATTTCAACGCTGAGGATCTCCTCTCCATGTTGGCGTGGGGTCATGCGGATGATCACTGTGCTGTCTGTGGTCTGTGCGACCATGTCATCATCATCGTCCTGTGTGACTGTGCGCTGGATGGGTGAGCGACGGTGAATGGGTGAGGGAGGGGGCACGGGCGCTGCTATGGTGGATGCTGCTGTGCTGCCTGCAGGCTGAGAGACGGAGACGTGGAAATGAAAGGTTATAAGAAACATCATGTATCATAAAAGTTTTGGAATTACACATAAGAACACATAAAGGGAAACTCTAGAAAAGCAAAAAATGCCTGACATAGATTAGGCATACTGCATATTAATAGGAAGAACTATAGACTTATATACTCATGCATTTGCAATTACTGCAATTATCCAGTCAGCCAATCATGTGGCAGCAGTGTATGCACAATGCATAAATTCTTCAGATTCACATCAAGAGCTTCAGTCAATGTTCACATCAAACATAAGAATGGAGAAAATGTGAACTCAGTGACTTTGCATGGTTGTTGGTGCCAGATGGGCTGGTTCGAATATTTCGGAAACTGATCTCCTGGAATTTTCACACACAATACTCTCTACAGTTTGCACAGAATAGTATGAACAACGAAAACCAGCAAGCAGCAATTCTGTGGACCAAAACGCCATGGTGATGAGAGACGTCAGAGGAGAATGGCCAGATTGGTTTGAGCTGACAGGAAGGATACAGTAACTCAAATAACCACCCTTTACAACCGTGGTGTGCAGAAAAGCATCTCAGAATGCACAACATGATGAACTTTGAGGTGGATGGCCTGCAAAAGCAGGGTCACCCCATCAGTCATGAACATAAATCTGAGGTTACAGTGGAAACAGGTAACGTAACAGGTAAAGGTCAAGGAGAATTTGGAAGAAGACCAGGGGAATTTAAAGAACAGGAGCCTCATGGTCGCTCTTGATGTGACTGCTCACTGTTCAATCTCACATGTGTGTTGAAACAATAACTGATTAATTTAGTGAGATATGAGATGTTGCTTAAATTCCCTATTTTTTTATTAGCATTCAAACATTACAATATTGTCTGCTGCCATCTCTACACTATCAGCAACAGCGCATGTGCATCACAGATACTTCAACAACTGGTATTTAGACCACTTACAATCTGAATCTATTAGGCTTCTATCCATTTTGCTGTGGCAGATATCCAAAAACGTCAAAGCATAAAGGTCAAAGCACACTTAGCTAGCAAGGTTAGAAAGTTAGAAAATAAAAACATTTCTACATCATTTTATATTTTCTTAAGGAGTTGAGGAGTCAAAGTATGTTATATACAGAAAAACCCAGCTTTGGCTGTTAGCTAACAAATTCAGCTACAGCGACATCTGGCAGGTTTTCCCAGACCACCACATGCTGTATACAGTCAAGGTAAGCACCTGTAGTGTGGCTCCAGTCTCTTTGTAGGTCTCCTTCAGTTTGGCGAATGTTTCTCCTTTGCCAACCACCAGAGCGGCCTTAAACAGTTTGGGAGTCTCTGGACGTGTTGGGATCACCTGACCAGATTCCTTACCCGAACCCTTCTCTTCCGGAGGCTTCTTATCCTTCGTTAGCAACTTCCTGAGGAACACAAGCACACAAATGAGCTCAACCAAACGGGTCATGAGCATCAGTCCATGAAGACACATAGCAGTATAGAGGATAATATACTGTATAAGCTTTAACACAACTGATGCAGTTAATGAAATACTTGACATGCTAATGATTTAAGCTTTAAGGTCTGTTAGAGCAGTAAACAGTGCTGTGGGCTTTCAGAACATCTGTGGTTGAGGCTTTTACATCTTAATTAATAAATAAAGATAAATTCAGCAAACTAGAGAGAGTACAGTGAGTAAACAAGGCACACACACACACACACACACATACACACTGGTGATGAATTGGATCCACGGGTGAGCGGTGAACAGGTATCATGAGACCCACCTCTGACTGATTTAAATTAAATCTCTACTAACATAATCTTACACACAACATTTTGGTTTAGTACACTGTTTCAACTACAAGCAGATCTGTGCTGTGATTGGTTCACTCAGACTTGGCATAACTGGTGTACAGTGAGGGCAAATAAGTTTTCGGCCACTCTTGTTTGTGTTATTTAACATACTTCACACAAGTTTCATATTTATAAGTACATAATGTCTTTTGTAATATGATCAAAAAAGTATGTTCTCATAAGCATAAACAAAGATGTTTAAAAAAAACTTAACTGATACATGAAAAAAGAATCCAGACACCACAAATTAACAACATTAATGCTTTGCTGAATACCTGTTATCGGCAATTACAGCTTTGAGACAGCTACGGTAAGAAGTAATTATGTTTCTGCAGCATGTGGCTCAATGTTGAACCATTCCTCTTGGTAAATTGTCTTCAGTTCCCCAAAGATACAAGGGTCCCTCTGATGGACTCCCAGTTTCAAAGCCCTCCATAATTAAGGTCAGGAGATTGCTCTATTCATGATTCCTTCAATGACATATAGTTCCCCAAATACTCAGTCTACAGAGAAGCAGTCTCATATCATGATGTTCCCACCGTCATACTTTACTGTGGGATCAAACATTCAACTCTTTCTTCTCCAAACATGATAAACTGAATTATTGCCCAAAAGTTCTATTTTTGTCTTTTTTTTCCAAAAGAGTTCTGATTTGTCTAAATGATTGTATGCAAATTTTAGACACACATCTCTGTGCTTCTTTTTCAACAGAGGAGTTTTTCATGAGGTGTAGGAACTGAGATGATTGTAGTGCAGTACATTGCTTATTGTTCCCTGTGTAACCGCTGTGCTTGCTGCTTTCGGTGGTCCTGCAACTCTTTTCGAGTGACTATTGGCTTCTCTCTTATCTTCCTTATCATTAGTCTGAGAGTGCGTTGTGAAAACTTACATGGCACACCTGTCCAGGGGCGATTATTTGTTGTTCCCATGAACTCTTGGAACCACCATTTACACTGGCAAGAAAGTCTTTGCAATGGCTCTGCAGCTTTTTCTATTTGAGTGTTGTTTAATAATGTTGTCCCTAAGAATTTTAAGACGCTCCATCACTTTCACCGTGATTGCTTGCATGAGTGCGTGAAAGCTTCCCAACCGATTTGCATGAGAACATCTGTTTGCTGCATTTATCTAGAACTTGTTTTATTTTTATGTAACCTTTATATATACTGTATATTAAATATAGTATTCAAATATTTTTCCCCTATCAATTTAAAAAAAAAAAAGCATATCTTTGGTTGTGGTTATAAATACATACTTTTCTGACTGTATTTATAAGTACAAAGTCAAAAGACATTAAGTGTTTAAATCTGAATTGGATATATGCACTGGAGGTATATTAAATAACAAAAACAAAAGTGTCCGGTGTACTTATTTCCCCTCAGTGTATATGTATGCGTGTGTATGAGAATAATGGTTGCTGAGGCAGATCATCAGAGCCCCTGTCCTCTCACTTGGCCTTCTTGCGCAGTATTTTCTGGGACTCGGGGTAGTGCACCATGATCTCAGAGAGATCCTTCTTATCCAGGATGAAGAGATTAGCAAAGCCGTGTGCCACCACGTTAGCTGTGCGCCTGTTCCCTCCACCCACAGCCAGCAAGCTGATGGAGAAATGCACTTACTTTGTTATACACAAACATATTGTCCAGAAATGATAGTAATTCATCATACAGTGAAACTTCCAGAACACTCACCTGATTTCCCCAAACACAGATCCGGCCCTCAAAGTCACAAACACAGTTTTACCATCGGGGCCTCCAACCACCTGCACCTCTCCAGCTTTGATGATGTACATCTCCCTGCCGATCTCACCCTGACACAGACGGAGCAGATTCATACAAGCCACATGAGTGTCTAAAAGCTAAAGGATTTAACCCAAATTTAACCCAAAACATATTTATATCACTAAAGTTATCTTCAGGTCCTTTAAGGCTGAGTTATTACACTCCCTCCGTCCATCTCTATCCATTTTTTAAAAATCCACATACTGTTAGGCCTAAATTATGTGACCGTCCACCATACTATACCAAACTTTTTTTTTTAAAAAGTGCATTTACAGTATATAAGCCCGTGATCTTTGTCTTGCAGCTGAAACTATTGTCAGAGCTGCTGTTACAGAAAATTAATCAACACTTTCTGACCAATCAGATTTGAGAATTCAAAAGTGCTGTGGTATAAAATATAAAGAATGTGCAAAGTCTCTAACCTTCTTACACACATAGTCTCCTGGGAGGTAGACCACAGACTTCAGTCTCTTCAACATGTCAAATATCATCTGTCTGTCACAACCCTGAGAATGAGAGCAAGACACCCATGAAGACTCTAAAATAACATCTTAGCGAGTTAAAATATCTAAACTATAGTCAGATCTATCTAGTATTTCTTATTAGAACATGACAATAAACCAAGTATAAGATTATTAAACCTATTTCTAATAGTTTCTAATAATTTCAAGCTACTTTTATTTGTGCTAATTTTAAGTATTTATTAATTGAAAGAAGCAAAATTATCTGCCAATATAATAAGAACATTTAATCCTTGAAATTAGTAACAATGCCTAGAAATAGGCTTAATAATCTTATATTTGGTATATTGTAATCTTATAATAGGAAATACAAGATAAATCTGATTACATTCATGATATTTTCACTTGCTAAGATGTTATTTTTTTGCAGTGAGATAAACAGTTCCTGGTTTTTGCCCCAGACTTTTGAACCTGAGGTGAATTACTATCAGTGTGTCCTCCAATTACAGAAAAAAAAACCCTGTACATCTATTCCATGTTCTACTGCAAGCGAATGTTTAAGTGAATTTTAAGTGACTCACTTGGAAGAGGGCCACTTTGCTGACAATGGAGTAGTTCACATCCACGGCGATGTCCAGTCGCATCTTATCAGGCAGCTGTATGAGCAACTCCTGTTCATCTACACACAGAGATACCCCTCTCTACAGTATATGCACGGTGAGGAACAATACCCAACCTTGACTACACTAGGAAAACACAACTTACCCAATTTCTCACTTACACCAAATGTAATCAGGCAAGACATGCTTGATATATTGAACATTACTTCTTTAGATTTGCAGTGGTGCTATGGTGCTAGCAAGTGAAGGAAGCATGTGCCTAACTCATCACACACTTGTCTTAAAACATTGAATTCTCAAATCTTATTGCTCAGAAGGTGTTGATTAATTTTCTATAACTTGTACTGATGCGGTTGTTCTAATACATCATCATTTCTATGGTAACATCTAATTCACAGGAACTTACAGTATATGGAGAATGATTCATATAATCTAAACATAACAAAAAAAAAGCACAATAGAAATACAGTGGTGTTATTTAACAACGAAAAATGTATAATTGTTGATAATGGTGACGCTTTCTGAGAGCAGACATTTTTTTAACGTTTATGTAAGGAGTCTCCAGTGTCAGTTTTCTGCACAGAGGGCTTTTTTGCTTTGAGGTTTCTCTGCAACATTTTACAGAGCTGGGTTTTCTTTGTCTTATTAAGAGAAATTTATTATTTATAAATTTATTAGTCATTATTTATTTCTCTTATTTAAGAGAAAGAAAAGTAGAAATGGGTAAGGGAACAACTGTTTATAGCTGCTATAATGTACATAATCAAATTTTGGGAATTGAACCACCTTTTTTCCTCTTTTTTTAATTATTATTTTCAAATAAACAGATGTCATTTTTTCCCTTTATTTGTAAATCTATTTGTAGATGTATTTTGCTATTTTATGAAACTATTTAAGTATAAATGGTATTACTGAGCTAAATACTGCCCTTTGAGGTGAGTGTGTGATGATTTAAACAAGCAGTTTGCATGTTTAGCTTGTTCTGCATTAGCAACGTATTAACTCCAGTACAACGTATACAAAGCTTGAGTATACTGTAAAGAAGCAAAATGCTGCTAAAATCAGCTACATTTTGGGGTAAGTTGGGTAAATCTCATTTTAAGCTGATCCTTCAAGAAACTGAATCATTTCTTTCTAATCGGTGTGAGTCCTGTAAAGACAAATCCATGTTGCATTTGTGTAATCTGAATGAATTTCATCTGAATTTCATTATGCAACTCTGTATTATGCAAAAATAATCAACTCCATTTGACTTGCTCTTACCCAGCATGCCTTGCGATTTCCAGGTGTAGTCATACCAGGTCTTGACTCTGTTCTGAACCTCACGTGGGATGCCATAGGCGGTCATGTACTTTACTGTGCTGTCCACACACGACCTGTAGTAGGCCGGACCTGCAGTAGCTGCTCCTACAACATCTCTCATCTACACACACAAACACATTATTTGTGACATTTTACGAGGTCTGAAATCACTCTGTAGCATTGCAGCTCTTTTTTTCACCCACCTGACCAATCATAATCGAGAAAGCGAACACACCCACAAAGTAATTGACCAGCTGAAAGACGATTTCAAAGACTGTCGTGGGATCTGGAAGACCTCCGATAGTGATCAGAGTTTTTACAGCAAAGTAGTAGCAGCGGATATAGCTGCATGATGAAAACGCACACACACACACACACACACACACACACATGTTTTTCTGTATGGTATTGAGATAATCACACAGACTTTGGAGTGCATGGTGAAGGAGTCACCTGTTGCCTCTGCCATCATAGACCCATTTTGTGGAGCCGAGGCCTTCATAATCAGAGCCCCAGTAGAACAGACAGGCGTTGCAGTGCAGCGAGTAGAGCAAGTATGCGGTGGTCCGGATCACTCTGAGAGAAAGATGCGAGTGGAAGATGGCAGAAAAATAACAGCCTATTTGAATTCGATTAGTTATACATGAGGAGGTCCAGTAATGTAATTATTACTGGAGTGTCTCTAGGATTTTAGCCCTGTCCAAATCTGTCATGTCAGTAATTTTTATGGAGTGTGTGTGCATGTGCCTGGAAAGATTACACTGTACTGTAGATTTCTGTACTGTAGAAATAAACCCAGGTAATATATTATATCCTGTCGGATTTGACATTATATCCTGTTACTCAAAGCCATTATCATATCTGAACATATGTGAGTGAATGACCAATCATTAGATGCGCAGTAGGGTCCAAAGGTCTGAGACCACTAAAGAAAATGCTTCTATTTTGCATTTATTTCTAACTGAATACAACAATTTTCATTACAAATTATATTACTGACAACAACTTGAGTGAAAAGTAGAATCTTTGAGTTTCTTAGTATTTTTTGTATGTCCCCTTTTTTTTGCTTTAATGACAGTGTGCACTCAAGCTGGCATGCACTCCACAAGTTTGTGCAAAAACATATGATTGTGTTAAGAGTGTTGTCTGAATGAACTCATGCGTCAGTAGAAGAGATTAGGCATGAGGAAAATGTGACCTTTTGTACAAAGCAGTTGACCAAAACATGGTCAATATCACAAACATGCTTACATTTCAATAGGGTCCAAGAAATAGTGCAGAATCTTGAATATTTAATATTCAAGATATTGAACATTTACTTTCTTTGTTTAAAATATTTAACAATTCTAAACCCTTCTGTTTATTTCCAATTTTAAATAATAAAAAAAAAAAATCCCAGATTTTCAATGCGGTCTCAGACTTTATATAGCATATGAATTTTGTTTATACGTCAACTGAATTCCACTAAAGCAGTGTCTGACTTACTAACCATCTGGGAAGCAACAAATAGAATAAGAATTATTATTGGAAGTTGATATTCAATAAATTTTAAACTTTGTTAAATGTTAAACTTTAAGTTGGTTTAACAAGAATATAAAATAACGAGACAATATCTTAAAATAATTAGTGATTCAGATATAATAGTAAGATATCTTCACGGAATAAGTCACTTCAACTTTTTTTTTTCACAAATTTGCCAAGTATATATTCTCTTTCTTAATTATTAGCAATAATAATGAAAATAAAAAAGAGTCTTGGACATGGGAAGGATCCTCCTGATGGCGTGTGTGTGTGTGTGTGTGTGTGTGTGCGTAAATTTTAAAAGATAGAAGGAATGGGGCAGACACTAACATCAGCTTTTTCAGGTATAGATTTGCAAACACACTTTTATTTCAGTTAGAGGAGATTAAAAATGGGTCATTTCAAGTAGAACACAATGTTAAGGATGAATGAAATAGTACAGTATATACTGTACAAATAGATATACATACACGTTTTAATGTATGGTATTATTGTATGGTGTGTACTCTAGGCTTACCTGTAAATGTAGGCTTTTTTCATCACCGCCTCCAGACGATCATTAAATTCAAAGAATGCCATGTACTGACAGAAAGAATGAGCGGTATTATTAATACTGATTTCGTCTGTATGGCAAACAGAGAAGTATATTTATTAAGCAAACTTCTGTAGTTCTAGTTGTGTATGAATCTATGTGCAGTGTAAGTTGTGTATGTTAGACCTGGTTTTACCTTTAAAATCCGTGGGAAGCGCAGAACGGATTTAACGCCTGTGAAATAGTACAGAACGTCCAGGGGCAATAGGCTGATCATGTCCATCTGAAACATCCAGATATCAGTCAAGCAAACATAGTTGTTTGGGAATGCCATGACTACTCTATTAATATGTTAAAGGAATGGCTTGGCAAAAACCTATTTACACAATTTCCCTTATTTAGTTGATCAGCCGAGAGAAGTTTGATGTCTGAAATTTGCTTCTTAAATTTTTAAGATATACAACTGTCATGGTTGCGCTGAACACGGCACAGGACTATGACTCCCATCAGCCACTGCATCTCACATGATCACGACACTCATGTCACATGACTGTTTACACCTGTTCCACGTTTATGTTTAATGAGCAATAGTATTTAAGTCACGTCTTGTACAGCACTCGGACACTTTTGTCTTCTGTTGTTGGTATCATTGTACCTAGTTCATGTTCATGTTCATGTTCATGTTCATGTTTATGTTGTTGCCTTGCTTTGCTATCATCATTTTGATTCCGTGACAACACCTGAATATACACCTTTTTAGATATACACTGAAATCTTCATATACCTTCATTTTTAAATAACTTCAAAGTACACAACGTTTTCAGACAAGCAGGTCATTTCAGACAGCTGTGCAAGCAAACAGCTTTTTATCTCCAGGCTAAAAATTATGTTGATTAATTTTTTGGCCAATCAAATCAAAGGAGGCAGGAGGGTGTCCTTAGTGAAGCACTGTGCTTGTACAGCTGATGAAGGGCTTTTGTCCAAAACATCCTGTTTCTCTAGAACCTTTGTGTACTTTGCTTAACATCTACTACACAAGGGCATGGGGGTGCATTACCACCTTTGCCATGTATTTAAGGTATTTATTTTAGACATTTCCAGTACTCGTTCATTACATTAGCCTTATAGCTCCACTACAAATTAAAGAAGCTAACTTGAGAAAACCAAACATGTTTTGGTCAATCCACTACAATTAGGTTCAAATGTTCCTTTAAAGGCTGTTACTCACCTTAAATCGTTCAGTTTTCATGTAATGTTCTCTCATATCCTTTTTATCACACTGAAACATATACACCCAGAAACACATCTATTAATAAACACTATATACAATGTTTTTTTAAAATGATGCTGTGCTTTAATAGAATTTCCTGTATGGTGTTGTTTGTGTGCATTGTCTGAATATAAGTGCACTGTTTACTGCAAAAATTTGTGAAATCTCATGCATGTGTTTATCCATCTCGCTCTACACACCACTATATCTCCCCCACGGACGAACTGTAGCCTGGGCTGAAAGACCACAATGTCTAGGATGTAGATGGTGTCACATAAGTAGTCAGCTAGCAGCCACAGGTGGATGTTCTCAGGAGTTTGATACGGGAAAGCCCAACGTACCGGGATCAGCCACACGTTATAGTTCCACGCACACATCACGAAAAACAGCCACACGACATAGATCATATCTGCCCAGAGGAAAAACAGACAAACACAAAGCCATAATGAGCAAGACAACAGCAATTCCACTTACTCTATCCCTCTAGTGCATTTCTTAATATAGCAAGTGCTAACAGTAATAATAATACTCTGTCTAGTACACTATAGTTTTGAGAATAGTAACCAGAGCCAAAACTGCTAAAGACATTATGTAGACATTTTCATTTCACATTATGTCACATAATATATGATCACATGTACAAAAACATATGAAAATGCATTCCAGTATGCCATGCCCTAAAAGTTAAAACTCATGTAAAACAAGTGACATCATGTGAACAATATTTGATAAGTAAAATCTCAAGTCTCAATGTGAAAAAATAACTTTCATGTGCAAAACTTTACATGGAAATGAATGAATCATGTAGAAAATTCACATGTGAAAAGAAATTGTGTAAAAAAAATCATATATGAATCAAAATGAATCATTTAATGAAATCATACTGTACGTGTAAATAAAAGAATCATATAAAAATTGTATGTGTAAATAAATTATGTAAAAAAATCATATGTGAAAAAAGAGGAATTGTATAAAAATAATCATATGTGAAAATAAATGAATCTTGTAAAAAATCATGTGAAAATTAATGAATTGTGTAAAAATCCCTTGAAAATAAAATGAATAGTGCAAAAAAAAATTATATGTGAAAATAAATGAATTGTGTAAAAATCACATGAAAAATCATGTAAAAAAAATTATATGTCAAATATCATGTGTAAAGAAAATCACAGGGGGGAAAAAAGAGACATAATATGTGAAGTGTCTAAAAACCATGTTTAAATTTCACATGAAAATCATTGTGTGAAGTTTTTGGTAAGAGTTTTGTTCACACATTTCCTCCTGTTTTTTTGCTGTTATCTATTTCAGCCTTATCAATGTTGTGCACTGATGTGGAGCAATCATATCAGAGGAGCAACAAACACATGCATGGCATTTTACAGCAGTTGTAAACATTAACTCACAGTACTTTTGTGAAGGTTAATAGTCGGTTGTCTGCTCCAGTTTTAATTTTTCAACCAAAGTCATCTTTGTAGTGAAGAGGAGATTAGTTAGCTACACATACAGTCTAAGAGTGAAGAATAACATGTTGCTGTATTTCGGGAGCACTGAGCTGTGTCTCACCAGTGTAAGGGTCGATGCTGGAAGGAAAGCGATACTCCACGATGGCTTTTAGCCAGTCTGGCATCGGGGGCACCTTGGGCACTTTGATTTGGTAGCCCATGAACTCCAGGAACTGCTCCTCTTCACTCTCATCTCCAGCCGGAACATCTTTCTTCTCCTCAGGGGGAGGAGGTGGGGGAGGCGGAGGAGCAGCGGCCTTTTTGGTAGGTGCTACGCATTCAGACAATGAAATGTTGAAAGCACGTCTCATTCTTGAAACCATGCATTCACAAAATATTTATGGCCAAACAAGTACAGGCAGGGGACAAATTAAAGAGAAAAGCAACTGAGGAGAGCCTTTTGCTAGAACAGTCTGAGTCCATTAGTCTCCTTAAACCAGTTTTAGACTATGTGATTACAGAGTACGTTTAAGATTATGAGATGACTCCTATAACAGACTTTGTGATAACGTGTTCTTCATGTCAGATTATATGATGAAGATCCTCTAACGATAGACCTGCTATTAAAGAAAATTACTGCATTCTGTTTACATCGTCAATAAGTTAGATCTAGGCTTGTGCAGAATAAACAGAAACAGAAACATTCTTCAAAGTGAGCTTGAGGAAATGAGGATATTTTTTCTGTCCATCAGCATGTTTCGTTCACATTTCGCCATTGCCACTACCATATTTGTAACTGTCCCATGGGTTTCATGCCGTCCTCTAGATGAACATTTAGATGAGCATCATAGCACGGATTATACCCTGAGATTTTAATTTAAAAATTCTGACATGCCAGAATGTTGTCATCATTGCAATGGCACTAAATCAGCTGTCAGGGTGTTCACCGATCTCAACTCACAACTAAAGAATTCTTTAAAAAAGTGTACAGTGTAAAGATGGCTTTAGAGAGAAATGTCACTTCAACACCAACTAAGGGAATATGTTTGGGAAGAATGGTGTTCATTCATCCAGTACAGTTCCAGATACATGTAGAATATGTCAATGTGCATCAAAGCTCTCCTGGGAGCATGTGGTGCCCTAGCAACTTTGTAGCAACTAACTAGCAACCTACACTTTATGTAGGTTTTTCCTTTAATTTGTCACCCATTACAAACACATCTACTCACTTGCTGAGGGACTCTCTTCTTCAGACTCATCTGGGTCAGTCAGCCTCTCTTTAGTTCGTTCTGTTCGTTCCTTAAACAGCTTGATTAGCTCCTGCAGACGTTCGTTAACCACAACACTTGTCTGACTAGCCGAAGAGAGAGGACGCTCAGAATCGCTGCCACAAACAATACAACACATTAACACCGGAGTACAGGTATAAGTAAGTACAAGTACAAATGCCAATGACAAACATTTCCACATTTTAGATTTCACCCTGCCTGTCTTTCGGTCAGGTGACCTGTGCACAATTTGTATCCCCAAGCTCTGAAAGGATGTTCTAATAGCATTATCAACTGCCAAGAAAACTACAAGAAAAAACAATCATTAGTCAATGGTCTGATCTCCCTATTGATGATATCTCTATGGACAATAATGCAGCTTAATGGTAACCAACACTTGCAAACATATCAGCAAACTTGACACCCATTTATCATGGCTATACTTTAGAAACCTAGCATCTAATCATCAACCCTTTAAATGTACTCTTGAACACCAAGGCTCCCATTCCTATATTCCAAAGGTTTCCTTTCCATGTCTGTAACCAGCAAACAAACATACTACTCTCTTATTCTATGTCTCATTATATTTTTTATTCTATGTTGTTTGTTTACAACAGCCCACAGTATATCCTCACTAATTGAGGCTACCTCACGTAATAGGAAACCTTAACTAGAGAGAGAACAATTAAGCCAAAATTGGTCATCTTTAGAGGGGGTGGCCCTCAAAGTTTCCACAGCCATTAATTTAGTAATGCTTATAAAAGAAATATAATGTACTTTTAGTAGTATGTCTTTATTAGGAGTGCAACTAAGTATAACCATGTATTATTTTTAGTGTTTCTATTAGATTCTGTTCATTGTGAGCTGGTTGGTTGTACTTTTCCTTTAACAAGACTATTCCAGAGAACGTAGACCTCAAGGCCAGTCACTTACTCTTCCTCCACAGCGAGGAGGCCACGCTGGGGGGTCAGATCTTCCTCTTTCTTCATTTCACTCTCTTCAACTTGTTCATCTGGCTGGGGAACCCTCCTGAATTAAAAGACAAAAAAAGCATGCAGTATTAGCTAAAAGAAAAACAGCAGAAGAACGCAACCAACCAGACAAAAATTTCAAATGTTTAATAGTGTAAATAAAGGCTTCAAGGACTCACCCAATGTGCACTGCTTTGCTGTAGCAGTTTAGAAAGTAAAGGTAAAAAAGGAAGACATTTTATTAGGTTTTTTATAAAGATTGTACCACAATTCCAGACAACTTCAACCTCTACTGCGACAAAATTCAATGCCATTGCTGTCCACTACACCAGCTTTCAAAGTGAGGCTCACCTCTGGGTGGCCATCACAGGAACAGGAACAATGAGGGTGACACCGTTCGACTCCTGGGGTTCAACAATTTGAGGTACAGTAGGAATGGATGCATCATCGACTTCCTCTACATTCACATGAGGACATTCTGAGATTGCATCAAAGAACATTTCAGAAATAGGTGCTCTCTGGCACTTTGCATCTCTGTGGTCAAAAATCCAAGAGGTAACAATAGCCAAATCTCCAGATCGAGGATCTGAATGAATATTGACAATCTTGTCCATTTATGTACAACAAACTGGAAGAGGAATCAAATTATTCACTTCTTTTTGAAGGTAATAGTAAATCATGCAACTGGACAACTCATCTTAAAAGTCATCCACTCATCTTAATTAACTTGTTATTTGCTGATAAATTCATTCAGATCAGTGGCAAAACAACTTCAGATTTATACCACGAAACATGCTACTAATACATATTATTCTCCTAACACCTTGGGATCAAACAGGTCATACTTACAGCAACTACAGCAACAGCAATTTAGCACAGCACAGCCTAGCATAACACGACAGGCTAACACAGACCAGTAGCTAATTCACCTGCGTGTTTGCTTGAGGACTGGTGGACCTCAGAATAAGGGGATGTTTGAGGTTGAAGCCCTTCAGATTCAGTATGAAGCAGGTGTTGGTAGGGATGATTGGATGCTCTATGCTCTGGGTTCTCTGAGGATGTATTTGGTTTCAGGGCACTAGCTACAGACAAACTCCAGGTCTATGCTTTGCTGTGCTTGAGGCGCAGGAGAACATTCTGGCAGCATTGCTGCACCTGTCTGGGGATTTGCGAGAGCTCCTGGTACAGTGGGAGCAGGTCTTGCGGCAGGGAGGGCAATTTGTGAGGAGTAAAGTTGCTTTTCTTCAGCAGCTGGTTGAAGTTACTGAGGTACTGAGAAGCGTGAGGAAAGCACAGTATCCAGCGCTTGCTGGATGCAGAACAGCAAGACAGTGCTACAGGCAGGCAGACAAGCAAGTGCTGGAGGTTACTGCAGATGTGGTGTTTGCATGGCCTTTTTTATGATACTGCTTCATCATAACTAAGCATAACAGCTAATTCAAAAATACTGATGACTGTTGTAAAAGGAATACAAAACCTCTGAGATAGTAACGGATTGTTGCTTTTGAGCATAATCCATTGAAGCAGACAACATATCAAACATCTAAAACACAGTATCTTGAATATCAGCAGACTGTTTTCTATTCTAGGTTCATTACAAATTTACACCTTGATGATCCACACTGACCTCCACATTCCTCTTTAAGTGCCTCATCTTCCTGTAGAGAGATGAGATGATTGTTAATTCATTAGTCAAAATAGCAATCCCTGGAAAAACAAGTTCCTAGAAAATCTACCCCTAATTGCAACTTACAGAAAACCAATCCTCCAAAGCCAGAATAGCAATCCATAGAAAAGTAAACCCTACTTGCAGTTTCAGAATGGAAATTCCTAGGTGCAGTTACAGTCAGTGTAAAAGTCTCTGGTGGTGAAGCAGGAGCTCAGTTTGTAGACAAAGCTCTGTGTTTACCAGTCAACGTATGTTGTTATCATCATCCGTGGTCATGAGCTATGGATAGTGACTGAAAGAATAAGATCAGGTGGCGGATATGAGGTTTCTCTGCAGGGTTGCTGGGCATACTCTCTATGATGAACTTGACAGTTCAGGAGAATGAGAGAGTACAGCCAATGTTTTGGACATCTTATTAGGATCTGTATCAGGAATGTCACACTAGATGGAGACCCCAGGGCAGACCCAAGACCCACTGGAGAGATTATATCTCACAGTTGGCCTGGGGTCATCTGGTGATCCCAGAGGAGGAGTTGAAATCTGTGGTTCGGGATATATAAGTCTGGACTGACCTTCCCAGCCTGTTACCACTACTTGCATTTACAGGATAGCAATCACTGGAATAACAAACCTAAAACGCAATATCAGAATAGCAATCCTTGGAACATCAGTCGCAAGTTGCATTTGCAAAAGAGCAATTTCTAGTTTCAGCAGTGGAATAACAGTCCTTAGAAAAGCAGTACTTGGTTGGAGCCTCAAAATAACAGTCTGTACAATCCCAATCCCTAATAGCAATAACAGAATCACAGTCCCTCAAATAGCAAACCCTATTTGCAATTGCCAAATAACAATCCTTATGCTAACAATCCCTATTTAATTTATCAGAATAGTAGTCCCTAAAATAGGAATCCTTACTTTCAAATAGCAATTCCTAGTTGCGATCAAAAAGCAATCTCTCATGTTTGCCCTGATTTGTTTTATTACCTGTATAACCACTGGAGGAGATGGACCTGAAGCAGCTGTTTCAGGCTGAGTGGTTACAACCGGAGACACTACAGGTGAAGGGCTCTTAACAACTGATGACCCTACAGGTGAAGGGCTCTTTGCTCTTGCATAATCTTCTCCATCAGGTTCTGGCTGGACAGCTGGCTCTAGTAGTGGGGTGTGTTCTATCTCAGGTTGACTTGCAGGAGTAGATTCCTTTTGAGGAAGTGGCTCTGGTGACTCCTCCTTTTGTGGGATCTGCTGTGTAATCTCAGTTTTATGTGTTTCAAGCTCCTCAACAGGGCACACATCCACCAGACACCTGTACATGGAGTTTCATAAGAGAGGGAGTATGATGAGAGCAACATAACCCCACAAATCCCAACACTGCAGACACAGGATTCCAGTCAGGTGCAATGCTATATTAGCAAGCCATCGAAAAATCACCAGATCTGAAGTGAGACTTTGAGTGGACTACGGCAGCTTGTTCAAGCAGACTGCCACAAAATGTTTCCACAAAAGAACAATCCTACATTGGTGGAAATTTTTGAAATTGGCCTGTTTAAAATACCACTTCACCACAGTGTTAAAGGAATAGTTGGGCAACATGATTAGATGTTTGCTTTTTGAGGTTTGCACTAAAGCTAAGATGCTAATGTAGCTAGCAAGCAATGTTAGTCTATTCATTAATTCCTATTCAGTAACCACTTTATCATCATATTTTCTAAGTGCTTGCGAACATCTTTGTATACTGCCTTTATACACCAAGGTTACACTACATAATCTCATTTTTAAAGGTTTGTTAAATGGCAACAATAATCACTATTTAGAAGTTCAAAGTGGAACTATGTGATTATCCGTTCAGCTTTCTACAACAATGCTGGCTTCAAAATTTGGGAGACAGGGCTTTGAGTTTGAGGATGGAATGATACCAAATTGCATTTAGACAAAAATGAAGCAGATTGTCCAAGATGGCTGCCCTCATAACATCAAAAGACATTAAATACATCATTGAACAGATTTTTTTATGGAACACTATTGTATTACTATATAGATCGCTTATCATAGAATTGTGTTTGCAAATCGTGATATTTCTGTCATATCGCCCATCCCTAGTCAGAAGGTCACTTATGAAGCATCAGTGAGGTTCTCTCTATACGTGATATTAATTTACCAGGTTAGTACCAGGTAAAGTACCAGGGTAAGGATTTTTGTTGTATGTGCACTGTTGCATGTAAAACCTTATTTATGAAACTGTGTGCTGCCCACAATGTAAGATGAAAGTTATGTGTGCAGAAACATACCTTTTAATGTCTGCTCTGTTTACGATGGAGAGCAGGTTTGCAGTAAAAGTAGTAACACAAGAAAATGTTTCAGTTCAACCACATAAACAATGTATTTCAAGCCAGAAAGCTTGAAGCGAGCTGTCTGAACTCTACTCAGCCTCTCGCCATAAAAGCTAGCTGGGCAGGAAACATTAATTTGGAGGGGATGAGTCAGATAAACATGTGGTGAAGTAAAGGAGGATGAAGCTAGTAGTTAGGATCTGAGATCATTTCTCAAAAATAACATTCTGACCAGAAGACAAGAATAGATGGACATTTAGGGAGAGCAGTACCCATTGTCCAAGACGAGGACTAATTACATTATATCCTGTACTTGGTCTTTTAGAACAGTACATGCTACAGGCCAAAAGTTCAGAAGCAAACTCGTGATTAGAGTTTCAAACATATTTTACAAAAAATATTGCACTGAGCAGTTTTTTTAAATAATGTGGTGGCCATCTAAATTCTGCAATACATCATGAATGGCTTGAGCCTAAAATGTTGTGTGCTGTCATGTTGTAACTTAATTCAAATTCCACCTATGGCAAAAAAAAAAAAAAAAAAACTGTTTAGGACAGTTAAGTTGATTCAGCATGATTCAAATTATTATTTTCAAGCCTTGTTACTGTCTGTTATCTCATAAAAATGTTTAGCATTGCTTCTTAAGTTTCGGCATACAGTATAAGTTAGGCAACATATATTTCTTTCAAAATATTAGCATAATGTTTTATCCCAGCCATCCTTTATATAACATCATGTGCTCCCAAATGCTGTAAAATACGTCTGCAGTAAGTATTTTAAATAAAGCCTCAAAGTAAGTTAAATGCAAGCCTTTAAATATATGAACATAAATGCATGGAAGTTATAAGCAGTAGCGCAGGTAGCATGGGCCATGCACAAGCAATCATGTTTGAGCACCCATCCTCCAGTTTTAAAGTAGATTTGGAGCTTCAAGTCTGAGATGTAGATATAAAAGTAGAGATTATAAAAGCCACCAGTTGGATATCTATATACAGTATACATGTACTGTAGATACCATTGGTCCACTACCAGGAACTGCTCTGTTTATCAGTTATATAATAAGTATGCTATAAGTATAACTGCATTTGGACAGTTAATAAGTAAGGAATAAAACCTGATGGATATGCAGGAAAATAAGCAATGATGCAGCCATATGTGGAGTTATTGTTATCACCCTGAAGTTGGTAACATTTAATGTTGTGGAACGTTTGGAAATGGTATTTGCGGTTATCACAGCCATTCCCTCACTTTCTCTTGAAGTTAATAAGACCAAATTCAGCTTTACTTCTGACTGATATAAAGTGCTGACACTGGAGACTTCCTTATATGCTAAATAAACATAAAAAAAAATCACCACATCAACAATGATACTTTTTTTTTAGTTATATAACTAAGAATTCAACAGTACAATAATAGTGCACTTTGCAGGAGATCGACAATAGGAGTAAGGCGCCAATTTGGTCAGCAGGGTAATTTAGTGAATAGCATTTGCTAGTACTTAAAAGACAAGGATGAACATGTAAAATGTGTTACCATTTAAACAAAATGTAATTTGTGAGTGCAAAAATAAATGGCACAGAGGGTGACAGTGGAAGTGAAAACAAAGGCCTCCCACTAAAGAGTTTTATTGAATAATAGGGGGGAGATGGGAAGATGGTGTGTGCGGAAGTTAACTAGGAAGACGTTAGAGCTTCAGACATGGTCTTTCTCCCAACCGTCCAAATATGGCATCAATACTATTAAAAAATAAGCAAACTGTAATTTGTCTCCATTTTCAAATTATGTTTTATTATATACAGGATTAACCGAGTAAACTTTTGCATGAATTTTTGAGAGATGATGGACACAGTTGTTGGTAGTGGACTCTAGTTTTTGAGCAATGCTATATGTCTGAGCAGGTCCTGAAATACTGAGTAAAGTATTTTGCATAACAGTACCAGATTTCACCAAAGATATCTCTTAGTTTTGAGATGGAAACCAAATTAGTTCAAGAGATGTTGTAGCCCATCATATATTAGTATCCATGATACACACTGTAGGTTTGGGTGCTACTTTTTTTCCTAAATTGTTGAACACCCTTACTCAGCATTTTTACTGTCCCCGCTGTCTTCCTCACTCTCCTCACGCAGCGGCTGTAACCTGTATGGCAAGCCACAAAGAACAAACAACTCCTCAGCTTCCAAAAAGGCACTGGACAAAGAGAATCCACAGCAAAGGGACGTGAAAAAGCAGAATGAGCATTGAGAATGCAACAAAGTGCAAAGTCTCAGTCTGCACCAAAGAGCAAAGCGTGGGGTGTGGAAGGAAAGAAGCGAGGGAGGACAGGGAGTGGTGCGACATACTCTGGGTCATCTTCGTTCTCTTCCTCCTGGATGTTGGAGAGTCTTTGAAGAAAAAAACAGTGAACAGGTGAAGGCTGAATACTGTATGGATGAGTTTGGTGTATATGCAGAGGAACAAAGTTAAGAAAGTCCAAATACTTTGTTACTGTACTTAAGTCTGGTTTTCAAGTATGTGTACTTTCCTTGAGTTACTTTTACGGTTACTTTTACATCCTATGTTTCAAAAGTATTTGCTACTTTCTACTACATCACAGTATTAAATCACTCATTTGTACAGTCATAAGGTGATTTTAAGCATCAGACAGCTACAAGCAGTTGATCTAAATTACTAGCAATAGAAACTTTAACAGTTGTGACAGCAAGAATGAGACCAAATACCAATCACAGTCATCTATCTGTTACTACGTACAACTTTTGTTGTCATTTGAATACGTATGTTGACATTTGTATCTTGACAGCTCACTATTAGCATTCAGTTAGTCATGCTAACTAACATTTGAGAGATTAGGAATAAAGTTGTTGTTAGTTAGCCTTATCTAATGTTTTCCAATGCTCCTTGGTGAAACGATTTTTTTTGTCTTTTTTGAATCTTTCTTGTAATCGCTCACACTTTAAGGAAATGCAAGAGTTGAGTGAAGAAGTTGAAGCTGTACTTCAGCTTTTAACAGAGGCTGTATTTTGATTAGAGGACTAGTTGCATTGTTACTTGAGTAAAGATTCTGGGTAATTTTACCACCTCTCTGTGTGTAGAGAACATTATCTGAGAAACCTTTGAAGCTATACATTTTTGTCACATCTCTAGATCTCCATATTAGACTACAAAATCAAATATCGGCTCTATCTGATTTGATAAGTGTCATTATGCTGCATTATGGTGGCTTTGTGTATTGGATATTGTAAATGGTTAGAATTGGATGGTATCATGGTGTTTTTGTGAGTGAATATGAACATGTGTGTGCGCGCATTTCTGTGTGTATTTATGTGACTTACTGCTCTCCGTTGTCTGGTTCAGACAGACGTTCTGGCTCTGTGACTCTGATTACAGTGTGTTCCTCCTCCAGCTGTCT
>CM075008.1:22124677-22148569 GCA_037576675.1 Pangasius sanitwongsei
TCGAAAAAATTCAAACAGGACAACATAAATGCTTTCAGACAGCTATACATTGTCCTATGTGAAACACCATTATTCACTATACCTAATCTAGTCTAATCTAGTCTAATCAGACATACAATACAGGCAAAGTCAATGTTGTCATCTCTCACAGTCTTAAGCATGCATTTATTTTGAGCAGATTTATGCAAATATTATGAATAATTAGCAATATATTTGTGGTGCACTCCTGTTTGCCAGCTCCACATCTACGTGTGGTGTGTGAAAGTACTGTATATGTATGTAGGGAAAAAAGTTCAATATAGACTTACTGCTCTGAACTGTATCCGAAGCGTCCTGTGAAAAGACATTAATCCATTAGAATGAAGTAAGATTGACATTTTTAGCATGGTAATGATTAATTTCAATGAATAAAACTCAACCTTCCGTAGCATAAGTGTGACTTTTAGGCTATTCAATTATCCTAGGCTCAACTTTCACATTTCTCAAAGCAGTTCTCATTCATCGTGGTCGTTATTTATCCACCATACAGACATTTTGGGTTCACTTGATTTATTGGCTTTGTCTTCAGAAAAGTGATGGACAATTACATCACTTTGGAAAGATGTACTGTAGTTTCCCAGCTACGGCCTGACGAGATCTTCAGGAAAAAATGACTGATAATTCAACAATTCCAACTCCCTCACTTAACTGAGTAGGTGCAAGTGGATTATGCTGATATTACACTTTTCTGCTGCCAGTTTGTGGTCAGAACGGCACTGATGTATATGAAGTGACACAAGAGAGAGTGTGTTATTCTAGCTTAGCCGGCGTAGTGGTATTTTAAAATGCAAAATTATGCTAATGTTACTCCTGCTGAGACAACAACCGGGTTTATGTCAAAGTATATATATACAGTATATATATATACAGTATATATATATATATATATATATATATATATATATATATATATATATGTAGGCCAATGTTAACTCTGAAGGAGCTAGAGAAATCCAGTGCTCATATTGGAGAAGCTGTTCACAGGACAGCAATGGACCAAAGCTATGCCCAAAGCTGGGATTTAAGGAAGAAGGTTAGGCATGAAATCTCATTCGGAGTCAGCCAAAAGACATATTGGAGACTAAGCAAACGTGTGGGAAAAGTTTCGTTGGTCTGATGAAACTCCCCAGAGTGAAGCATGGTGGTGGTAGCACCATGTTGAAATTTATCCATCGCTTCTGGTTGCTTCTCTGACCAATCCCCTCTTTATCCAGTTATTGACCTTTGGTGGATGGCCTTCTCTAGCTAGAATTGTGGTTGCAATTCTAAGGGATAGTTTGTGTAGATTCATGATATATATATATTCCCAAATAATTCCATTTCATTTCCAGGTTGTAACACTACAAAATGTGGCAAAGTTCAAGGGGTGAATACTTATGCAAGCCACTGTATATCATTATGCCAGTGCTTGCTCTGTGTTTAGTAGGATTGAGATGTCCTGATTTGACTGAATGTTGCAGCCTCACAATATTCATTCTAACTCCATCCCTTTTTACAATTCTGCCACTCTGAGACAGTTTACCAACTGACAGAAAAAATATCAAGAGTATCTTTGAACTTCTTTGAGCTACCTTTAAATCTAAAGTTTAGCTGAAATAGAAATCAGAGAAAAACATTTAATTCTTACAGGGTAGGATTTACAATACCTAAACATATTATTGAGTGCTGATGTAGCTGACGAAGCAGCTTCATTATCTTACCTCTTTTGGTTTCAGAACAGGCTGTGGCATAATGCGACCAAGTCCCTGCACAATCCAGCCAACCATGCTTAAAAATGAAAGAAAATCATATTAATTTATGGGTAGACCTGCGCTTGCATTCTATAATCTGCAAAGTACAAGCTTATAGTAAACTAAGCAAATGTTCTTATCATGCCATAGCAAGGACACTAAAGCAGAAGCAACTGCAGATATTAGCTACATGCAACTCAAGTGCATTTTCTGGAAAAGATGAAAAACATTCATTCAGTTCAGCAGTGGAGCATTAGGGTTTTATTTTCTTCATACCTAGCAGTTTCAATTTATCATGCATTTAAATGGTTCGGGGTCTTGGCAGAACAGGAACAGTATACAGTAATCCACTTACTTGGATTCTTCCTCCACACTGGGTTGCCATGGAAACAAACAAATAAACATTTATTTCTCATATTGGAGGCTGTGTTCTATTAAAAAACACACCAGGGTTGCCAGATTGGGCTGTCAGTTTCAAGTTCAATGGTTTTTAAACCTTCTTAGTTCATGAAAAATCAATACAAACTGTAATGGATGAGCATCTAAATCAAATATAGAAATCATTTTAATAATGAAAAAAACAGCTAAAAGGTTTTATTCACCAGGCCGGTACCATTTTTAAAGCTCGAAGTGATCAAAAATGACTCAATGAAATGAGAAAGCTGCCCAGTCTGCCCATGAGTAAATGTATAAGTGGACCTACTTGGTTCCCTTGGTTGCGTCCTCAGCTGCTGAGGGTTCAGGTGCTAAACATAAGAGGAAAAATATGAGATTTTTTACAATGCCTTTATGTAACATAACATAATTCATCCATTTTTAGGAACAAATGAGATAACCTTTAAATAAAGAAAGAATCTGGACATTAGAGAATATTTTCTACCCTTTGGAGGCTGAGGAGCGGGACCTGTAGCAGGTTCCTTTTTATCTGCAGTGTCTGTAATAGATGGAGAGTGTCCTGGCTGCGGAACCACCTTCT
Organism: Pangasius sanitwongsei; assembly: GCA_037576675.1. Lineage (NCBI taxonomy): Eukaryota > Metazoa > Chordata > Actinopteri > Siluriformes > Pangasiidae > Pangasius > Pangasius sanitwongsei. Next base: position 22,127,423 of record CM075008.1, read on the forward strand.
CAAAACTGTGCTTTATCCACTCCATCATCCTGACAAGACAAAGTTTGAGAAACAAGCACAGACTAAAATGCTTTAAAAAATGTATTAAATAAGTGGAGTACCTGGGAGTTAGGGACTTGTCTCCTTCAGATTCTGCTTCAGGAACCACCTCCACCACAGGGACTTGAGGTGGAGGCTCAGGTTCTAAATGGATAAACAACATAAAATATTCTTGAAGTTTTTATTTTATAAACTTTATATAAACTTTCAAAGAGCTAAACAAATATGTCTTTCTGTAAACAAAATGAGAAGCTTCCTTATATTTTATACACTCACCCACTTTAACCACTTTATCCTCTTTAATTTCCTGCATATGTGGGAGAAAAGCAAAATACAGCATTCACACAGCACTGAGTAATGGATCTTTTCCATAGCTTTCATGTTTTATTTACATATGGACACCTCCACTCACTGTCCACTTTATTAGGAACACCTGTACACCTGCACATTCATGCAGTTATCTAATCAGCTAATCACGTGTCAGCAGTGCAATGCAATGTAATGCAAAAAAAAAACAAAAAAAAACAATCATGCAGATACAGGTCAAGAGCTTCAGTTAATATTCACATCGAACATCAGAATGGGGAAAAAATGTGATCTCTGTGATTTTAACCATGGCATGGTTGTTGGTGACAGATGGGCTGATTTGAGTATTTCAGAAACTGCTGATCTCCTGGGATCACGATCAAAGTCACAGAGGTCACACATTTTCCCCATTCTGATGTTTGATGTGAATATTAAGTGAAGCTCTTGACCTGTATCTGCATGATTTTATGCATATAAATGTAAATGTTATATGTAGGAATTTGCAGACTTATTTAGAGGTATACATTTCAAATTTAACAATTAATATTTTAACATTTTACATTTACAATGTGGATTTAATATTTATATGTAATATTTGCATTTACGTATATGTATTAAAAATCCTAAATGTAGATTTAGGATTTATTTTATAAGTATGCAAATTTTTTTTCTCCAGTGGATCCCTAGAAGCAGTGCACTGTGGGATTTTAGCTTGTAGCAGGTTCAGTGTCTCGGGTGATCTACTTACAGTGTGCTCCACCTTTACCTCTGGCACCACTTTGGGAACCTGAAGAGAAATGCCATTAAAAACTAAAAACCTCATCAAAAGTTTAAAAAGAAATTAACATAATGCTGTTCGCATCGTGAGAGTTGAATGTAATGGGTGATGAGATGAATGTCTACTGTGGCCATCCTTTTTATACAATATATAATATTTAGTTTGTAAGAAAAAAACTGTTATTCCTTGTACCTTCCTGTTCCCAACCCAAAGTTGATTATTTTCCAAAAACAGCACATCCTGAAGTGTTTTATTCCTCTTATACCACAGCAAATTGCTAGTGACTGCCATTTTTATTCCTTATTAATGAACGAAAAATTGTACTCTTTTATCCTTTTCTAGTTACATTTAATGCTGTGGAATGTCCAAAACCAGTTAGTTCCTGTTATGACATACTGTACACTGTAACAGCTATGAACAGTTGTTTCCACACCAGCCTCTCTTTTTTCCTCTTTTGAATTTAATGAGACGAACAAAAACAAAAAACAAAAACAAAAAACAAAAAAACCCACAGCTTGTCTTGTTACTGAGAAACAGCAACTCAGTGTTGGAAAACTTACTGACATTACAAAACACTGACACTGGAGACTCCTTCCATAAATGTTAAATAGTCCTTACAGAAAATGTCATCATATCAATGATAATACATTTCTCTTTGTTAAATAATATTTTTGTAAAATCTGTTTATTATTAGACTTAGATTATGTGGAGCAATTAACTGTTACTATAGAAACGATTAAATATATCAGAGCGAGCGCATTAATGTAGACCTGTGATTTGTAGCCGCACTACTGCCAGAATTGCTGTTATGGAAAATACCTTCCAACCAATCAGATTCTTAACGTGTAAGCAAAGATTGTGATATAATGAAAACTACAATATTGGGTTGTATTACTATTATTATTATTATTATTATTATTATTATTATTATACAATGGATTTTGCACAGTATTACATGCTACAAAGCACAGTATAACGTTAGGTGATGAAATTGCTAGTGTGTGTGTGTGTGTGTGTGTGTGTGTGTGTCAGCATACCTCAGTGACCTCCTGGGATTCTGTCTGCTGTTTGTGCTTGTCATCTGGTTGTGGAACCACTTTGCCTAATCCCTGCACAATCCAGTTTATCACCCCTGCCCTGAGAGGGGAAAAAAAAATCACTTGGTCAACTCACTGGGCCTGAGAGCAGGGTGTGTGTAAGGAGGTGCACTGTTCTGGCTAAACACTATGAGGCAGCAGCAGACAGGAGCAAAGCTGAGTGTGTTCCGTGGCAAGCAGGAATTTATGTAAAGCTTTAACTACAATGGATTACAGCTTTTACATAAAATTATAGTTTTCCTGTAACGATCAGTGGTAGACAAAGTACTGAGAAACTGTAGTTAAGTAAAAGTACAGTACAAAATCTTACTCACTTAAAAGTAGAAGTTTGGAAGCAAAAATCAACTTGAGCGATTAAAATCAACTTGAGTGATACTTGAGGATCTATGTATCTATATTTAAAAAATTTAAAAAGTATCTATATTTAAACATACTCAGGTATGTTTTAAGAGTAAAAATGTAAATATTTTTATGAACAGAGAATAGAGCTATATGAATAGATGAACAGATGACCACAACTCAGACAAATGTATAAGTTGGCTTGCTGGTTAGCTAATGTTTAATTACACATTAGCAACAAAAACGAAATATTACTAGCTAGCCAGTTTAATCTAAATCGCAAAACTCAACTATCCTGCAATTTAAAAGCTAATTTAAAAAAACATAATTAGCTAGGTAATGGAACAAGCTAATTTAAAAATCTTAACAATCTGGCCAATTCAACTAGCTTTTTTTTTTTTTTTTTTTTTGGGCAAACCTAAATTTAACTTATACTCAACATACTGTACTTCTTCAGATTTGATGGCCAATTTTAAAGGCCGAAATTTAATTTTTATGTAGGAGGCAAATGAGACACCTCGTTCTGTGTGAAAGGGAAACTGTCCTTGTCCTGCACAATTGTTTGTATATGTCTGTGATATCTTCTACACACTAACAAACTAGTAGCCTAATTTAAACCACCACGCCCCTGACCAGACTGTCACTAAGAATGAACAAACATTCAAGAATTAACAAACTGTAAATGCATTGCAGGAATCTGGTCTTTTTTTTGTCCCACAATCTTCATATCTGACCACTCGCTCAAGCCCTGTTACACACCTCTAGCGTCAACAAAGTGTCCTAATAAAATTGTGCACCTCCTATTTGTATATGTAATTGTTTAGAACACATAGATGTTCATTCAGAATAATGTAGGGGGGGGGGGGGGGGGCACGGTTTGCCTGGCACCTATGGGGTTGGGGGTTCGATTCACTCCTCCGCCCTGTGTGCATGGAAAAAACTCCGGTTTCCTCCCCCAGTCCAAAGATATGTGCTGTAGGCTGATTGGAATCTGTAAATTGTCTGTAGTGTGTGAATGGGTGTGTGAGTGTGTGTGTGCAGTTGTGCCCTGCGATGGGTTGACATCGTTCTGAGATGGGTTGGCATTACAAAGGGGGTGTCCCCTGCCTTGTGCTCCGAGTCCCGTGGGATAGTCTCCAGGCTCCCCTGTGACCCTGTGTAAGCGGATGGATGGATGGAATAATGTATTCATATTTGGTTATATCCCCAGACGTGACGCAGTGTTAATGCATAGATTAAAGGTATAGTAAAAAAAGGAGATGAATCTTAAATGATTCCCTCCTTTCTGTATATATAGGCTACAAAATAAAAAGGGTGTTTATATCTTATATAGTGCACAATATGTCCAGTAAGGGGGCCAGCTTGGGATTAAGCCTAGGGTTTATTTACCAGAAGTGCCATAAAGGGAGAAACCATTATAAGCCTATATATAAACCAATATAAACCCTATAGCCCTAGATCCTGTGTCTTAAGGCCTGTTCATACCAAATATGTTGTAACTACATGTAACTACATATAGAAAAATTCACTTTTTTGACATAACTACCCTTCCCACTAAGTCCAATATGTATTTTGTGTTTGAATGCTATTTTGAGTGCTACATCATAATAGTATGGGAGTGATCTTTCACAGGTTTTCAAAAATGCATGACCATCTTTAAAATGTGTGAGAAAATTGAATTTGTTGTAAATAGGCCTTTAAGGCAGATTCTGCTAAAAATGGTGTGGCATAAGGCTTTCTCAGTGGCCCAGGGATTTATAAGCAACTCTCTACAAATCACATCTGATGAATGTTTTCTACTACCACTCCACAATTTCTACTTTTGGAAATTGGGGTTTGTATGCCTTTAAGAGCCTATTATGTTATGGTATTTGTTAGTGCTTGTTACTTTTTCATCTGGATTTGAAAGGATGAGGGTAAAAATGTGTGTGATTTTTTCTCTTATGTAGCTTATTACAGCTGTGCTGTGCGTAAGCAGGTAAATAGCTTATCTCTCAGTTTCCCTGAAAATGAACAGACTGTAAGTGCCCCAGAACTTGGATGCTGTTACACTCTATGATAATACTTCTAAAAACTTGGTGAAAACCAGAACAGGATCAAAAATCTGATAGACTATGACAAATAAAGGCTTGGTATCGACTGGAACAAAAACACAGAGGGGATACATCGCATCGTGTGGTTGTGATGAGAGTCCTTACATACTGTTGTCTAATTGAGTCCAGGTGTGCATGATCAGTAATCAGGTCAGTATGAATGTGACAATGAGTGTGTGAGTTGGGAGTTGTAGTCCAGGACGGCCATGTTTGTAGGCCGCATGGTGTTCTGGATTTTTCTGGCGTTGACATGACACAGGGATGGATTACCTACCAGGCTAGTGGGCCCTCGACGAGCAGAGATTTAATCTGATTTATTTGACTGATTGGCTGTCAGGGGTGGGAAATGTACTGTGAAATTATACTTAAGTGAAAGTATAGATAATGTGTCAAAATGTTACTCAGTTGAAAGTGGAAGCATCCAGCCAAAAATGTACACAAGTTGCAACTGTGTACACAAGTGAAAAAACAAAACAAAACAAATTTTTTAAACGCTATTTTTAAACGTAGTCAAGTAATAAAAGTCAGGTAGTATGTTTTATCTAAAACGGCAACTACATCACTTTGTCTGAAAACATCATTCAGTCACTGTAAGATACGCTATGTATTTGGCTAATGAATTCATCAGAAGTGAAATATCTTGTCAGTATCCAACATTTGTTAGAATTTGACTTGCTGCCAGTTTATGCTAGCTACTGGAATCAATGCTAGTCTAACCTAGACTAACTAATATGCATTAGCAAAGAAAAAATGATATGTTATATAATTAATTAATATAATTTATATTATGTAAGTAGTTATACATAGTTATACCAGTTCATGTTAGCAAATTAACAAAACGTACCTCATGCTTTTTCAAATTAGATGGAGTTCATGCCTGCTAGAGAGGCAAATAAGATGCCTCATTTTTTTGCTTACTCCAGCATATTGAAACATTTTACTGAAGTAGGGCTAGAGGCACTCATCCTCAAGTTCAACATGGCTTGGGTCTTATCAGTGTTTAGACACACACAGATAGCCATGGTGTTAATTACATTGTGTAGCATGAGAAGGTTACCACAGATGATGAATTGGCATAATTTTAATAGTCTTTTTTCTGATAAACTTGATTTGGATGCTAAACTGAAATGATTGGAGCCCACTTGATTGATATATAGTGTACAGTCATTGGCTGGATGAGAGAAGAAGTGACTTTTTTGATTTATAATGAGTATTTGAAGGTCTAAAGACAAAAGTAAGGAGTAAAAAGTATGTTTTTTTTTCTGGGAAATGTTGTTAAGTAAGAATACAAGTATCCAATTTCAATAATACTAAAGAAAACTATAAATACACCAAAATAATTCTATCACTAGCATAGAAATGAAGTGCAATTACTCAAATATTCTACTCCTTTTGGCCATTATGCTAAATCATAAACAACACCTGTCACATAATTCGAAATAGCAGTCAGTTAGGTCTGAACAAATAAACATTGAATTGAATCGAATAAACTGCTCTATAAAGGGCATTTTCAAAGAATGATCTATGGGAAAAATCTAATTCATGCAAAATTTCATCAGAGCTGAAAACTTTATTGGCAGCCATTTTGTAAACAATCAATTTGTCATCAATCACTTTTCTACTATTTCACTGTTTCATGAAAGAAAGCCACACTTTCCTGTCTGAGGCAAATGTGAGGTGGCTTTAAACTTTATATAATGCATTTGGTGATCATAAGTCTTTATTACGTTTTAACCATATTAGCCTTATCGCTCCAGTACGCTCCACACCTAACATGTTTTGGCTGAGCACATATGAGGTGAGAGTTAGATTTCTTAAATTTGATTTTCCCCTTAACCATTCCTTTGACTTCTGCACAATGTACACCTGCTAAGTAAGTATAAGTGTTGAGATAGATCTACTTACTCTTCATTCGCTTTACTGCAATCCATGATGACATATGGAACAAACGTGATAACGGTAAATCAAATAAACAGATAATCAAATACCATACCTAACACACACACACACACACACACACACACACACATTGAATTAAATAGTAATGAAATAATAATGTAAATCATACCTGTTGCTGCTTTCCTCCTGTTGCTAAGAAATATCAGGCAGGGGGGTGGGGTGGAGGGTGGTTGCTCAATTAGAAATGAGAAGCAAAGGTGTATTTAATTTCAAATTATGTCAAGCACATGAGATTTCAGTCTCGTCACGTACCTTGGCATCGCTGTCTGCCCTCTCTGTTTTAGGTGTAGCTGCAGGCTGGGGGAGGGCAGTGGTCAAACCCTGAGAGATCCAGCTCAATACACCACCCTGAGTACTGCAGAGAGAGAGAGAGAGAGAGAGAGAGAGAGAGAGAGACTGTGTGTTGGGGAGGTAGGGTGGATGTAATGTGGGCAGTCACACTCAGAAGAAGTGGCATGTGCACACACACACAGACACACACACACACACCTGTTTTCTGCCGAGACTTCATCCTCTTTTGGCTTAGCAGGATTGTCTGCTATTCAACAAAATGGAAAAAGAAAATGCTGTCAAGCAACACACCATCAGCTCTGTTAAAAAACTAAAAATACTAATTATTACAAACATTATGAAAAATACGATAATAGTAAAACTCTGGCTCTATATGTGTCAGTAATAAGATTTTCTTTTCACTTCAAGATGTGAGCATTCAGCCCCACCGTCACGGGGGATAACCTGGGAAGCTGTCTCAGTCCCCTTTACATTTCATGGCTTATGTGTGTGTGTGTTTCCTTGGTTTAAACGGTGTGTCCCAGGCCCTGGTAATATGCATGACAGGCCAGTGGCCTGTGTGCACCTGTACAGTTGCTATGTTGCATTGCCACCAATTATTGGACTAAAATCCACATGTTTTGCATTTCTCAAAATTTGACAGTTACTTTAATGCTATCTATTCTAAGATACCATAATATACTGTTTGAATAATCACCACTTGAATAATTTAGCAGCTGCCAAAAAATATATGTTTATTTAAACTCACTCAATATCATATAATGATTTATATGCAGTATAATGTACTGATTAATGGTCAGCTGCCATGTGTGTAATCACCCACCTTTTTTCACCTCCTGCTCTTTAACTGCTGGTTTTTGTTCCTAAAAGAGTGAAAAGCAACTTGAGGTAAGCCATACGGCTCAATTCAATTCAACACCCTGAGGTACATTTATCCTGCTTTTCACAGGATAAAGATTTAGCATTTTACATTGTTCAATAATTCTACGATGTGTAAAGACATTTCAGTTCCCAAGTGCTCAGAGCCTTTAGTAAAACAGTTTTCGAAGTGTTGGTGTATTTAACAGAACACAACTGCTTTCAATTGATCAGCTGACAAAAGTAAAACATTTTTCTATACGGTCTTCTTGTCTCTATTTTCTCAGCCATGACAAATTTATGGACATTTTTCTGGACAATATGTCTCCTATGAGTATAAGATACACCCAGAAATCTGTCAGAAAAATCTATTCACCACTTTCTTGTATAACTTGCAATAATGTGCATTTTATTTACATGTGCATTTTATTTACATTTCTTTTATTAATGTATTATTTATAATGTTTAGTCCAATTGTTTTTGTACTGTTAGTGTTACTACAGTTCAGTGCTATATTGTTTCCTGAGCTGAAGCCATTGCTAACCTAACTAACTGTGTTTTTACAGATAATTAACCTTACAGTATTGAGAAAAAGACAACAACACTCTTTAACGTCGTCATAAGTAGCCATGCTGGTTCTGTCTGTTATCTGCTATAAGTCTATTCCCTTTCATTCTGTAGCGTTTGATGGGAAAGGTTAATGCAAAAAGTGTTCATCACTCCACACTTCATTTTGTTCTTCAAATATAATGCACATCTAGCACTTCTCTGTTTGAACACACCAGACAGTTATATATACTCAAAAATTGGTCCCACCTTATATTTTGTCTACTCAGTGACCTCTGGTAGTGATATTAGATATTATTAGGGAGATATTAGGGAGGCTAAAATCAAGTATCTATCAGATTTTAGCTCTACAACAGCCCATTTATACCTGCTGTCCTTCTGTCTATTATTTCATATTTTGGAAACTATAATGTAGCTACTGATGTTCTGCACTTAACATAAATCACAATAGTATCTAACATATAAATATAAATAACAGAAATTTGGCTAGTTTAGTGAACAGTTAAGGTTAGTTACATTTGTGAAAAAAAGTCTTTCTGAATTTGACAGTACCTACGTATATAATAACTACACAGGAACTGCCCATTTATTTTACATAGTAGTTGCACCTACTCGCGAGTGGCGCAAAAGAAAAGGGTTTTCCCTATTGTTGGGAAATTGTGAGTTTGAATTAAAACAATGCCACTGCCATGTCTAGGAAGCAAAATTGGCGGAGCTCTCTGGGCAGAAGGGATAGCATACACTCACTCTCCCCTGTCATCTCATGTAAGTGTAAGAGGGCAGATGGCGCTTTCCTCCAAATATGTTACACTGCAATGTGCATGAGAAGCAGATCAAAAAAGATGAGGTTGACTGGCCAAGAAAGCACACAGTAGCCTACATAATCCCTGGGTGATAGCTGGGGTATGATAGGGTATAGCTGGCTGGTGGGTGGCAACTGGTAGGTGACCAAATTGGGAATAATATTGGGAAAGAAATTCCCCCAAAATCCCCCTCCCAAAAAAAAAAAGTTACACCCTAAACTAAGTGGATGGTTCCTTTGTAGTCTGTAAATAGGTGCTGTAAAAGTACAGATTTCTAGAAATGGAAACACTGCAAAAACTGCCTAGGCATATTCCTCTTAAATGTAGCACAGTAATGGACTGGAACATTACGCTATGTGCTCGTAATAATAATAATAATAATAATAATACACACACTTACTGATGTTCGGGGTGTATTGGCTTTGCCTTCCTCTTCTAGCTTTGCAGCCTTCTCTGGGGGTTGAGGAACAACTTTCACCACCCAACTAAACATCCTGTAGCTCAAAAACACACGTCTATAAATAATAAAAACACACACACACAGATACACTTTGTTTCTATGCAGAAGTATAGAGAAAGAGCATAAAACGATGATTAGCTAAATCATAAAGATTCTCAAAAGCCTAGGGAGTGACATTTAGCAACTACACTGTTATATTACTAGATACATGTGCAGCGAATATTCTTCACAGGTAATGTTCATAACAGATCACTTCCCATTCCATTCAACACATGATGGGCTTGTTATTGAAGCAGTTAAGGTCGTGTGAACACTGTTGGGAATGTGGCCACCAAGTTTAAACTAAGATAATGACTGAGGCTAATGATTTAGCAGTTTAGTGAACCATAAAACCAAAAACATTTGTGAATGCTACTATATTTCTGCCCAGGTTTTTATTTTTTTATTTTTATTTTTTTATAACTGTTTGCACGATCCACATATGTATGGCAGTCTGGAAAACCTGTGAGATGTTGCTATGACTAAATTCTGTCAAAGTCAACATTCTGTACTGCCAAAAAGTCGAAAAATCAGTGTTTTGGCCAAAATTGGATTTTTCTGCCTACAGCATTTCAGCAACTTAAACTTTAAGATCATGTTGGGGAAGGAGCCAGTTTATCAAACATGGTGAAAACAGTCGTTCTGCCTAAATCTGTCTAAAACCTGGCTAGTTAAGTCTGCTTTCTACAATATCTACAATGCTCAACCCCCCCCCCCCCCCCCCACCCCCATAGCAGAAGATGTCAAAATTTCATCATATGAAACATTTTCCAAGGCTTTCACACATGTCATAAACAACAAAAAATATAATTGTGAAAAAGTCAAACATTGCTAGCAATAAAATGAGCAAACTAGCAGGACAAAAGAAGGTGAAAATGACCCAGACTCATAGCCATCGCTGGTTTTGCAGCTATTACTGGCAGTTCTATGCTGAGGGATGTGTGGGTATGAAAGGGGCTTAAATCTGATGTGAAAAAATTAGACCTATGTCATATTTAAACAAACAAAAAAAAAAAACTGAGGCCACTTCAACCTTGCAATATGAGTGTTGCCTTAGTTACAGGACGATTACAGCTGTGTGTGTCAGGAGCTGTCAGTGTTAATCAATGATAAAGGTATCTGATCCTAATCTGCCTTGGCCCAAGCAGAGGCATAAAGGAAAATCCTGACCTGAATACTGCACTGCACTTGTAAAAGAGTGGATCTGTTTATCAGACGTTCTCAGTTCGATTCAAGGAAGCATTATTGGCATACGTTTGGTAGAATTTTGGCAAAGTATCAGTATTCATTACAAATAACAGTAATATTAATATTCACTTTGAGGCCTATTAATATGGAATACTTTATAAATGCAATAACATTTTACCAAGATATGGGCAAGAGTAGGCTTGGTGGCGTATCTGTATACTCAGAGAATCTGGATATATTGATGTAAGGAAAAGTGTTGGTGCATTTGTGCCTATTAAAACTTTTAGTGAAACTGCCAAATCAAGCAATTTATCATTTAAATAAAATATTAATTCATTCATGTGGTGAATCCGGAGCCTATCCTGGAAACACTGGCTGCGAGTGCAAGAGTATACACCGGGGGCGCCAGTCCACTGACGTGAAATAAAAATATGATTTTTTAAAGACATTTATATAAATGCAAGTATTTAAAAAAAATCAAGATTGTTGTTAAAATTTTACTTCAAGAGTTTGTCTCTCAGAGTTTTTTGCTAGCTGGCTAAATTGTCAGCCTCAGTCATGATCTAGTTTATACTTGGTGTCCATACTTCCCAGTTGCCTTGCAACAGTGTTCCCGTGTCTTTAACCTCTTGAATAGCAAGTTCATCACAGGTTCCCTGGTCTTGCGAGAAGAACTTTAGTAATAACCAAATCATTTAACTTTGTCGGGTAAATATAAATATAATAACAGCATCCAAACCAGAAAAAAGTGCCAAATAATAAATATTTATGATATAAATAAATGATTTATATCATGGGTCTACTGAGTTCACTTTACCTTTAAGCTGTATAAAGACTTACCTTAGCTGTTCAGGCGTAGGCACTCATCCCAGAGATTGTAGACGTGGCTGTAAGACAGGTACTTGGAGGAATGGTGGGATTAACCATACTGAAGCTAAGATAATGAGATTAGTTATGATTAGGTTCCTTCAGGAAAGAGTAAAGAAGGAGGAGGAATGTAGACCTGAATGTAGACGCCTGAACCTGATTGCACCTACACAGGTTTCTATACACAATCTGGCATTGAATGGACAATCGGGGAAAAGCAACAGCTCCAACAAACCCATTTGCAGTGTAGAGATAATGAACAATTAGCTAAACATGATCGAAGTGCTTTTATCCAAAGCAATTTACAGGTGAACCAGAATCCAATCAAGCTGAGTAGTTGAGGGTTAAGGGCCCTAAAGTGGCTCTTTGGAAATCCTGGGATTTAAACATCTCCGTCTTTTGGACATGAATACACTGCAGAAGGTAGTGTATCCAATCGAGTACACACCATAGGTAGAAGAAGTAAATAAAGTTTTTACTCAAGTAAAAGTGCAATTACTCATCTAAATAAACATTCTCGGTAAAAATTGAAGTACAGCTTCAAGCACTTCAAGTTCATCACTCAAGTTGTAGAAAAGTATAAATATGTAAGTGAAAATACAAGAAAGAAAAAGACATCTGCCTTAAATTACACCCTAATTTTAGTTACTGACTATAAATTAGTTCCCCCTTTCAGGAAAAAAAGCACCAAGGAATGTTGGAAAATATTCTTCATTAGCTAAGACTAACTACAGCTACAGTATATGTCTAAGCTCTCACGTTAGCTAGCATAATAACTTTGACGATACAAATCACCTGAATGCTAATTCCTAGGGTTATGGCAGATGTCTTTTTCTTTCTTGTATTGTTTGTATTTTACATCAAACATTTTTAATCATTATCATGATTTTACCTTTGTGTATGAGAAGACTATATAAACATTCTCACTCATTTCACCCTAGCTTGTTTCTCTCTCTCTCTCTTGCTCTGTCACTGTATGTGCATGTATGTGTCTCTTTTTCTGTGTGAATGTGAAGAAGAGGTGATAGGGAAAGATAGTGCAAAAGGGGTATGTGAGATGGTATTGATGTGAATATTCAGGGAAGCAAATCCAGATGTGACAGATGATAATGTAAATGGTGTGAGTGTGTGTGTGTGTGTGGTGGTATTGTATGCTATGCAATTTTATAACTATGTTTCACAGTTTCACCATTGATTTCTGTATTTGTAACAGTTCTGTTTGTACCTTGAAATGCTGTGTGATCTATCTGGTGATGATGGGGGTGTCAATGCTCCTGCTCTGACTCTTTGCCTACATCTTTGCTGACGGACCCTCCATGCCTTACGTTCACTTCTCTTCCCCCTTTCACTTAAATCGCTTATTCTCTTTCTCTTTTTTGTTTCAGTGTCTCTGACATAACTCTGTTTCCTTTTCTGCAAGTATTCTGCTCTATGTTCAGGATCAGCATCCCTACGCTGTCTGTAAAGTCACTGCTTCTCAGCTGCACTCAATTTAGCCATACCTGACCAAAGGAGGATTAACAATGACAAAGAAAAGTTAGAATCCCAAAATCTTAGTGCTATTTTATGCAAAAGAACTAAATGAATAGCTTTGAATTAAGTTTATCTAAAATGGCAGTCACTGGTGTTACTGATCTTCACTGGTGTTACCCATAAAGAAGGTAACACCAGTGACAGTAACACCAGTGACAATTTTCATGAAAAATGCATTTTACAAAATGGCTGCTGCAAGGTATCAAACCACATGTTGTCAATCATGGTATATTCACTACATTAAGTAGTTTAATCCATTTGTACTCTAGTTTTTTACAATTCCCTAACCATAAAGTAGGTCATACCAGTGACTTCAACTAAAGGCTTCATATGAAATCATGAGATAAATGAGAAAATTTCTGATAGCTGAAAAGAGACAGTGGACTTACCATGGGCCTTTCTTCATAGACTGTCAGGAAATAGGAAGGAGGAATTTGAGTGATGTCATCAGTGTGATTTTTAATTCAAAATAAAAGATTTTTGTTAAACGGAAACACCAGTGACGCAACTCCAGGGGACCACTATTTTCATTATATATTTTATAATATTTATTCAACATTTTGTTTTTTTTATGTCATTTACATCATATATTTGATAGTTATGAATAGACTTTTGTATTTTAAATCGTAGAAAACCCTGTTTTTGACCTCAAAATAAAGCACTTTCCCTCTGTACATGGCTATGGAGACGAGCAGTTTTGTGGTGCTTGGAATTCTATATAATTAACACTGATGGCTCAAGAAGGTGTAATTGTTCAAATAACATATTGTTTCATTTTAAAATATAAAAAAAATTGTAAACCTAAAGTGTTTTTCAAGTGTAATATTTCTGTAAAGGCTAGGGACAGAAAAATGGACGTTTCCATAGAATGACCCTATTATGAGAGTGGAGGAAAGACATGTAGCTTCTCCAATTGTTTCTCTAGATAAATTGAACCATGACAATATTTTATTTATAAAACTACTTCTACCAATTCTCTTATCGGGGGGCCAATAGTTGTGTAGATAAAAATCTTTTTTTTACAATATTAGTTGCCGGGAACCAAATTATTAGTGTTAGTCAACTTGTCTCCCCCTTGTGGTGTGTGCTGTAGGGAAACAATGCTGTACTTGGAAGATGGCTTGCATCTGGGGTGGTCTGTATAAGGACTCATGTTCCTCCATTTGCATCAAGGATATTTTTCTGAACTTTTATATTTTTGTAGTAGAGTGGCAGTACTTTGTTTTGTTTTGTTTCATTTCATATTAATTTGTAGTTTTCATCAGTTAGGTGGGAAGAATCCTAGTTCTGACCTCCAATTGCTGTAGATTGCTCCGATTTGTGCTAAGTTTATGATACGGGCAGCGTATATATAGTATATATATCTAGTCTGCCTATTGTCCTGAGATTTTTGCTTTGCTGCTTGCTTTTAACTCATTTTAGCCTTGTGTTACTTGGTTGCTGCCCACTTGAGATGTGACACAAATGAAATCCAATCACAGTGTTATATATAAATATATATATTTTATATAATTTTTTTTCTTGGGCACCTATTAAGCTACATGTTCTTTAAAAATGTACTGGAGTCTTCTGGGAATTATATGATAAGCCAAATATTTTATAGCTTATTTTATAAACATATTTGGCTCTATGGTGCATTCTGCTAACCCATTATTCCAAACCAAATAAAGTTAAAAAGCAATGAAGTAAAAAAAAAAAAATACATTGCATTTTGGATTGGTAATACACACTATATGGCCAAAAGTTTGTTGCTAAAAGGTTGGGAGCACACAATTGTAAAGGATGTCTTTGAATGCTGTAGCAATACAATTTCTCTTCACTGGAACTAAGAGGCCCAAACATGTTCCAGCATGATAATTTCCCTATGTACAAAGCGAAGTCCATGAAGACATGGTTGGAGTGGAAGAACTCGAGTGGTCTGCACAGAGCCCTGACCTCAACCCCACTGAACACCTTTGGGATGATCTGGAATGCCGACTGCACCCCAGGCCTCCTCACCCAACATCAGTGATTGACCTCACTAATGCTCTTGTGGCTGAATGAATCTCCACAGCCATGCTCCAAAATCTAGTGGAAAGCCTTCCCAGAAGAGTGGAGGTTATTATAACAGCAAGGGGCTACATCTGGAATGGAATGTTCAAAAAGCACAAATAAGTGTTGTGATCAGGTGTCCAAAAATGTTTGCCTACTGTATGTAGAATATACATGGTTAGATGTTATTTGCTTTATAGAACACTATGATGATAGCTGGGGATTAGTCTGTGTCATGTTTGAACCCAGCAGGATCTCAATCACACTCCAGCGCAGGTGAAACCACAGCGCTTTTATTTAAACACTATGCAAATAGAAAGTAACTATAGAGGCAGTCTGTTTATGGCTTACTTCAGCTCACAGAACAGTGAAAGGTGTGGTTTAATGGCGGATCGAACCCACCCCCAGCAGACAACTGGATGGGGTGTTGCTGGTGGGATGATTTAGGCTTCACCCTCAAGGTGTCAGAACTTCTATAACATAATGTTAGGGTATGTGAGCAGATCAGAGGTAGAGCATTTCTAATTTCATTTGAACACTGAGTGTACTTTAGCACTTCAAGCCACTCTGATGATAACCCAGAATGCCCTGGTTCTCCAGGGTCTTACCACATGTAATTTGTTCAAGTTACACCTTTACCAGAAAATCAACCAATTGACTTTTAATTTGTTAAATGTTACATCATACTAGTAGACTACTCTTATAAATGCACCATAAAAAAACCAAAAGTCAACACACAAAAATCTTTTACATCTACAAAAGCATATTTCTGTCATGCTGTTGTTTGTTAAGCATTAATCAAAAGGTTAAAAGGGATAATAGTTAAATGATTGATAAAATGTTAAATTAGTTACCATTCCAGGGAATGATTCGATAATTTGCTCATTCTCCTACAGACAAAACTGCCTTTAGTTAACCTGTTATAATTATTAATAAGATTTTACATTGAAATGTAATTTCTTTCTGTTGTCAGTCAACAGTCACAGCAAACAGAACAAATGTTTGTAGTCTCAGTTGCCTTAATCTACATCTGAGCAGCCTGAAATAGCTGGACAGCTGAACATTGCACAATCAGCTTAAATTCACAGAATGACACAAAGCACAACTACGTTACTGACTTCTTAATGTTTTTAGACAGAGTTAGGAATTCTAATTCTAATTCCAGTTATTTTCTAGTTGTGCTTTTCTAGTAACAAGCGCTCAATGCGAATTCTGTATTGCTATCAAGATGCTCAGAATGTAGCACAGCGTGAAGACAATGCAATATTTGTTACTTTGTTTTAGGGTGGATACACAGTATAGGAGCATGAAGGATAGGAGAAATGAAGCATCATCCTTCCTAATGAGACAGACAGACAGAGGGATAGAGAGAGAGAGAGACAGATAGACAGAGATGAGGTGTAGTAAGCTGGCTGTTTGAATGGATGAAAAATTTGGGCACCTGCAAAAAAAAAGAAAAAAGTCTCATGTAATACGATCAGGTTAATTTCAGAGTAACTGACAGACAGTCTAATTTAGATTCATCGCGGTGATTTTATGTCACTCCCAAAAGACAAAGTGAAAAACAGGTTGCATATGGTAGCATCAAATCGAATGCAGCTCAGTGAAACCCTGGAGGTGGGCCTGATGGTCCGGCAGCTGGTGCAGGACCTGGGTGTGACTGGACTCTTCATCCATCTTCTCTAATCATCACTCCTTTGTGTGCCCTGGACAATTTTGTCTTTTGTTGCACTGAGAAGTGATTAATTAAAACGTTCTTTTTTAATAGGATGAATCAGAGACTAAAAAAAAAAGCATAAAAAACTGAAAATTGCAGGGGCTTTTACCAGGAACCACAGAGGATATAGTGTTTGTTAAAATTACTCACAATGCCATTTAAAAATGATTGAAATTAGCAATATAAAGCAAGTCTGCTATTCGCGGTGGCATAAGTATACAACGTTGCCTTTAGTAAACTACCGGGATGGGCATTGCAAGACAAAAATAATGGAATGGATTATTAAATGTCTAGAAAGAAAGTCTAATTACTTTTTAACCAAAACTCTTTTTTTTTTAGAAGATTTCTTAGATGTCATTGCTTTACACAGCAATCTTTAATTTAAAATTCGCTGTAATCGCAGTGAAAACCAGCTGAAATGTCTCTTATTTTTGGCCCCATTTTGAAGAAATGTAATGAAAGTTGCCTGTTTTATTGCATCATGCCTTCATGCAAAAGCTTTCCACTCTGAAAGTTTCTACTTTCCCAGAAAAAAAATCCTAGAAGTAAAGAATCTCTAATCATGTTCTTTTTCACTAATGTGAAAGGCAATTAGAGCCACACTAATGAACAAATTTCAGAGGATATAATGGGCTTTTAATGAAACAAGAGCTTTTTTAAAGCGGTAAGGACTGGAAACAAAGGTGCTAATGAATAAACTCTCCATCTCTCAATGCCAAACCTAGCAGGTTTGATTAGATGCAGATTTCTGTGCACACACAGGGGTTTAACACAGACATAAAACATCAAATATGTGACTATCAATGTGACGTGATATAACCCTGCAAACTTGAATGATCTCCCACAATATGTGCATCTGTCCCAAATTAAAAAGTTGCAACATTCAAAAGTCATTAGAAAATGATGCAATGTGATGTAATGTATGAATCACTTGTTTCTGGTCAGTCAGTGGAAATTCAGTCCTTCAGCACTTATATCTCAGTGCTAGCATCAGCATATCAAGTCACTGCTTTATGTTGTACTTCGTCACAGGTTCATTACTAATGCAACTTCTAATGCAACTCTGCTTTTGAAACTTTATAAATTAACCATCATGCGTTTATTTACAGCTATTTACTTATATAAGGTTCTGTCAAAATATCTGCGTAGTGAACAGTAAAAAACATAACATCGTACACTGTCGACAAAATTTACAAATCATTTGTCTAATGTCCCTTGTAGAAACCTTGAACAGTTTTTACCATTACAGTATTTTAATCACTGTCTATCATTACCAATAAAATGATTTGTGATGTAATAGATTTCACACTTCATTATGGGTCATTTTAAACTTTTTTTTTTTTTTTTGGTCAAACTTTTTGGCCTTTTTCTCTTTTTGGAAAAAAGTGCCATTTATTTATTTATTTATTTATTCATTCATTCATTCATTCATTCATTCATTCATTCGTTCATTCCATTTTTGGCAGAAACTTTTTAGTGACACCCCTAATATATAGTAACCACAACCTACACTGAAAAAACATCACCTGTTCTAATAATCAACTGCCCAGTTTCAGTGAGTTTGTGCCCACTGTAGCCTCAGATTCCTGTTCTTGGCTGACAGGAGTGAAACCTGATGTGCTCTTCTGCTGTTATAACCCATCCGCCTCAAGGCTCAACGTGTTGTGCATTCTGAGATGCTTTTCTGCTCACCATGGTTGTAAAGAGTGTTTATTCGAGTTACTCTAGCCTTCCTGTCAGCTTAAACCAGTCTGGCCATTCTCCTCTGACCTCTCTCATCTGCAAGCCTTTACTGCTTGCAGAACTGCCACTCTCTGGACTTTTTTTTTTTTACACCATTCTGTGGAAATTCTAGAGCCTTATATAATTGCATGAATGAGCAGGTGTACTGGGGTTCCTAATAAAGCTGCAAGTTAGTGTATATAAATATATACTGATTTTACCTTTATATGTGTCTAATGTTAGCTAGGTTGAACACACTGATAGATTTTATTTATATATTTATATTATAATCAAATTTTTTTCAATATTCTCAGTTTACTTTGATAGAAAGTGAGGGTGCCTCATACGGTCATCTTTTAAAGTGGGAAAATTGAGTCAAGGCGAGAGCATGGGCCAAAATATTACTAATGTAATATTGGGGAAGGGGCGGGGCTTCTAGGCATTGTCAATTAATATTGCAGAGTTCAAAACACCTACTCAACTGTCAGTCATTCCAGATTTATATGTCATTTATATGTCGATCGGCTCATCTGGGAAAAAAAAAACAAAACAAAACAAAACAAATGGCATATTTTGGTGTATACTTGAGTGATAAATCATACTAATGTATGCCGATATTAAAATGCAACACTTCTATGCAAAATGCATGAAGACTGGCAGATCTGTAGATGTAACGGTCATTCTCTCTTTCCTCTCGTTCCACCCCCACACCCATTCATCTCTTACTTGTAGTTCACTTTTTATAGCCTAATGTCACGTCCCATTTCTCTACTCTGTCCACTCTCCTGCATGTTTACTGTTGTAAGCGTCCATTAGGAAGGCGGAACAGGCAGTAATAATGTGTGCTTAGGATATGTTATGCACTACGTTGCTCTGTAATGGCTGGTGGATAGTGGCTCTTAAATGCAAGAAAATTGCAAAGTTGTTTTTATCAGCTGCGCTTTCAGCATCAAAGCCAGTTCTATCCATCTCTATTATACATTCCCATAGCTTTGACCTTTCAAAATCCATAACCTAGAGTAACAATGTGAACATCAAAGTAGTAAGCCAAAGAAATAATCAGTATGCAGATCACAAATGTATGTCATGAACGATTGAGCTAAACTTCTCAGGTGCAGTGTGAAAGATTTTCACTCTCTGGCATTAGCTCAAAACTGCAGCATTTTAAAGAAACACAATTACGATCTCCCATAATTCAGATGTCTCCCCCTTTTTTTTTTATCACTTTCATTTAAAGTGAAATCTGAAAAAGAAATGCAATTTTTTTACGTGCACAGTTTATATTATGACCTCACAAAATACGGACATAATATAAGGCCATGCATAAAGTAGCCATGATAACTGGTACATTAAACACAAAACTAATAAATGCTAGTAATGGATGTTGTTTATTAATCCTGTTGACTTATCAATTGGAAAAAAAAAATCCCTGACCTTATGAAAAGTAATGACTTGAAAAGCAATGCCTCCAAATAATAATGAGCAATATAAAATAATAACAAATAATAATGAATATTTTGCATTGTAAGTAGACCACTTCTTCTCATCTTCTCATCACCGCACATTTTTAAGAATTTGCACACAGCAACTTGGATGTAAACCTCTGAATGTTTAAGTTTTTTTTTTTTTTTTTTTTTTGAGGTTTTCTTGTTCTATTCCATAAAGTGCCCTTAAAACACAGGTATGTGGTACCTGGGATATGCTACTGCATTCAAATATGTGGCACTTCATAAAAAGATGTTAATTTGCTCGAATAGCCTTTTGTATAGTTTTGTAGCCAACTGTTGTTTTTATGGTTTATGGCCTGTGAAAGTACATTAAATGTCCGTCACACGTACCTCCAAGAGAAACACATACAAGAAACGGGAACTCGCCAACTCAGACGCCTGAGACAAATCCATCTGAATGAATGGTGTGAGAGACAGAGAGAAAATGAATATAGATTAATTAAGACATGCTAATTCCAATCACATCTGAGTGCTAAGCTACTGTCAATACTTAACTGGAAGAAAAAAAAAAGCACAGATTATGACTGACATGGTTGGAGTTTGATAATGAAATTCTCTCCTGGACTGGAAATTTGCAGCTTATTCAACAAATTCACACATAGGCACATTTTGGCTTGTGTGGCTTTTGGCTTAGCAGTTGGCTTAACTGTTGCTTTGGCCCTGTGTAGGATAAGTAGTACAAAGAATGGATGGATGGAATATGTATGTGAGAAGCAACAAACAAACACAACAGACAAAAATACATAATTAGTAAGTAAGCAAGTAAGTAAAGGTTAGCAAATGGTAAACGGCATGGTTTGTAAGAAAAAATAGGCAGTAGCAAATACACAGTAGTCAGACATCACACAAAGACATCATCTGCCATCATCTGCATGCAGGCTTGGGGAGTAACGGAATACATGGAACGGCGTTAAGTAAAAGGATACAAAAAAAGGTAACTGTATTCCGCTAC
>CM075008.1:22154259-22178793 GCA_037576675.1 Pangasius sanitwongsei
TTTAAACTGACAGACAAAAAAATGACCTTTATGACCTTTAAACACAATTTGCATAATAATGTGGAACGCAGTGTAAAACAGGGGTGTCAAACATACACCCCATGGGCTGGGACCAGCCTGATAGAAGCTCTAATCCGCCTCACCAAATGAATTTGAATAAATCTGTGCTCTAAGTTAAAATCGCCTTGTGGACTGCAATTGAATCGAGGAGGGGAAAAAAAGTCTCTGTTATTCCACTAGGGGGCAAAATAGAGCAATAATTTCAGTAGTAAGCTAAACATTTGACGCTGCAACCACGTCTCTTTCCAATACAACAAATTTAGGGCTTTCACAGTAATTCAGTAATGAATATTTATACAGTCAAACTTTGACCTTTTTATATGTAAATAATATTGCAAAATATATTCACCCCCCCAAACATATAAGCATATGCATATATAGCTGTGTCTTCATGTCTTAAAATATTCAACTATATATAAATATAAATAACAAAAATGTGAAAATTAGTGACATATAAAGAAGGACAGAAATGAGGAAAACAAAATAAAATTAGACGTGAGGAAACAATCAGCATCTTTTTAAAATCTACAATAATTATAATAACAAAACTGTTAATAAAAATGTCAAGCGCAATCTCTAGATGCATTGATGACATTTAAACACAACCCACACTTTTTCTGTGAATGACAGCACTCATGAAGTGTAAGTCCATGCTAATTTGTAGGGTATTTTAAGTAAGAAAACCTTCTGAAGTAATTTTTTTCAGATTATCCATTCCACAATTGTGAAATTTTGGATCGTGCTGTTTTTAATGATCCATGTACCCTTAACCTCCTATTAAACACAAAAAGCTGACTCTAAAATCATAAAACACACATTACACCCCTCCATACCTCCACATTCAGTTATTCAGTTTTAATTTAATTACTCTGACCCTCATTAATGCAGCATATGAATATGACGCTGCCAGATGAGAGACGAGTGTTAGGGATTTACTCTAATTCTCTGATAAACGGAGATATCTCTGTGTGCCACATGGATTTAAATCTAATCCCTTCCTGACAATGCTGCCTGTGTTGACTGGGAGTTAAGATATATCACAAGCATTTTAGCAAAACTACCAACAATGCTACGTGTGTAAATTGTGCAAATGCAATGATTTAGCACCAGGCCACATTTATATATTGTACATGCTGAAAGAATGGAACCTTGTTTTAAAATGTTTTTAATAAATGAATTTTCTTTGTTGTAAAGACTATTTAGAGTGGATATAAAAAAGTCTACACACCCCTGTTAAAATCACAGGTTTTTGTGATATAAAAGTTTATTTAATATTTAATAAAAGTTTATTTAATGTGATATCAACAAAATTCAAGTGAAATCCAAATATAAATATTGTAGTAAATAAAAAGAAAGAAAATGTACAATAACCTGCATACGTGTGCTCATTTTGGTTGTAATACAGCACTCAGTCTTTTTGGGTGAGAGTCTACCAGTTCAGCACATCTTGATTTGGCAATTTCATACTACTTTTCCTTGCAAAACTGTTTCAGATCTATTAAATTGCAAGGGGATCTCCTGTGCACAGCCTTCTTAACTCTTTTACCAGAGGCCAAGAAATGGAATTTCCACCTGTTTTGGATTTGCCTGTGTTCAGCATTGAATTTATTTGTGATAAATAAATTCACACTCCACAGTAATGGTTAATGGCTCATATGAAAGTGAGAATTTACTTCAAGAATTTGCAATTTTTCATAAGTATGTCTTTTTTTTCCCTAGCCTACTAGGTTTAAATGCTATAATTTTATTGTGGCAGTTTTATATGGTGTATATGGAGGTGTGAATTGTTTGCCCAGCAGGGGGCTCACACCCCTCCCCTTTCTCATTGCCCTAGCTAAACACAGAGTCATGATACTCTACATACAGAAACCCAACAGTATCATGAATAATTGTATAACAGATTTTAGCTTCAATAAAATAATTCATTTGTTTATACTGATTGAAAATGTCCGATAAGTCGATTTACATTCCACTGGTGGAATTGAACGCCAGTGTACTGCAAGAAAGGTTTAAAGTCATTCCACAGGTTTTCTACTGGAATTAGATTTTGGCTGTGTTTTGTAAAGCCATTCCTTTGTGACTTGGATTTGTGGTCATTATCATGCTCAAGGTGATATCAAGGTGAAATTATCTTCATCTTCAGCTGTATAACAGAGGCCTGCAGGTTTTGTGCCAAAATAGATAGAGCTATCCATTATACCCTCTTTCTTGCCTAGAGCCCCATTCCCATCTGTTGCCACCACCATGCTTCACTGTGGAATGATGTTCTTTTGGTGATGCACTATCTTGTTTTTTTCACTAAACATATCCTTTAAAATTAAACCCAAAAATTTCTACCTTGGTCTCATTAGACCATGCCACATTTTGTGGTGCTTTGTGGTGATTTAGGCAGGCTTGGATGTTTTTTTTTTTTTTTTTTTTTTTTGTGAGAAAGGGCTTCCATCATTCAGAACTGGGTGAATGAATCAGAGATTATTTCCACACTGATGAGTGGGGAAAACAGTGGACAGTGATTAGTTGAGTGAAGAGACAATGATGAGGCTGGTGTTTAAATGCTGCAATCTCAGGTGATCTGACAGAGACTGATGTGGAAGATGCTGATAATCAAAGTGAAGGAGGCTTACATTTCCTACTGTAAACATATAATTCATTAAAATGTGGCAGTAGTGTTGTAAGTAGAACAGGTTATAAATTCAGAGGTTGTGTATCTTTCAGTGAGACTGGAATGAAATCTTTAAATGCAATTTTCAAAATCCCTTGTCAGTTCAAAATCTGGATAACCAGATTTTAAAATGCTAGAACTTTATATATTCAAAAGAGAAACACATTTAAGTCCAACCTGTAGCCCTGTGTATACTAGAAAAAAATTCAGCATGTGAAGGGTTTTCGCAGGATGCCACACATAGTGACAGGTGATACAGCTGTGCAATATGTGATGTTTTCGAGTGATGCCTTGGTGAGCAAAGATGTCTCATTTGGTAAATACATTAAGTATTGACTCTTCCGCCCTTGGATCTTTTTTACTGCATCCTTTTGTTGCATCTTCAAGGAAAGAAAAGAACAGAAATGAGTAAGCACAATTAAAGAAATGACAAGCACACCTGGACTCCAAGTAGCACCACATCAGCATTCTGTCTTTGGTGAGTAGTAATCTTTTAGCGCAAGAAACATTAAAACAACACCCACTAATCCAAATCTCAGCACATGTGCTGTACCTGGAACATCAGTAAGCAGTTGATTTGAAAAGTCGTTCAATTAATTCTATCATGTGTCATGTAGTGCATGTGATGTGCTGTAATTCAGAGTGTTTGAGCACAGTGTTATTACATGGGATTCATCTTGACCCTAAGTGGACAGATGGACAGCACACAAATGCATCAAACCAATTTGGTGTAATTATCATAATAAGACACATCTAGAAGCCAGTGAAACAATGTGGTGGAAAAATGATAGACTCTGTGGCTACACCATTCTGTGGAATGAACTCAGAAGTAAACACCCTTCATATAGTCTACAGAAAGAGATTACTGACACTCCTGATGCACCTACCACTTGTAGTGTGTGTAGGTAGAGCGTGGTGTCTTGACCTTTAAACAGATTTTAAAAGTTATTACCTGTCCTGTCACTATAGCAACAAACAGAGACTGACAGGTTTAAGCTGGCAAATTTTATGCTCAACATGGTGAACATGTGTGTGCAGAGTTATTTTGGACACTGACAAGAAGATGTTAAATGGAGATGAGAGAAAGTGTGGAGAGAAGAGAAGAAAAGAGAAGAGAAGGAAAAGAGACAAGATAAACAATGTGATAGAAGAAGAGAAAAGAACAGAAGAGGAAAAAAAGGAAAAGAGAAAAGAAAAAGGACAAGAGAGAATAGAAGAAAAAAGGACAATAGAAGAGAAAAGAAAAGGACAAAAGAGAAGAGTTATAAAAGGACATGAGAGTAAAGAAAAATATGTAACGAAAAAAAAAACAAAATGAGAGAAGAGAATAATCAATAATAATAAAATTAACAAAAAATAAAAGAAATAAATCAAAGGAGAAGGTAAAAGGATGAGAGAAGAGATGAGGATAAACAAGATAAGATAAAGAGATGGGAAAAGAGAAGAAAACAGAAGAGAAGACAAGAGAACTGAAGAGAAAAAGCAGAAGGGAGAAGAAAAAAGGAGATAAGATTAAAAAAGACAAAAATAGATGAAAAGAGAAGAAAAAGGACGACAGAAGAACTTAGAACCGACAAGAGAACATTTTTTAGAAGAGAAGAGGAAAAAAGAACAAGAGAGATGAGGAAAAGAGAAGAGAAGCCAAAAAAGACAAGAGTAAGAGAAGACACAAGATAAGGGAAAAATGTGAAGAGAAAAGAAGAGAAGAATATACAAGATAAGATGACGAGAGAAGAACGAGAAGAGAAGAGAACAGAAGAGAAGAGGATGGAAAAGGATGGAGCAGTCGGGGGAATGCGATGTGTAGTGAACCTGCAAATGAAATATGATTTCCTTCACTGTGATGATGGTGAATAGGGGAAAAGTAAGTGACAGGTACATTCTCTTGTCACGACTCCATTTTCCTCCCTACACAACAATTTACCTCACAACAGCCAGAACTCTATCTCTGTCTGTATGGTTTTATCTAGATCTGTCATATTCCACTGTAAATACTCACTCAGAACTGGGATGTTATTCTCATGCTCACTGAACTGTAAAAGTACACCGCATGTTCTCTGCTGAGACTATAGGAAGTTTTATGGCTGGCCAAAAACATTCAAGATGTCACTGTCAACAATTAGTGGACAGGACATAGTTTCCTATGTATTAAACTAATTTGGTGAAATTATCCTAAGAGCCAGGTAATAGCTAGCTCTGAAGTAAAGAGAAGGAAAAAAAAAAGATGAACTATTATTTTTTGGCAACAGCATTATAAATGCATTCAGGTGGAAATACAGCAGAGAGCCGAAGTCAAAAGGATGTAGTCAGTCCATCCAACACACACACACACCTAACTCAGCTATCCTAGCATGTGATGCCACTCAAAGTTTGTGTTGTGGGTGTGTAATGACTGCTACTGTTGTTGTTGTTGTTGTTGTTGTTGTTTGTGGGTGCAGCCTGTCTAGCATTTTAAAATTCCAATGAACAGCTGTTGTATGTTGTATGTTGAATGATTTATACAAATCACTGTGATACTTTTGTTTGAAAAAAAAACCCAACTCATTCAATTATCCAATCAAACAATCATGTGACAGCAGTGCAATGTATAAGATAATGCAGATACAGGCCAAGGGCTTCGGTTAATGTACACAAACCATCAGAATGGGGAATAAATATGATTGCAGAGACTTTGACCATGGCATCTGAACATTTCAGAAACTGCTAATCTACTGGAATTTCCATGCACAGCAGTCTCAAGTCTAGAGTTTACACAAAGTGGTGCAAAAAACAAACAAACAAACAAAAAAACCATCCAGTGAGTGACAGTTCTGGAGGCAAAACCACTTTGTTGATGAGAGAGGTCAAAGGAGATTGGAAAGACTGGTTTGAGCTGACAAGAGGACTATAATAACTTAAATAACCACTCTTTACAACTGTGGTGAGCAGAAAAGCATCTCAGAAAGCACAACATGTCAAACCTTGGGCTACAACATCAGAAGACCACATCAGGTTCCACTCCTGCCAGCCAAGAACAGGAATCTGAGGCTACAGTGGGCACAGGCTAAGCGAAAACTGGAGAGTCAAAAAATTGGAAAAATGTTGCGTGGACTGATAAATCCCAATTTCTGCTACAATATGAAGATGGTAGGGTCTGAATTGGTGTCAACAACATGAATCCATGGACACAACCTCTCTTGTTTCAACATTTCAGGCTGGTGTCAGTGGTGTAATGGTGTGAAGAATGATTTCTTGGCACACGTTGGGCCCCTGAACACCAATCAAGGATCTTTTGAATGCGAAAGCCTGAATATTGTTTCTGACCACTCACACTGCCTTAAAGCCACACTTTACCCATCTTATAATGGCTACTTCTAGCATGATAATGCACCATGTCACAAAGCAAAAATCATCTCATCCTGGATCCACGAACATCACAATGAGTTCAGTGTACTTCAATGGCATCTAGAGTCACCAGATCTGAACCCAGAGAGCACCTTTGGGATGTCTTAGAATGGGAGACTCACAGCATGAATGTGCAGCTGACAAATCTGCAGCAATTATGTAATTCAATCATGTCAACATGGACCATAGTCTCAAAGGAATATTTCAACACCTCGTGGAACCATTCCATGAAGAATCAAGGCTATTCTGAGAGTAAAGTGGGGTCCTACCCAGTCTTTGTGTGGTGTTCTTAATAAAGTAGCTGGTAAGTGTATGTCCGTTGCCAGTTGTTCTGCATCTCCATTTAAAAAAAAACCCAAAGCATGCTCATTAAGTCTTCACACATATTGAGCCGGAAGTATGTCTGGGTGTTGATTAACTCAGATTGGAGTGCTAGCATCTTCTAATAAGTTTCCTACTTTAGTCATGATAGTCATTAGTTCATCAAAAAGCATAGTTTTGAAGAATTATTTTGGCAGTAGAGTCGCCAAAAATTGCACACACCAATAAAAGTGTCCATACACATGGTCGAGGTCAAAAGGATAAGTCTCAATGTGTGTGGGAAATTTTGTATGCACAAATTAAATATAAAAGAGACCCCAGGTGCTTTTGAGTTCATATATCAAACACATGCCGATCTGTCTCACACAAAAGCCTGCCCACAAAGGTCCTCAATCTGCTGCCAGCCCTTCCTCTCTGGACAAGAAGTACAGCTAGTTAGGACTCATTCCAAGTAGCCTACAATTAAGCACGTTATAATCATATCTATCTACTGCCATATATTTTTATTACTAAATATAATTACTATGATTATCAAGCACATTATCCAGCCCGCATTTTGTTTGCTTTTAATTATGCAGTGATTGCACCGGGTCTATTTGTTTGCCTCTGGGCGCCATGACTTAATTTTCACTGCATGGAGCTTCTATTTTGTTGTGCCAAACCCTTCTTCATTAATGCAGTGCAATGTGTTAAGGGCACAAAATTACACACTTTGCAAGATGTCATTGGAATCAGTATGGTTTATCACCACATGTGATAGAAGTTGTGCATTAACAGAAGATAGAGACCCTTGTTTAAAGTTTTTGGCCTTTTTCTGCAGTGGTATTATGTAATCACAGTAATTTGCAGGGAGAGAAATGGCCACCCACTCACATTGCAGGGTCAGTCACACTCCCGTAATGCCAAAACTCAACATGCCTCCAGCTTCGCATGGAAATATGCAAGAGCTCACACCACTCTGCGACTAGCAAATCTATAATTGCAGCTTTCCCATGCACAAAAACAGCCTTTATTTAAAACAAGAAGCCAAGACTTACTAAAATGTAGTATTATCAAATAGTGTACAATAAATAAAAAAATATAAGCCAGTGTCCCATCGATTTGTCCACCATTCTAGATGTTGCATAATCATGGGACAGCATGCTCAGCCCTATAGAGTTATTATTGCAGGGTAGCGTTGTGGTGCAGTGGGTAGTATTGCTGCCTCACAGCTCCAGGGTCCCCTGTGTCTGTGCCTTATGCCTAGTGTTCCTGGGATATGCTCCGGAACTACTGCGACCCTGGCCATGATAAAGTGGTTACTGAAAGTGAGTGAGATATTACTGCAATTATTGCAAAAATGGGAACTGCACCAAACACTAATAGAGGGCCATTGGGGCAGGAATCATGCTGCCCCATGGTCACCCTGTGAACATTTTCAGTGGCGGAGAAGCAGGACAGTTTATAACAGGATTGCCAGGATCACCATTTTTATGCCAAATTGGGCTACTTTTAAAAGTACTCTGTGGTTTCAGTAAACAGGTTGAACAAGGTCAATGTTAAGTATCTTATGGAAAAAGGAGGCTGCTGCATTCTGTATATGACTGTACGTGTGTGTGTGTGTGGTATATGTGCACGTGTGTTTTTCATTAATGGGAATATGGATTTTCCTGAATGCTTCTCTTGATGCCACCACTAATCTTATCAGAGTTTTTTACAGTTGCATATTTGTCTATGCCTTTGCTCTTGATTCTCGAGCCTAAACACCCGCCCTTGCGTTTTATCTCTCTCTCAGTTCTGATAGCTCTGATTCCATTAGAGCCTGTAATAGTGTTGGCATTTTACACTTACTATCAAACTTCAGAAAGCTTGAATCTTTGCTACCTTCACCATTTAGACATGGCATATCAGATGCTGCTGACAGGAAACAAATTAAAATTTCCTGCTTAAAATGCATTTCACAGTGATGCAGACAGGTGAAACAAATGGCTCTCTTTGTTCTGAGCTACTCAGTAAAAACAAGATAGTGAAAGGCCATACTGACTAGGTAATGAAGGTGGGACTAAGGGTATGTAACTACTGCACACAAATTTGTTACCCAAAAATTTCGGTCCCGTTCGTTTCCAGCAGGGAGTAGCAAAAAAATGTGTGAGAGATTGTGGAATAGCGAGTGGCAAGAACTTCAGTCCTGGCATGACGAGAAAAGTTGGGCTGGATTCAAGTAGCAGACAATCTTTAGGGTATCTGTGCGGTAACATCCACAGCAATCACATGGCAATCCTCAGCAGCAGATTGAAAGCATTGTTACCCGATTATGTTCACCTATTCTGTGCTTAGTTCGGATTGGTTTTGCTACTTATACTCAATTTCAGAACTTTTTAAGATAGTTTCAGGGATTTTTTGAGGAATCTGAGATGAAGTTGGGGTGTAATTTTTTGCTAAGAGCTGGCAACACTGCACATGAACAACAGCTTGGCCAGAGCTAATGGTTATTATAATTATCCATGTATAAGCAGGTTGCACTCGAATGCACCGCTTTTGTTTCATTATATGCTGCACAGAATCTGAATGTATCTCATGCTGATGTTTTAATCAACTGAAAATGGAAACTTAAATACTGAGTTTATGCACTTGTGTCTACACACTGCAGGTTACAGTACAAAAAAGATCTGGTTATATTGTTAAATACAGTGATGCTCATGCTGAGCATTAAAACTTTTTAAAATCAATTTACAAAGATATATGTCAAATTAGCCTGAATTTATGTACCTAATTTCCTAAGAATTGAATTCTGGGTGACTGGAAATATTTTTCATTTGCACATCCCATTGCTTTAAAAAAGTTTCCAGCTGCAATGGCCCACTTCAGCTATAGGGAGCCTTAAATGAGTGTTTTTGCTTCTTTCCACCTGATTCTGCTCCTGCACAGCTTGATTATTAACAGCCGAGTGGAATCAGGTGGGTTAGAGGAGAGATAACACAAGCAGCGCAGAGTGCTGTGCAGTTTTAGATTAAACACACTTGGTCTGGAGCCTGGAAGGAAGGTGTGAATTTCTCACAGAGGATTTTAAAGTCTATAATTTAAAGCTAAGTGGTTCCTGTGTTATTCAACTGGTTAAGAAACCGTTGCTGCAAATACATAGCTTCTGCTGTCTTGTCTTCTTGTTTGGTGCTTCTGTAGTTTTGATTCCAGTTTTGCAGGTATTGACCATGATCGACTGCTTGGCATGTCTGCATGGGCTCTGCACGGATTCTGACTACGATTCTTAGAAAAACCTGAATAAAAAAAATCTCATCAAACAGCTTGACTCCCAAGCTGCACTTCAAAGTGAGTGACAACTTGAAGGATGCGGTGGTGGAGGAAGCATGCCAGCCCTTCTCTTGACCCTAAACTGATAAATATCTACTATGCTGTACTGTATACACTACAAGTACATGATCAGTCAAAAGTTTAGAATTTAGGAGAAGCAGTGAGGAGCTCTGGATCTTTAAGGATAGTCTCCTGGGTGAAGCTCTGACATGAAGCTGCTTCAGAAGTTGCCAAGAGTGTGCAAAGCATCATTAGGAATACTTTTAATAATGTAAAATATATAACATAGGTTTGATTTGTTAATACATTTCTTGGTCACTGAATAATTCCATGGAAATTATTTCTTAAAGTAATTATTCTAAAATAGAAAATATTAATAAATAAAAATGAAGAAAACCTTTCTAAAACAGAGATTATTTTATCTGGGAAGAAAGATGAGAGGAATAGACTTACTTCTTGAAAAGCCTTCAAATCAAAAGAACAGGTTCATAACCTTGGAGTGCTAATGGACTCTGAGCTCAGTATTAGCAGCCATGTCAAAGCAATTATTTTCTCATAAGACCTTGAGAAACTAATGCATGATTTTATTGCTAGTATGGTTGATTACTGTAATGGTCTTCTGACTGGTCTTCCTAAAAAAAAAAAAAAAAACAACTTCAGCTGATTCAAAATGCTGCTACCAGAGTTCTCACTAGAAGCGAAAGAATGGATCACATCACCCAGGTTCTTAGATCCTTACCCTGGCACCCAGTATGTTACAGAACTGATTGTAAGGTATTAGCACTTGTCTATATATTGCCACATGGGTTAGGGCTAACACATATGTCTGATATGCTCAAGCAATATAAGCTGAGCATGACTGTCAGATCATTAGGAACTTGCCAGTTAAATGTGCCCAAGGAAAACACTAAACTTGGAGAAGGAGCATTTAGCTTCTATGCTGGTCTTAGATGGAAACAACTCTGAGAGAACTAGAAGTAGAAGAGCCTCAACACTACACATTTATAAACCAAGACTAAAAATCTACCTATTTGATCAAGCTTTCATTTAATTAAGGCACTGTTTTTTTTTTTGTGCTCTCAGGGACAGTACTGCATTGCTGTTATATCGTCTTATCTTTTATTTAATGCACTTTATGCTTTTTTTTAATTAATTTGATCATTTAAATCAATTGTTCATCTATACTTTTCTTTGTATTTGAAAATCACTTTGAATTGCATTGTGTATGAAATATGCTATAGAAATGAACTGACCTTGCTTTGCCTTCTGTGAGCAGCTTTGTGTGTGTGTGTGTGTGTGTGTGTCTTATTTCCATTGTTACAGGAGAATCCCATAATTCTGAACGATCCACTGAACGATTGCCCTGAAATATATGGCATAAAGAAATATCACTGCAAGAGCCTCATGGCTTTGCATAAGCAATGTCCTGTGGTCGTTTTCTTAAATGGAATTGAGTATACATGCCGTTTTGAAAATACATTTCACGGGTGTTCCTTCATTATCACAAGTAAAACAATATCATTTCAAAAGTTATGTAATTTTTTTTGGAATGTGCTTCAAATACCCCTAATAACTGCCTCAAACCTTCTCGAATTTCTTTGTTTAAAAAAAAAAAAAAAAAAGCAATTTAAAGGAATATTTCTCAACATTACAATGTGAAAGCAGTTAAAAACTCTTACAATGCTGGTCTGTTCACAGTAACATTGAAACAGTGTTGTAGTTATGATTGCTTTATGTAGCAACACAAATTTTGCATCAAATTGACTTTTTATATTAACACGTGTGTGCAAACGTATGTGTAGTATTCCAAAACTTCACAACTTTAAGACTATAAAATATTTGGTTTCTGTGATTTACATTATAATTTTCTACACAGTGCTATGTCTATGTCTCATGCAGTGACTTTAATCTCGGGACATTATTTTGCTAAATGATGACAGAGATGACAGAGCATTTTTTGCATGCATGGTCCATATTTCATGGACAGACACACACATTTCCTAGAATCCAACTTTCACATGGACATTTCATACCACTTATGTTTTATAATATTAAATCATTTGATCTGCATGTGGTGCTTGCGATAAGGCTGGCAGAAATAATTGCTCAGAGCCTTTTCCTTCAGACACTCGACTCAGCCATTTTACATTAAATCTGATAACACACTTGTGTTTGATTTATACATTTGGCATGTTTTAGTCAACCTAAGATAAAACAGTCAAGTCTCACTTGAATGCCTTTGAATGCAATTTAGAGGAAAAGGTGCTGTGCATGGCATGTGCCAAACCTTTCATGTAAACACATTTAGGACAATTCCATATATCTAAGACTTCATCTGACTTGCATCCATCTCTGAGGTGGTTCTTGTTTTTTTCTTTCATAAATCAAACACAAGGTGTAAGGATAGTTGAGTCACTACTGATGGGTCAACACAATCACTGTTAGCTGTAAGAGAAATGGTGAACTTTTACTGTTTGTTTTGACTACTTAACGTGTGCTTTGACTGACTGGCGGTTACTTTCGCTTCATGGCGGTGTTATATAGCTGAACTTTGTTTTGCCTTGACCACATGAACCAACAGAACAGGTGTTTAAAAAAAAAAAAGTGATACGGATGGGTCTCCAGGAGAGTCCTAAGTACAGATGATTGACCTTATTAAATAATACTCAAACAAATACAGACAAGGAAAGGACCAAAACTTGGGAAACAATAACAAAATCCAGACCAAGGCTAGGCTAGGCTAAACTAAGCCAGGCTAGGCAAACTCAACATAAATGCAAGCTACAGTCCAAACACAAAATTAACAACAATGCACAACAACTAAGGGGAAAAACCAACGGAACCTATATGGGGGAACTAATTAGGGGGAACACAAAACAGGTGTGCCCAAACACAGGAAGTGAAGCAGACAACAAAGGAAGAAATTCAAAACATAAGTGAGGTTGCCCTCCACCAGTCTGGATGGGAATTGTCCAAATTCCAATGACAAATAGCTGCTTGTTATTAAGTAGTTTTTTTTGTTTTTTTTTTTGGCAAGACTTTTGCCTTGCTTTTTTTCTTACTCTTACTGAGTGGTTTCTATTTCACCAAAATAAAAGTTTTTTGTGGAAAAATTCAGATGTTTCTCTCCGCCTCATAGGATTTTCTTGTAGTGTTGGAACTTCTTCAGTGTAACCAGAATGTGAATTGCAGATATATGTATGATTTGTGTTAACCCATACATTTAGTCTTAGCCATAAAATGATGTTATATGGACAAAATAATTCTGTGAAACTGTAGGAAGGGTCTATATTGTGGCTTTGGGTCTTTGGATGCTGTTCTGTAAGAGGTTCAAGAAATTAATTAAAACTTTAATGAATAAAAAAAGATCACTAGAGTGAGTCAAAATGCA
Source organism: Pangasius sanitwongsei (assembly GCA_037576675.1). Lineage (NCBI taxonomy): Eukaryota > Metazoa > Chordata > Actinopteri > Siluriformes > Pangasiidae > Pangasius > Pangasius sanitwongsei. Next base: position 22,167,366 of record CM075008.1, read on the forward strand.
CATTACCATAATCCAGAAAAGCTGTTATCTCTTTTCAAAATGACTGATACACACCAGTTGTATCTTTGCTGAATATAAATATTCCTCTTGTTCATGCTTTTATTTTATTCCATCATGCAAAATCTGATTATTTGCAAAGTTTTACTTGATAATTTGGGTTTAAACAGTCTGTACTCCTTCTCAGCTTCCATTCTAGTTAACATTTAAATGTATAAGTTGAAGTTTTTTAAAAATCAGAATAGAACACTTTTAACGTGATGCTTTAATTATGGGTTTCTAATAATGCATGTAATCTAAATGACTAATTATTGATGTAAATTTAATGTGAGCAATATTATGGCTGACTGTTTTGTTTCAACTGTACAATCACTAGGAGTTTTCACACTTTTATCCTCAGTTACTCTCAGGGTCAAGATGGCCAGTGTCAAAAAAAAAAAAAAAGTGTATGTAATTAGAGAAAGAAAATGTTGTTTTCATATTGCTCCACGATTATAAAAATAAAGTGTAAGAAGTCTTTTGACCTGAACAGAACAAAAGGGTTGGTCCTTCTTTGTATTAAATGTCTAAATGTCTAAATGTTTGCGGGGCAGTCATGGCCTAATGGTCCGAGAGTCAGACTTGTAACCCGAAGGTGAACCTGAAGGTCGTGGGTTCGAGTCTCAGGTCCGGCAGGGATTGTAGGTGGGGGGAGTGAATGACCAGCGCTCTCTGCCGCACGTCACTTCACTTCACTCTTTTTTGTCTTATTAACTCCAAAAGAAGGCAAAAAGCAAGGCAGATAAGGGAACAACTGTTTATAGCTGCTATAATGTAAGTGATAACAGGAACTAACTAGTCTTGAGACATTCCACAACATTAAACTTAATTATAAATGGTTAAAAAAGTGTCATGTGTCGTTCATCAATAAATGTAAAATTTATGGTATAAGACAAAATAAAACTTCAGGCTATGAATCCACTTTGGGATTATTCCACTTCAAGTCAGGCCATATCACACCACCCCAGCATGATCCATTGTATGCTTTTCCTTGTCTTCTTCATTGCAAACCTTTGAGTATAATGAAATTGTCACTTTATTTCGGCTTATCCAAGAATCATAATCAGGGCCCAATACAAATGAGCCAGATGCAATAGAGAAAAAGCCATAAAGAGTAAGTACTAACTGCTCTAATCAGTTTATTTGAGCAGACACATGTCCGTAACTAATTGACAGAGGGAGCGGGATATGCGTTGTCCTTCCCAACCAGAGAACAGGGCCAATTACGCTCTCTTGGACACCTGCCCACTGATGGCAACGGCATCAGGATCTCTTGATGATAAGCCCAAATTTTAGACAGAGGTGCCAAAATTAATGATCTGATCACATCCTTAAACTTGTCTGTACAACTTACTGCACTTAACTGTAATAAACTAATATCCCCAAACTTCAATAATTGCTACTCTTGTAGTTCAAGTATACTTTGAACCCCCAGAAGCAGCAACAAAGTTGTTTAATCCAGGTGTGATATTAATCTCTTTGTGTTGTGGCAGGCATAAAATGGATTAGCAATTATCCAGTGCACCGTGTGAACGATTCTTTCCAACTGGCGAGTCATTACTGCTCATGCCTGACATTTTTCATCTGCTGAAATTAACATTTAGCTCACTCACTCAGGCGGCAATATTCAGCCTCATAATAGTCTGATCAATAGCAGTTATTACTATCATTATTGCCCCTCTCGGTATTATTATTATTGCTATTATGATTCGAAGTGTGTAATTGATCTCGATGTCAAACTTATTATGAGCTTTCATGCTTGGAGTGGCATGGATCACCGGGCTGATATGAATAAGTGTATGAGTAAGTGAGTAATTTCTGTGAATTTCTGTCATTTCTAAGCAGGCTTAGGCCCGCACGCTTCTGATTGCGGTACTAAATTGAAGCAGTGACAAATAAAATAATATAATTTGAAACATTTTATATTAGTTTTCATATTAATGAGTAATTGTGCTGTTCAAAATAATTAGTTACACATACTTTATTATTCATTCATTCATTCATTCATTCATTTTCCTTCTGCTTTAGGATAGGGTTGTGGATTTAATGTAACAGTGCTCCCATGAGCCTGATCCACCTGATCTCATTTTCCATCACTCATCAGTAAGATCCCAAAGCGCTTGTGTACTTTGATGAACCTCATGGCTATGTCACCAGGAGCTTAATGCTCCCAGTGGTGAACAGCTCTGAATGAAGAGTTCAGTCTAAATGTGATCCTAAAGACTAAGTGTACCCTGCACCAAATAAGATTACCACTACCCACCCCTGGAGTCAGGGCCTGGGGTATTCTCCACAGGTGAGCTATAGGTGACCAGACCACCCACATAACCTGGTCAGACTCAGTCTGAAATGGCAATTTGGGCTCTCTACATGCAAGATGAAAGATGGGGGTCAGATACAATTCAATTTACGTGGCAAGCATATGATGGGCAGGCTTTGATGGACTAATAGATTAGCATTTAGGAATGGACCTTTGAGTACACTAGTAGTAAATGCTCAGTTAGTTTATTAACACGTCATTGTACTTTTTATGTACTTTTATAACTTTTGGTTATTAGAGTGCTAATGAACTAGGTTTGCTCATACAAAGAAGTAGCATGGTAATTTAAGAGCACTTATGTATTATCTCAGCTGAAGGAGAATATTACCAGAAGGTACAGTATTCAACAGGTTCTAGACTGGCAGGGCTGTAGTATTCCTGCAATGTTCCAAAACATACCCTGTAATAACAGTTTGCTTCAGAATGCTTCAGAATGTTCTTTCATTCATCTTCAGTAACCACTTTATCCTGGGTGGATCCAGAGCTTATCCTGGGAACGCTGGGTGCGAGTTGGGAATACATCCTGGATGGGATGCCAGTCCATTGCAGACACATACCGCACACACATTTTAACACCCTGGGGCAAGTTAATCATAGTTCAGCCTAGTCAATCCAAATACATGCATGTTTTTAGGAAGGAGGAGGAAACCGGAGAACCTGGAGGAAACCCACACAAACAACATGCAAAACAATGCACACACAGTAGCCCGAACTGGGAAACCTGGAGCTATGCTACCCACTGCACCACATTCACATTGTTATTAATGTTAATTCATGGTGATGTTTATGTAACTAAAAATGTTGCAGCAACATTATGTAAAATTGTTCTCAGAGCACATAGAAACCTAACAGGCTGAACATTTAAAAAATCTAAAGTTCCCAAAACCATTAAAAAATAAACAAACCTAAAATGGTAACCTAAACATTGTTAGCTGAATAATACCTGCTAATTAAGCTTATTTTCTTCTAATCAAGCTAGTAATCTATAGCTACATTTTTATTCCATGGCACATATTCATTGTGCACATATTCGCATATCACTTATTCATGTCATTCTGCTGTCTGTTTGTTTAAAATGTTTCTGTAGATCATTGGCTTAATTACACAATAAGTATTAATGGGATTAATGAGACAAATTCATAAGTGCTAAAGGTTACCATCTTACTTCTTTGTATGTGCAAGCTTACCTATCATTGCATTACATTGCAAAAAAAGAGTGTGTATCTATAAAGCAATGACAAACTAAAAAACTCACAGTTAACAGCACACACAGTGGATCACTGGTAATGATTTATTCTATTACTATTACTATTACTATAATGAACAGCTAACTAATATGATTTTCAGTGACCTATCAACCACATAAATTATTATGTGACCTTTACTGTAAATTAACACCATATGATTTTTTTTTTAAATAGCAAAAACCAAAATGATTGATATAAGCACAACCTAATAGGACCCTGTGTATGTGTGTGTGTGTGTGTGTGTGTGTAGCATGGTGGCATTTCTGCTCTGCCTCCAACTACAGGAAGTTAAAAAGCGTATAATAAAAAGGAAAAGCAAATGCCAGAGTATGCATAATGGAGAGAGCAATTTTTGTACACATGCATGTACACACACACACACACACACACACACACCTATTTGCCCATATGTATCCTGCACCCTGCCTCTTGCACTAACATTCAATTTTTTGTTTTGCTTTATGCTTGGTGTAAGCAAAAATCTATTCAGCAGAACTGCCAATCATGGAGATGGTATCAGAAAAACCTATTCACCACAACTCTGTTGAAATGAATATTATGTTTTCCTCTGATGCTGTCAGAGCTGTTAAAGGAGCCAGCACAGGTATACTACTTTTGCAACTTTCTACCAACTGATTTTTAACTTTTAAATGCATACCTTGACTTGCTAGTGACCCCATTTGCCCCCTCTACTACATTTATATTTTAATATTATTCTTAGTATTCCTTAGACCTTAATATTTCTAGACCTTTTCTTTTGAACAATTTACCAATACTACTTTAAAAACTCAATTGGATACGTGATTGGCAAAATAACAATGTATAATTAAAAGTGTATTTAGCAATCTTTAGTGTAATATAGCACAAATATAACAAGAAAATGTTGTCACTGTCACTGGAAATTTGAATCCTTTCTATAATTTGTAGATCACTTATTATTAGATAGTGTATCAGTGGATGCATCTCTAACTCTATTTGATTCCTAGATCCTATGTCCTTTAAGCTGTTACTTGGAAATTGGTCAAAATCCACCATCTTTAAAGAAGTACCACTTCTTAAAATGTGCTCAGAGGAATCAAGGAACGAAGACAGAAGATACACAGGTGTGTCCTATGTGAAAGTCTAATAAATGCTCCACCTCTCCAAAAAAAAAAAAAAAAAAAAAAAAATACAGTAAATGATACAATAGTAATAACCACAAATACAAAATACAAAATTAGTATTCTTTGTTAACAATGGGTTCAAAGAAAATCTTTGACATGCTTTAACAAAAAGGCGATAAATAAAATCTTGTTTAGGCTAAAACATTAACATTTATGCATGAGATGTACACATGTAACAATGTTGTACAATGTGTTGCAATGTGTAATCCCTGTTGTGTATAGTCAGATCCATTATACAGTTAAGACTGCTGTGAAGCTTCATCAATAAGTGAATTCACTAAAGTCAGTTTAAAGTGATGCTTCAGTGAACAAAAACGTCTGATTTGGTAAATATATTTGTTATTGAATTCTTCCCTCCTTATAACAAAGTAAAGCATATAAAATTGAGAAAGACTGAAGACTGAGAGAAGAGAGTATGTAAACTCAGTCCTTAATTCAGTGTTTATAAATTGGTGGCAATTCATTGGAATTAACTTCTGGGTTTGAGTAAAGGGTATCCACCTTGAACTTGGGACCCTCCTGTGCCTCCACCCATACCATGTCATCTTGTCTGAGTTACTGTCATTTGATTTACATTTCAATTTTATTGAATTTAAAACTACTGGTAAGTTTTGACCCCTATCGACACCCATATTCTGGACACTCATTTGTGAGCCTCTTGGTTTCTCATTTTTTATATTTGTTTATTGGTTCCCATCCTTTTGTAATTAGTTATTTTTCTCAAGTCCACTTTCAAGTAGTGGCTTATCATTATCTAGCTTTTTTTTTGTCTCTCCCAAAGTTCCATTAGTCCCTAATTCCCTAGTGTCTAATATTTTTGACTATAGCCTCTCTACTTGGTTTCTGAGTATAAAAACTAAATTCACTCAAACTGGGAGCTTAAAAAATGTAATCAGTAAGTAAGGCATAATGTTCATCACCAGATAAAAGACGTGTATGTAATATGGCCAAAATGACAGAAGGTTGTGGGTGTAGATGTGTGTAGATGTTATTAAAAACACAATACAAAAATGTAAATGTCAAACAGGCAGGGGTCAATACACAAGTACCATGGAATCAGTGGCCAAAAGCAAGCATCAAGTGAACAGTCCTAAATCAGAAAACATGATTACATGGCTTGGACTCTTACTGAGAGATCGAGAGAGAGATTGACTGAGAGAACAATGAGTCCTTAAAAAGGGCAAGTAACCCCCTATTTAGATTGGACTAGTTTGACATGTGGAGGTGAGGTAATGTCATTATTTCCAGAGTATCTCTGGGTTTTAGTCCTGTCTGAATCTCTTGTCATGTCAGTAATCCTTTTTTACACACTGTATTTTATGTTCTGTAAAATGACCAGTATAAATAACTCATGGTAATATATAGATATCCCAATTGACGTGTTGGTAAAAAATTCCATTATATCCTGTGGGAAAAGAGGTTTTCTGTTTTTTTCTTCAGAATAAACTTACTCCAGGAAGTGAAACGAAACCGACACCAAGTACAAAGTTTAAACCACAGAACAATAAAATATAGACAACATTTAAAAGGACTTATCAGAGAAGTGACAATTTTGGTGTGTTTTAGGAAAGTTATTGAGTTCCTAGCACAGCTATAACCTACAGATATTTTACAGGCATTTGACCTACTAATGATTAAGTATAACTTGCACAGCCACAATCCCTACAACAAGCAGTTATAATAAAGGTCACTTCAATCAATTTTTATTAAAAAAGGCATATGTAGTAGGCCTAGTGTCAGTAATATGTGTACATTATGAAGACACTTCCATCTCTATGATTTATACAGAGGTTGTTTATCTTGTGTTACCAATTAATACAGACAAGCCCTGGCAACATTACTTAACAGACATACAGTACTGTGCAAAGAAATGCTATAAAGCAAAGATGCCTTCAAAAATAATGAAATTAAATATTTGTACATAAAATCACTTTTAAAGCAGTAAACAGTAATAAAATAAACAAAGTCAATATTAAGCGTGACAACCTTTTGCTGTTTAAAAATGCATCAGTCGTCTCAGGTACACTTTGTGCAGTTTTTTTTTAAAGAAATTAGCTGCTAAGTTTTTCTGACAATCTTGGAGAACCTGCCACAGTTCCTCTGGAGACTCTGACTGTCATCACTGTTTCTGTTTTTTACAGATAAAAGCGGACAGACTTTGATGATGATTTTTGTCTGAAAAGTGGTGTATTATGTAATATGTTGCTTTCTTTACTGTCATACAAACATTTTCACTGTAACATAATTTTTTGTTCAAAAAGTTATATTGGGAATCTTATTTTTTTTTAGTTGACTCAATAAAATAAACATTTAAGAAAAAAATTGTATTTAAAAAATGAGGGTGCCTAAGGCTTTTGCACAGTACTGTATGTCTGGATCTCTTATCTCTTCCGAATATTAGGTAAGATGAGCTGCAGGTCTGTGGGGGAATTCAGGTGAGGGAGACCTCTGGCAGACAGGAGGTACATTGCAGTGATTTTCTGTGACAGTAATATTGCTGTTTTGGTTTGGGGGTGAACAAGCTTGCCTTTTCAATAATATTCCTCTATATGACTAAGACTGATAAAATGACAGGATTGGTTGGAAAATAGCCATTTCCCTGTTACTGTCCATCCAGAATTGGATTTACTGTCATATTGGCATTTGCTATATGATTTTTAGACCTTAAGGACTATGAGCTATAGCTCTGGATCGAAAAATAAGTTAGACATGGATGTTATTAAAACATAGCATCATGTTTGAGTCTACACCCTTAACACATATGCCCGTAACAAGTGGAATTTGAGTCATTTTGAATTTTATGAGTTTTGACATGTGGTTGCAGTTTATTTTAAATAATTTTTAAATCTTCTAATGCAACTTAACTGGTGAATCCCTTCTGCTTCTTACCCCTCTTCTCTGGAGGCAAAGGAGACACTTCATTTTATATGAGGCTTTGCTTACTGCGGCATATTGAAACATTTTACTTTGGTAGGGTCAGGGGTGCTCATCCACAAGTTCGACACTGCAGTCTGGTGGTTTATCCAAACTTGACTGAATGCTAAACTGAAATGTAAAAAAAAATAAAAGACCTTCGAGATTTGTAACGAGTACTTTTATATTTAAATAAAAATGTAAGGAGTAAAAAAACAAAAAGAGAACAACTATTCAATTTCACGAATACTCAAGTAAAGTATAAATGCACCAGACTATGCCTTATCCTGTTGGTTTAGCTTGCCTTGCCTATATTATCCACCATTTTGGCCGTTTAATAGATTATGATGTAGACTTTTTTTGCTTGTTTACTGCATCCATTGTCTTAGCATTTTGTGACGGGTGAATCAGTGGGTCTGGCCTTTTCCTCCTCATCGTGCACTTTCTCAGTAATCTCCCCAGCATTAATCAGACGTACAGTGTTAACACATTTAATTAAACGTAACTATGTAAAAGTGAATTTATCAGCCGATTTGACTGCATACTGCGTGTTGTTAAAGAGAGCTACTGAAAAGGTCGCGTGAAATTACACACACACGCATAGGCTCAGAGACAAATGAGGTGAAGCGGCTTTAAATGTCTTACAGGAGCCCAACCAGTGATAACAGCTGACCTTTACACTTCACATGCACAAAGCCACTGGCAAAAGGAGAGAGAGAGAGAGGGAGAGAGAGAGGGGTGGGTGTAAGTAAATCAGATGAGCAGGAGAAAAATACATAGTTTAAAGTGGAACATAAGAAAATATGATAAATGACTTAAAAATAAAGTACACAATATGTAAACAGGGTACACAAAGGCGAATTAAAAGACAGTGTTTAGATGAAAATAACCTCAAGGACTTATATCTCACTCACTTCTACACTCACTCACTTAATCACTTCCATCCTCACTCACTCACTCACTTCCATCCTCACTCACTCACTCACTCACTTCCATCCTCACTCACTCACTCACTCACTTCCATCCTCACTCACTCGCTCACTCACTCACTTCCATCCTCACTCACTCACTTCCATCCTCACTCACTTGCTCACTCACTCACTTCCATCCTCACACACTCACTCACTTCCATCCTTGCTCATTCACTCACTCACTCACTCACTCACTCACTGACTCACTTTCACACTCACTCACTTCCATCCTCACTCACTCACTCACTCACTCACTCACTCACTTCTACACTCACTTCTGCACTCAGTCACTCACTGACTCACTTTCACACTCACTCACTCACTCATTTCCATCCTCACTCACTCACTTCAGCACTCACTCATTTCTTCATTCACCCACTCACTGACTCACTTTCACACTCACTCACTTCCATCCTCACTCACTCAATTCCATCCTCACTCACTTACTCACTACCATCTTCACTCACTCACTCACTCACTCACTTATACACTCACCCCACACAATCACTCACTTCCATCCTCACTCACTTCTAGACTCTTTTTCACACTCACTCACTCACTCACTCACTCACTCACTCACTCACTCTCTTCTACATTCATTCCTTCACTCAATCACTCACTCACTACTTCACTCACTCACTTCTACACTCACCACTCATTCACTCACTTACTCCCATCTTCACTCACCCCTACACTCACTCCACACAGCCACTGACTCACTTTCACACTCACTCACTCCTTCACTCACTCACTTACTTCCATCCTCACTCACTCACTCACTCACTCACTCACTCACTCACTTCTACATTCAGTTTCACACTCAATCACTCACCTCTACACTTCCTTTTTCACTGACCCACTCACTCACTCACTCACTCACTGATGAATGTGCTCATAAATGATGTATATATGAGCACATTCATTAAGTCATGGCACTTTATACCCTGCACTGATTAACCAAACATCTACACTCAAGAGATGTTCTCCAATTATAGACACAAAACTGTCAATCATCCATTAAAAAAAACTTTATTATTTAAGGCTGATTTTAAAGCTGAAAAACAGACATGTTTAAACAAGGTCAGACTTCAATTCTTAATCCAAAAATATCCAGCCACTGCAGTATTTATCTCAGACCTGTGTATAAACCTGTGTGGAGATGAACAAGAAAAAGAAAAAATGGTTCTGCTTCATACTAATGGCACCTCTTCTCCTTACAATATTGCCATATTTACTCCATAATCACTCCATAATTTAATTTAAAAACTAGACAAGCTAAAATTCACTTATTGATCTTCAGTAACCACCTCATTCTGGTTAGGGCTGCGGTGGATCCGAAGACAATCTCGGTTCCACTCGGTGCAAGGTGGGAGAATGCCCCCCGGATGGGACGCCAATCTATCGCAGGGGCACTTTAGCATAGACAATCTGACAACTGCTTTTTGGAAACCCAGAGGAAACCCAAGCAAACACATGGAGGACATGTGAAACTCCACTCAGACCCTGGAGCTGTGAGGTGGCAATGCTACCCACTGCACCTCCATGCTTCCCACAAGCAAAAATGTATAGTTTATTTTATAAAAATTGTTTCAGTCTCAAGTTTTAAAAAGGCTTATAAAGACCTGTCTCATTTGTGCTAATGACTGCTAGGGCAATTTTAGATTTTAGTCAAAAGCAATGTCCTTGCCTAACTGCAATATGCACATTATACACAAGCTTGTGCCTCATTTGCCCTTCCCATACAAAACAGGAGTTAAGGGGTTTAATTTATAGTTATATAGTTATATAGTATAGTTACATAATGGATATATTGGCTCCAGAACCATCACATCTCTGACCAGGATTACTGAATGAATGAATGAATGAATGAATGAATGAATGAATTAAATATTGTAATATATTGTGCCGTAATAATAATTTAACATTTCACCTGGTATATGTGATGTGCAGCAGAACCGTAGAGAGCAGGAACTTACTGCAGCAGTAGAGAATAATACAGTACACTTTTTACCCATAATTCGTGCCTTTGTTTATTTAACACTTTGACTTTAGAGCTCTGCTTTTAGCAGCACACCAGCAGCTTCATGAGTGGCTTTAGTTATTTATTTATTGTGATAATTACAGCTGCAATTTACATGGTTTTGTTATGGACAACATTTCCTGCTCTGACTGATTTTTTGCCAAAAGAACAGATTGAAGTGGCAGTTTTTGCAAAAACAGGTAAACACTCTTGTTTGCTCCATGAATTTAGAGTTCAGGGAGCCAATTCTGATGCGTAAATGATGATGGGCATAGCTACAAACAAAATGCTTTTCAAATATACTTTAAGTTGGTTTCGTTGATATGTTTTTCTGTCAGTTCCTTTCTATGGTCAGACTATTTGGAGACAAGATAATGAGCATCTTAGCACATGATCAATGATCTGATGAATGAAATATACATTTAATATGATACAGTTAGCAGTTGCATCAGTATTGTCCAGCTTGAATTAGTGTTGTGTAATTTTATTGGTAAAGTGAGAGTTAGCTATGATGAGTAGGGGCAGAGCATGTCTTCTTCCCAGGGACTAAGAGACAGAGAGACCCCACCTTATTCACAGGGACTGAGCAGTCCAGAGGCCACACCTCCTTCACTGGGACTAACAGAAACAGAGGCCACACCTCTTTTACTGGGACTGACCAGCATAGAGGTCACGGCTCCTTTACTGGGACTGGCAGAAACAGAGGCCACACCTCCTTCACTGGGACTAACCAGCACAGAGGTCATGCCTCCTTCACT
>CM075008.1:22178803-22215967 GCA_037576675.1 Pangasius sanitwongsei
TTACTGGGACTGGCAGAAACAGAGGCCACACCTCCTTCACTGGGACTAACCAGCACAGAGGTCATGCCTCCTTCACTGGGACTAACAGAAACAGAGGCCATACCTCCTTCACTGGGACTAACAGAAACAGAGGCCACACCTCTTTTACTGGGACTGACCAGCATAGAGGTCACGGCTCCTTTACTGGGACTGGCAGAAACAGAGGCCACACCTCCTTCACTGGGACTAACCAGCACAGAGGTCATGCCTCCTTCACTAGGACTGGCAGAAACAGAGGCCATGGCTCCTTTACTGGGACTGACCAGCACAGCGGCCATGCCTCCTTCACTGGGACTGACCAGCACAGCGGTCACGTCTCTTTCACTAGGAATGACAGAAAATGGAATGACAGAAAGGAAGAGAAAAGACACAAAGGCTAGATATGCAGGTTAAAAAAAATCAGGAAAATTCTGCACCTGCAGTCTTTTCACATTTTATTGTAAGCACAGGGTAGAGGAGATGGACACACAAAAGAAAAGCAGAACAGAACAGATGAAATAACACAGCACCAAGAAGGCAAGAAATGAAAAAATAAGCACTCAAGATTGATGCAGAGTAATGTTTGAGAATGATGAATAGGCTGCTATCCCAAGAAGGGGGAGTGGGGGAATCATGAAATTATTGGTAGCTGGGCAGTGTAATAGCCAATAAAATTTAGCAGGGAGAATGAAAATGTAAAAAAAAAAATTTTTTTCAGAAAAAGCTACCTAATAACAAAATAGGATTTAGCATGTATTGTATAGGCCATCATGGTAAATGATCTATTAGCTAGTACTGATAGCTATTACCATTTTAAATTCTTTTTCAGCTGGGTAGGCAATTTGGCATCTCCCAAACTAAATGCATGTCTCAACCTCTCACACATTTACTGATGGTTCAGCACCCTGGCAAGAGACTCAGCCAGTGGCTTCAACCGTAACAAAAATGCACATGAGGTGGCAGTGGACTTGAACCCAGACGTCTGGAGGGCACTAATTGCAGTACATTTCCCTGGTAGGTAACCTTGGCAAGGAGGTATAGAAATGCTGCTCATCGACAGACAGTGGAAGACTGAGACTTCGAGCGTGCAGCTATGGCAACCGTTTGCTTACCATTGAGCTCTTGTCTTTCAAAGCCCTGCAGATCTGTCAGAAGATCGCTGCTCTCCAGCCTGGTGGTGTGCCTACAGCCAAACTTTGCACTTCACCCACACCAACTGAGAGCAGCTCAAGACAGGTTTCAATCTGCCCTTTATCAAGCTTCCACCTATCTCTCCAATCCATGTAACAAGTACAGTGAGTGATGGCCCAGTACCAGTCCATACTAACCTGACAGCAAGACCACCACAGAATGAAGGGGATTAAATCATCCGAATCTCTCTGCCACAACTCAGCTTTGTTAAGACCATAACGTATCTTAGGCATGATAGGGACCAGAACTTACAATCAGGCCTTTTTGGAGAAAAATGCCATGAAAACCTTAAATATGCTTGCAGCAATTCACTTGCTATTGCCAGAACAGACACTTATCTCCCTAAACCCTTATATACCTAAAAGAATTGCCTGCTATCTGGGCACTATACTAACCTTGTTTATGCAACAATGGATAAATAAATATTCTCTCTGGGGTTTAACCCCGATGATTCACCCTAGTGATTAGATTATCATATTCATTACATAATAGGTAACATTAGTTATACTTCAGCTCTTTTCAATTCTCGAATCTGATTAGCCAGAAGGTGCTGATTAATTTTCTATAACAGCAGCTCTGACAGTAGTTCTGGCTGCTAAATAAATCATAGGTTTATATTGTTGCACTTGTTCTAATACTTTATCATTTCTATAATAACAGCTAATTCACAGGGACTTGAATGGCAGATGCTCCACATAATCTACGACTAATAATGAACACATGCTGTTATTTAACAAAGAGAACTGTACTATAATTGTTGATTTTGTGACACTTTCTGTAAGGAGATGTTTATTTAAAACTTAGTGAAGGAGTCTCCAGTGTCAGCACTTTGTAACAGTCATTAAGTCTTCAGGACTTTCCATTTTCTCGGTGACATCACAATCTGCATTTTTTTGTCTTATTAACTTCAAGAGAAAAAGAGAGGCTGGTGAGGGAATGACTGTTTACAGCTGTTATACCATAAGTGATAAAAGGAACCAACTTGTTTCAAGGACATTCCAGTGAATTAAATGTAACTATAAACTGATACAAATGTACCGTGTGTTGTTCATTAATTAATAGAAAAAAATTTGATCTTTGGCAAATTGGTGTGGTATCAGATGAATAAAATATCAAAATATTGTAAAAAAAAAAAAAGAAAGAAAGAAAAAAAAATCAACAACAGTGTCTTATTTTTGCTGTGGTGTATCACACACCCTGTCGTTGATTATTTTCCTGTAACAGCATGTCCCAAAGTTTTCTATTCCTTACCTAACATTTACAAACATTCTTATGACTTTGTTCGTATGAAATGCAACAAACCTGCTGTTGGTTTCTTAAGATTCTTGTAAAAGGATTTATTATGTCAGCTTGCTTTCCCCCTGTATTTTGGTGTTGTTTAGAGACACAGCAATACAGAGAAAATCTCAACTTCATGCAGGTTCTTAATTTAAGGTGTGAAAAAATGTCTCCCTATTTCTACATGCTGCTCAGAATGACTATATCAATGTCACATGACAGATCATTTATTCACTGTCTTTAGTTAGTAATTGTTTTATTTATAGAGCACATTTCAAGCCTTCCTCCAAGACACCTGAAGCCAGCCAATCTCATCTTTTGCTTCTTTTGCATCTTTTTTCAACTGTTGCTCATGCTGCATAACACACTGGGAGGAAAATGCTATCTAATGTCTTCTGCATACAGGAGCTCACAGATGCCCATGATTGGTTAGTGTCGCTGGGTTTGACCGGGGAGAGACAATATGCCGTCCCAGACGCCCAACAACATGGCCAGATTTGCTCCCTTGGCTCCCAGTCATGGGTATTTTTGGCATCTTTGGGATTCAAACTCATAATCTCCTGACCATAGCACCAAAGCTTTTCTGTATACCTGTAAATTTACCTTCCTGTTTCCCAAACCCAATTTAAGTCAGCTATTGCTGATGAACTGCAGTGATAAATATTATATTATACAACAGTTAGTTCCAGTACACTAATTTGATTGGACGAGCGACGTTCCAAGAGTCCTTTTATTTAGTATTACCACACTGGGACGTTTCACGGTTTGTATCACCACTTGTCTTTGTTCACTACGTAAAATTCCAATTCTAGCAACAGTCCCACTGATACTACAGTAGAGATAGCAACATGGCAAACAATGCATTTTTTCATGGATACAACATCTGACTTAAATATGAAAGCTTGTCAGATGAAAAGGAAGAAGGGAAGCCACTTTCACCGGATGCACCTTTAACGGGAATGAACAAATCATTGTGAGCTAGCTAATCAGCTAGCCGACGGGCTGTAAAATGAGTAAGGCTTGTTCGGCATCTATTTCCATTCACGGAGCAAAAATAAACATATTATTTGCCATTTTGTGCCCAAAATGTCAGTTAATCGATATTAATTTACTAATAATTTATAAAACTGTTGTATAAAAGCAACATCACACTTGTAATTGTGTGGCTATAGTGAATATCCACACAGCTGCAGGTAATCACAGGCATGGCGATATTCAATATAACCATACTCTTGCTCGTGTGATATTTCTTCTTCTTCTTCTTCTTCTTGGGTCCCTGGAGGACTAGTGATTAGGCCACAGTGCTCTCATTGCTGCGGCCCATGTTTAGGTATGCTCCTCTTCGTGGATCCAGAGTTCCTTCTCATATTCAGACTGTTACATGTTTTTGAGACTGGGAGCAGGTGCATTTTGGTCTGGAGAAGCATACTAATGACTACTGGACTGTCTGAGTGTGATGGAGAGGCTGAGAAAGGCACTTTAGAGACATGTATTAAAAATACATAACCATGATTTTCAGACTATTTCAGAGACATTCAGGAATAACACCAAAATCTAAGTAACACAAAAAGGTCTTAAAAAATACAATATACGTAGCACGTTTAAAAAGATGTGCAAATTTGACTGTCCAAGGACATTCGATTTGTCCACTAATTAATGCAGTCTATGTGAGGCTATAAATCATATCTGAGTAATCATAGTCTCCAGTTGTGAGAACCTTGCTCTCTGGCCTCGAAGTGAGAAGTAGGACACTTATAACTTGAACAGAAAAGTTAATCATCATGTGGAGATGGATTGTGAGCGTATGTGTGTATGTGCTGAGGTAAATACAAAAGAAGGAGAGCAGGATATCTCATTTATTTATCCTGCACTCCAAGAACAGAAACATCAGCAACAAATTCCTCATGACTCTGCAGCCTGCTTCTCTCTTTTCAGCCCAGCTCAATATCCTGATATTAATGTTGTCTCTAAACACAACCCACATGACAGCACCTAAGTAACCTAGGAGACTGTTTGTGTGTGTGTGTGTGAGTGTGTGTGTGTGTGTGAGAGAGAGAGAGAGAGAGAGAGAGGGAGACAGAGTGAAAACTAAACATAGTATCAAACAAAATACGACATTCTCATTCATCCTCCTCCTCCTCCTATTACTATGTTATATGTAAGGAATAAAACATGACAGAACATGCTGTAATGGGAATATAATCAATGTTGTGGTGGGGTGATGTGGCCCAATACAAAGTGGAGTTACACTTTCCACCCCAACGTTGATCTTTTTCCAATAACCGCATGTTCTGAAGTGTTTTATTCCTCTTATACCACAGCAATTTGCCAACTATGACATTTTTTACATTGTGAAACAAGTTAGTTCCTGTTGTCACTTGTGTTGCTATAAACAGTTCCCTCGCCGGCCTCTCTGTTTCTTGAAGTTAATAAGACAAAAAAAAAGTTGGAAAATGCAAATACTTCTATCCTGAAGATGATTCTGTGTCGGAAAACTGGAGACTCCTTCCAAAAATGTTTAGATTTTACCATATTAACAATTGCATATGTTTTTTTTTTTTGAGCATGCACTATACAAACCCCTGCATAAGTTTATAGAAAATTAATCAACACCTTCTGACCAAACAAAAGTGAGCACGCAGTATTGCTGTGGAATAAATTTATATAGCGTCTTTCTCAAACTCAAGGCTGCTTTACTAAATCCGTGACAGAAATAACAGAATTGTGACAAAATAAGAGTAAAATATGCACATCCAAATAAACATGGCAAACATGAATCAGAGATAATAAATAAAATGACAGAGGATGACTAACCTGTAATCTCGCCCATGTTTAACCCTTTATCACAGGTTTGTGGTATACTCATGATATTGTATAATCGAAATGGTTTTATATTTCATCAAAGTCTTGTCCGATCAGCAGAATTATGCTCTGAATGGGACCTACTTGAAATTTTGAGCCTGCTTAGGTTTTAAAGATGTAGCAAAGTCCTGAAATGTGTTACAAGTCATTAGGCATCTTAATGAGGCACATGTAAATAAATTAACTAGAGCTTGAAGCTTGCTAATAGAGAACAACTGCTGACATAGACATAATATTTAGGCTATATGTTGTAACATTGAAAAAAATAAACAAAGTATTTTTTTTTACACTTTTATCACCCATAAATCAAAAGACACACCAACGTTTATGCTTAATTGTATATTATGCATTTAATATGTATAGGGACAAAGACATTAAATTGGAACTGAACTGAAAAGTTTTAAGGTTGCCTGTGAAATGTAGATGGGATAGTAAAAGAAAAAACCCTGGTGTATGCATCTATCCCTGGAGGGCTTGTTATGCATCAGTATCAAGGGCCCAATGTGTGTGATTAGTGGTATGAAACAGTCTTCACACCAATATATCACCCCAAAATATGTGTGAAACATTGCCATGATGTGCATGATTGGTACTGACACATGCTCTGTACGTGCATGCATTTTTGTTTCTCAACCTCGCCATGTGCTAATGGACATGCAATGACATATTATTTTTTTAATTAATGAGCATGTTAAAGCACAGTGTGATTTATGCACATGTAAATGTTGGCCTAAGAATGAAATCCAGCACAAATATCCAGACATATTCCCACTCCAGATAACAAATTGAGTGTTCTAATAATATTCAGTTGAGTATTGGAGTATATTGTGTAATCCAGGAGTTACCCCATTCCAGTGAGGAACAAAAAAACATTTCATGGATCCTCTTATGATGCAACACAGAATAAGTTCGCAAACATAATCGCAAATATTAATCACATCAGACAAATGCATGCAACCATATTTATTTTGCAAAGGCATTTTATTCCTGGATTATTCCTGGATTTTAACTAACAGAAACCAAACCAATCAGTACATTTTGTATGATATTATAGTGCATTCATTTTTAACCATGAAAATAATGGTTAATAATAAAGTGTGCAAAAACTAACTAACTAACTAAATAAATAAATACAAACAAAATAGCAATACACCAACTTTAACCAGCTAATTACGCTTGCTTGTGGGAGCAAAATTGCTCCATAAGTTTATTATATTTAGTTAGCATTCAGATGAAGTAGCCTCTTTAAGTTATAAGACATGGGACAAGACTTATAAGGGTGTGCTTGAGGGCAGTAAAATACTGTCTTATCCCTGTGTCTGCGCTAAGAGATTGTCTTGGGAGGCAAAATTTAATTGCATTTTGGACCAAAATATGTTTGAAAATTCCACTGTGTTAGCAGAATTTGAATTCATTGATAACCATGAAAATCAAAACCAAAGAAGAAGAGTGAAAAAGTCCAACCAAAATAGCTACACACTGGCTTTAACCAGCAGATTGTGCTAGTGTCAGCACAAAAATGCCTGTCAGATTTTAATTAATATTCCATAGAAGTAGCCCATTTATGTGGGATGATATAAATAGTGAAATTCTCCAAATATGGCTTGCAAGACACGGGTCAACGGTTCGCTGATGGTGAGCAAGTCTTGGAATGTGGTAGCGCATGCACATATTTAGACCAAAATGGGTTTGAAAATCCCTCTGTGTCAGCGCATTTCAAGTACCACATCCCTTTTTGCCCCGGTGCTAAACCCACATCATTAATTTATGATGATAAAAATAGCCACACTGCAAAACACAAAAAAGACTGGCTAGCATCCAACCAAAACAGCAATAAATCTTCAGCAGATTTTGAATGCCATAACCCTTTTTGCACCACTTCACCCATGTCAGTGAAGTGCATTAACTTACGATCTGGAAATTAACAACAAAGAGCAAGTGCAAAAATTTGGCTTGTGTCCAAACAAAATACCAATATAGCAGCATTAACAGGCAAATTATGCTTGAATCAGTATGAAAACAGAGCCCTAACTCTGTTATATTTAAATATTATTCAGGCAAAGTAGTAAACGGGGGCAGTCGTGGCCTAATGGTTAGAGAGTCGGACTTGTAACCCAAAGGTGAACCTGAAGGTCGTGGGTTTGAGTCTCAGGCCGGCAGGGATTGTAGGTGGGGGGAGTGAATGACCAGTGCTCTCTTCCACCCTCAATACCATGGCTGAGGTGAGACCCTTGAGCGAGGCACCGAACCCCCAACTGCTCCCCGGGCGCCGCAGCAAAAAAGGCTGCCCACTGCTCCGGGTGTGTTTTCACGGTGTGTGTGTTCACTACTGTGTGTGTGCACTTGGATGGGTTAAATGCAGAGCACAAATTCCGCGTATGGGTCACCACAAGTCAAGTCACTTCACTCAAATGTTGGAGAGGGCTGGTATAAATAGCGAACATCCACAAACATGGGCTGTAATAAACAGGACAAGGCTGAGCTATAAGGATATAGCAAATATTTAAGTCTTATTTCTGTGTCTGTGCTAAGAGGGAGACTTAGAACACATGCACATTTTTGGGTTAAAATGTGCTCGATAATCTTTCTGCATGAGTGCATTTTGAATACCACAGTCCCTTTTACACTGCTCAACCCACATCATTGCAGTGCATTCATTCATGATCAGGAAAATAACAACAAAGTGCAAGTGCAAACAAAATAGCAATAGAATGGCGTTAACCAGCCAACTACACTTGCGTCGAGACAAAATCAGAGCCATAAGCTTGTATATTTAGTTAGTACTATGGTGAAGTAGGATATTTATGTTGAATCAGGGTGATATAAATAGTGAACATCCATAAAACCAGGTTGTAAGAAATGGTACAAGACCTGCAAGACCCCTCTTATCCCTGTGTCTACATTACGGGGGTTTCGGGAGCAAAATGGGTTAGAAAATCCCACTGTGTCAGCGGATTTTGAATGTCACTACCACTTTTGCGCTGATCCACCTACATCAGTACAGAGAAATAATTTACGATGTGGAAAAAAGCAGCAGAGGGAAACAACCAAAAAAAACCAACACATTGGTGTGAACCAGAAAATGTAACATTTTATGACAGATTCACATTCATATTTTCTTGCACAACATATACACGATGTAATGGCACTTAAGCCCCATAGCACATTAATAATATGAGATGACCTTTCTTCCATGCTTGTGTTTGGCCCAGTTAAAATATATTTAATAGGAAAGAGAATGACATAATTTATAGACATAATTTGAGAATGACATAATCTAAGGGGTTCGAGAAACCAGCGGAAACCAGCGGACTGAAAATGTTCGTTTCCTACGGGAGAATTCTTTTCAGGCATAGTTTTTCCCTTTTCTGGTTCAGCCTCCGTTTGAAAAGGCGTCACGCCACCCTTCAACACCCAGAGTGACAGCAAGAAGGAGGGAGAGAGGAGAAGATGGAGAGACAAAAAAGGACGATAAAACACCACTGGTGTCTGGAGGACAGATGAGAATATGACAACAGATCTGGTCCAGCACTCTTTTCCTCTCATCCCATTTTTATTGTAGATATAACAGGCAAGAGAATAAAAGCTTTTCAGATTGAGTGTCTAAATATAGGATGTGTTGAATTACAGACTAAATGAGTGGGCAGGATTTACCGCTTATGACGGGCATTTCATTTCTCATAAAAGGGAAATGATTGTGAATGATTGAAATGATCGAATTGATAAACCATACCTAACACTACATGTGGGTTTGACCTCATCTATAGAAAGGACACAATATTAATGCACACATTATCATATAGTTAGTTCGTTTATCTATCTGAGAATAAGAAAGGGGAGGGATGATGTTGGAGAGTGCTTTTTAAAGCAAAACAATGCCTGCTAAAAATACGGTGTTTCACTGTGTATGTGTGTGTGTGTGAGATCGGAGGCACGGATGCATGGGGCATAACAGGAGGGGGCTGTTTTTACTGCAGCACCTAACAGATGGAAAATTGCAACATATGTGTGGATACATTCTTTCAAACATTTATTGAGGCATTAAAACATAATTACTTTGAAATAAAGCAATTGAATGGATTTATAAGGTATCAGCCCATAGCTTCCATTTTGCCTCACTCCTTCTTTGGCTTAGCCTTGTTCATACCCCCTAATCTCTTTCGGCACCTGTCTTTCTGGTCCTACTATGTCTGGTTTGTCTGCTTCTAGTAATTCAATGCTGTTTCCCTATAAGAAGGGGGAGGAATATTGTAGGAGAGTGCTTTTTAAAGGCAAAAAAGACATGCTCCATACTAATGTTCACTGCTAGCAATAATGCTAAGAACAGACTTGACTTCCTGGGAACATGGACATGAGACACGGGAAGTGTCCTGGGTTTGAAAGGGTATTGGGTACTATGGGACAAATATTAATCACAATTTTATAGTCAGTTTCCTAATCTGCAATTTGTAATGCTTCTCAGGTGTAACGTGGATCTTTCAGTTCCTAATTCATCTCATTTTATGGGGTTTAAATGAATAATTGGAGGGTTTGTAGCCACATCTTGTAAAACATTTTGTTTCATCCTTCAGCACTCTTTAGCCATACACTCTGATTGTGTCCCTTTTCAATCAAAACATTCAAATTAGATTAAATAACATTTTGTACATGAAGTGTAAAAGGATTATCCACTTTAACTCTAATCTGCTAGTCCAGCTTTATCTACAGTACCTATCTCTCATGACTGCATACCTTTTCTATTAGTTTTACTGTCGTTACTGAGTAATTCATAGTCTTTACTAAATAATATGCTTTAAAGTCAATAAATGAAATGAAATTATGGATGTTTATTATTAGTACGTCTTTCTAAATTCTAGTAATCCAGCGCCATCCAATGATGTTTATATAAACTATTTGAAATTATGCACTTTTAATTCATATTCCTTCTTATACAGCATGTGTGATTTAGTTTACCCCTACGTGTTAATTAATACATTAACTAACAAACATGTACTAACATAGTTAAAGTGGTCGTTATTCAGGCAAGAAGTCATAAGACTCACGTCATAGTTGAGGTTAGCTCTTCATTGGTTCGTGATTAGTACATGCCTCAACATGCCTCATCGTTAGTTCATAATTAAATAAGTATTAATTCAGGTATTAGCGCATGATTATTCATGTACTGTTATTGTAAAGTGTTACCTAAATGAATAATAACACTTAGAGATCAGTCGCATGCTATCTTCTGTGTCTGCGCAAAATGGCTCTTATCCTAATAATGTAGCTCACAGATATTATGATAGAGAGAAGCATACAATATTATCATTAATCAAAACACACACATAGTTATTGACACCTTACCAGGTACATGCAACAATTAATAAAAAGACAATAATCTGTGAGGATCTGAAGAGAAAGATGTAGTGAACGAGTAATGCAGGAGCAAGTGTGGAATGTAGCAGCACAGGGTGAACCCTGACCAGCTGGGATGTGAACGTGATGGACAGCTTGTTTGCTGCACAGAAAACGCCTGACAGCAGAGATGTTAAGAAGCCGGCAGCAACATCTCACACATCAGGACTGCTCCATTCCTCCACAGTGAGTGTATGTGTTACAGATGTCCATCAGCCGCAGGAGGAAAGTCCATCATTTGGCTCACGTTGAGAAAACACATGGCTTTGGTTTGAGGAATGAAATAAACAATAAACAAATAAATAAAAAAATCCTACCCAGATTCCTGCAATTTGTGTCTCAGAGTTATGGAAAGTGAAAGTGATTTTAGTGAACTTGAAGAGTTCGATTCTAAGAAGAGCTACTAGTCACAGGTAACATTTTCATACAAGCTGGATTGTGTGACTTCTGGGACACACTTGCACTTAGTAGCAAGAATAATATAATACAACATTGCTATTACATTTCCATGGCAATTTGTTCATCGTATTTTATTTGAACATAAAAATAAGTTAGTCTGTAAAATTTAGCACATATTGCATAATTGCACACACACACACACACATATATATATATATATATATTCTTGCATTTCAGGATTGAAATGGGGACCACGGAGCTGTGATGTGGCAATTCACAGTTAAAAATGACATGTTTTTAAAGTTTAAGTAATGACTATTACAATTTTTTTGTAATATTTCTAATTTAATGAAAGCAAAGTTCAGCTTCTCAACTTACTTCTCACAATTCACACAGTATGTAGTTTGAAAGAAGCTTACAAGGACAGCACAAAATAATGAATTTCTTTATTATTTCAAATAATAAAGTTCTTGTTAAGAATACACTAGCTGAAGAACCTGAGGGACAGTGTCCAGTGCTGTGGTGTGGGGCTAATTTAATGAACCATGCTTTAACTAGAACAATATTGAACTCTACATTATTTAATTATATATTCTTATATTAGCCATCTGTTGGCTGTTATGTGCTAATTGGCTGTTTGAGTTGGCCCTGACATCTTATAAAATATATAAGGCCTATTATAAAAACAGGCAGCAGCTAATGGAAATCTCTAGTCTCCTCCATTTTTCTTTTGCTCTGTTTCACTTTATTCCCTTGTCATTTTTTTTCCAGTAACAACTTGAGAAATGTCTTTTTTTTCTCATCAGGTTTTGAGTTCAAGTTAACTAAAAAACGGACATGTACCAGTAATCAGTTGTATGATTTAATATGTTATATAAAATACAAAAAAGTGTCACTGTGGTTTATCGCCTAGCTCATGACCATATGACAGTTGTATTTTCGTCTAAACTAAGAACTAGTAAGCAATTCAAAGAGGTATTAAGGGGTATGATGTCCCTGATTGTCTGATGACACTCTTCAAGAATTCCCTCTTGGGATCAACAAAATATATCTATCTATCTGTGTCCACAATGTTTCATTCTGTTCAGTCTGTTTTCATTTTGTTTAGTCAACTTTGAACTCATGTGCTGAAATATTATTCACACACAGTGCATGTCACACTCAAACCGTCCCATATTGAAACATATTAAGCATTCTATTGTTAGACACAAGGTTCCTTTTAGGTTAAAATGCTGTCTACAGTCTTGAATATTAAATGTCGAACCCTTGCAGTTGTAAGAATGTAAAATCCTACAGTATAAGGTTTCTCTACCACAAAGGGGGGATTCCAAGTAGAGCCTTGTTAGGAATCTAAGAACCCCTTACTCTCCAAGAAGAAGCCTGGGAAAGTAGTTTGTTTAGGAGTGTAACGAGAACAGGCGGAAATAAACAATGAATGACTGATCTATGGCACTGGATCGATAACAATACTGTATGGATACTACTACTACTAATAATAATAATAATAATAAGAATAAGAATAAGAATAATAATGAACTCAGGTTACTGTCTGTGTGGAGTATCACATTCTCACAATAGTATGTTTTCTGAACTGATCAAGAACGTTGCTTAGAATGTTACACAGAGTAACAATTTGCAATTCTGAACAACAAGAACAGCAAGGGTTCTACAAGAAACCTTATCAATGATCACGCTCCATCCTTTGCAGATGTCCTCAGAAGTTTGTACTGAACATGTATTTCAAGTTCGGTTCAAATCCACAAATCCCACCCTGAATAACAGCTTTCTGAGTAAACCAGCTCCATCTCCTTAGAACTGACTGATGTGTGGCAGCCATATTGTTTACAAATCTCAACTTGAAATTTTAAGCTGAAAAGATTGACCAAAAAAAAAAAAAAAATCCTAGGATAAGTGTTTCACGTATTATGCAAATTATCGTAGATTTAAGTGAGTGGAGCTAAATTTCCCTGTACATCTCATTTTATGCTTTGTTTTGTGTGCTTTAACACAAATAACACAAATAACACAAATAGCATCTCCCCAGTGTCTAATTAGAGTGAGTTGCATCAGACAGTAGTGCGTCCCCACCATAACCTACTGTTCAAATTTTGATAGCTTGATGTTAACCCTGTCAAAAGACTGCTGGTGGCCTTTTTATAAAAAAAAAATTAATTATGTCGTTATGAAAAATCCTCTTACACATCATCACATAGATGCACCATACCTAATTTCATCTTGATCAAACTTCCTGTTCCTGAGAATCTGACCTTAGCTCCACCCCCTATGTATGACCACACCCCAAACTTTGCATATGACCTCAAAATCTTGTCCTGAATATGCTTTTAATTAAATACACAGAGTTACATTTACTTAGTTAATGTGCATTAGCTGAAAGGAAAGACAGGGAAATCATGAAGCAATTTTCCAGCAACCACAAAGACAGAAGAATTACTGTTTAACTGATGTATATCTGAATCTGATTCACTGTGTATGTTTGATTTTGTGTGCATTTGACTGAAGGGCCATTTCTTAGTTTTACTCTTTAAAGGTTTTAACTGTTAAACTATTTGACTACATTTCTGATTTTGTGTGCATTTTTGTTGCTTTTTGCTCTGTTGAAATCTTTATTTACATATCACCGTTTAATGTAACACTATCTCACACACACACACTCATTCACAAATAATTTGCTTACCATTTTGTTCTTGTCTTGTTATGGCTATCAATTTTAACTTTAAGTTTTTCCATTGGACGTCTTTCTCTGATTCTAATGTCACTCAGATTCTGTGCTTTAGTTACTGTCCAAAAGGGTTAATTTTGCCTCTCTCTGTTTTTCTCTCTCTGCTCAGGGAACACCTGCTGTTTTTCATTGTAGTTGCTACAGTTTTATGTTATACCAGCCTTTTCAATCTTTCCTCAGTCTCCCTTTCATTTAGACTTGATCTTGGATCTTGACTTGGCCTTGACTCAAGAGGTCAAACGGATGCTCAGTTGGCTTAAGGTCTGGTGATTGACTTGGCCAGTCTAAAACCTTCCACTTTTTTCCACTGATGAAGTCCATTTTTCCCCTGAAGTCTATCTTATAGTTTGAGATGGAAACCTGATGAAGAGGGATGTTTTGGCTCTGACATGTCATCTACTGAATGTCGCATTTAATTTTCCAAATGTACATAACATACTCACATGAGTGTGTGACCAATGCTGCTCACGTTATGTCTGCTTCTGCACGTGCACATAAAGTCATGTGTCAAGCATAAACAAGACCCCTCTGCTTCATGTTGGGCCATATCACACACACATGGATGGTGTAGATTATTTTCCTATAACACACCCTGTCATGTTTTATTCCTTATTTATCGTTTGAAGCTGGATGTGACAACGAAAAGAATTGCACCCTTTCAAATGCACCACTTGACCTTTTGACAAGGTATGTAAAGAAATTCACGTTCCCCCTCCCATTAGACTTGTACGCCAGTGCAAGGAATCTAACTTTGGATTTTAGTCACTAACATTACACATATGTTACTGACATCATAAAATGTTCAAATATTATAGTAGGCTTATAAGTTTGAAAATAGGGTGGTCAAGGGTTGTTTGCTAAAAAAAGTTTGAGAACCCCTGACTTAAATCTGACTCTGAATATGGCCATATGCTTGTAATATGTTTCTTTTGCAGGTTGCATTAAATAAAAGCATCTTGCAAAGGAACAAATGAAATGTTAAAAACCTGTTTTTTTTCAGTGCCAAAAATGAGTGACTTGTAATTAAAATCATTTAGAAATCAATTACCTACAGTATAAGTATTTTATCAAACTCAGTTAAATGATTAAACAGTTTTGTAAAAGGAAAAACATGACACATATTCGAATTTATAGGCACCTCACTCAGCTAGGGTAAAGAAACATACCCAAAAAGGAACAAAGAAGATTTTGACAGCCACTTGCATATTAGATCCCGTCCCTAACACATTTGCCGCCTAGGTATTACTATAAAATAACTATATGAAAAAAAACCCATAAGAAAATGTGAAAAATGGATTTTAGTAAGTATCTGTTATACTGAGCTTAAGGGAATGATTGCAAAATATTGCAAAATATGTTTTAAGAAGTGATATTGAATGCTTCAGGTCTCTGTGTGCAAGACGGATATACTGAGAGTAAAGGGCAAGTTGCAAAATAAAAGTGAAATAAAAACACATGGATGTTATGGGTTATAAAATTTTAAATACAGTATGTCCAAAGATACCTTTATTATACAAATATTATAAATTAGCTGATTTCTAACCATAATAAGAAAGCCCATATACGTAGATATTGTCTGTTGCCAGTGTTAACCCTGTTAAATGCCTGCTGAAATTTGACTGACTGAGGTTAGCCATGTTGTTTTTTTTTAAGTAATCAAGGTCCATGTACATGAGCACACATGTGCTATTCCAAATTTCAGGTTAATAGGACATATGGCTCCTGAGAAACAGTTGCTTGAACTTAGCCCAGCCCCTTATGTATGACCACACCCCAAACTTTGCATATGACCTGAATGTTGTCCTGTATATGCCTTTCAGGTTTTGTGTGAATCCATTTAACCAGTCAAGAGTTAAAGCAGTTTGAGTACATTAGGTTCTGCCTCATAAGAATTTATTGGCACGTGACAGCCATATTGTTTATAAATGTCAACATGTTTCGATGAAGTTTCCACTATCCTGATTAGTTTGCCACCAAATTTGTGAAGGGTTCCAGTATCCTTGGTGCTTGGAGCCTCATTAGAATGAGCACAATAACATAAACCTGATTTGAATTACAGACAGCACTGATGTCAGAACTGCTGTTACAGAAAATTAATATATATTAATATATTAATCAACACCTTCTGACGAGTCAGATTTGAGACTTTCACAGAGCTGTGGTATAATAGTTAACTATGAGGGCCGCTACTTTTGTTGCGCAAAATAGTGTCTACTTAGATAGTTGTCTACCGAGTGTAAGAGTACTTACCATTAATGATTTTATGAGACTCTGAAAATGCCTGTCATGATGGAAGGCTTTAAAAAATCTCCATAATGTTGCAGCATGTCAGTTTTCATTGTGTAGCTCTGGGGCCGTTTCTATGTATGCACTGTCGTGACATTGATAAGAAGAAGTCAGGTCAAACCCAAACATTATCTGTAGCTCTAAGCACTATGACATCTTTTGATCGCCTTTTTGTTTTGTTCTTCCAACTCGCACTGCTGTGCTGTCACACTGTGAAATGACAGGATGACATTTGATAAACTCTGTCCATCAAGCTGTGCTGCATTTGTACACACACGCACACACACACACACACACACACACACACACACACACATACACACAATACCCTTCTGCTTCTCAGACTAACAGCCTTCCCACATAAAGACTCGGTATGATATTGGAGTCATGACCTTTTCCTGCTGAAAGGAAGCTCACACAAGTGGGGCTCAGTCTAGAGCTGTGTTCACTGGCCTGCCCACTGAGTAGTAACATGCTCCATTACATTTACTTATATCACAGTGTTGTTGAATTCTCACAACTGATTGGTCAGGAGGTATTGATTAATTTTCTGCAACAGTAGCTCTGACAATAGTGTTAATTCAAATCCTGGGTTTATATTTATTATACTAATTGGTCGCTGGAATACATTATCATTTCTATAGTAACAGCTAATTCACAGGGACTTGAAAGGGAGATAATCGACAGTAAAGGCTAAAGTATCTAGGCTAAAGATATTCAATCTCAGTTTTACACAACTCCATAAATTTCTTTTTCATTTTCCTGTAACAGCAAGTCCAATTATGTTTTAGTTCTTACATATTTAATAAATTACATACATTTTAATAAGAGATAATTTATACACTCTTATGCTAATGCATATTTTACTTGCAAGTTGCAACGTGGTTTGAATGTTCAGTGTTTTTTTCTGAATTTTTTGTCATAATGGACACTTGCAGAAATTGAAAAAGCTGCCAATTTTACAGGGAAAAAAACTGATTGACATCAAGCAATCACATCACTCATCAACACCAATCAGGTCACAGTGTAGGAGGCAAGTAAAAACAGCTGAAGAGGGCAAAGTTCTTGAATATAAGGAACTTGACAAATGTTGTATTAGATATATTTCATGTTACTTTGGTTAGTACTTGCTGGTTTCGCTGATTCCAGACAGTTCTCAAGTACAATCAGGTACAAAGCAGAATTAACAAGAAACATTTGAGAGTGTCCTCTGTGACCCAGGAGTCCTCCCATTTCATAGCACTGGGGAAAAAAAGCAAACAATGCAAAATGCTTCAATGAATAATGAAGACAACATGCAGAGGGCACAAGGCTATAATTATATAGGGATTTTGGCACATTAAGAGCCAGAGCAAGGATTAAAATAAATACATTGCATTTTTGTACACACTATACACATGAAATATATATGAGAAATAAATAGACCATGTCAGTATTTCAAAGTGATTTTTCAAGCATCATGAATATCCTTCTAATTTTAAAGATTATGTAAATGGTTTTCAGAATGAATTACGTCTGGCTTGTGAACTGTCAGATTAAAAACCTCAGTAAAGCTTTGGGTAAAAATGGACTGCTGGAATGATGACAGGCCTGAGGTAAGGGTATTTATTCTTGCTGATCAGGTGCGATGGATGCTCTGGCTAAGCCAGTTGCATTGGTCAGTATTGTGTTTAGACCTCAGCTCAAGACCTGGGAAAAGCTGGATGTTTTAGGACAATTGTTGGGTCATTTGTAGGAAGTGCTGTAAACTGTTTACTCAGAGTAAGTTCAGATTCTTGGGTCAGAAGGCATGGGTAAAAGTTGATATATTTTTGATACAGAGTTAGTGCGCATGAATGAAGGACCAACACGTACACCATTCTGATGCGTCTGAGGCTACAGTCCTCAGGTGCAGGTTTTTAATCGCATGCAAGACTTAGATACATTGTATAACATGGCTGACAGGTGACAGAGGAAAACTACAGCAAAGGACAAAATTAACATAAAAAAGCCTTTGTGTTAACACATGCTTTATCACTTACATATGCCTGAAAAGAAAGAGAGAGAGAGGGGGAGAGAGAGAGAGAGAGAGAGAGAGAGAGAGAGACCCAGGAGGTCAAAGCAGTAAGTGAGAAAAGGGATAACATATAAAACTAATAAAGCAGCTAATGTCTAACATATTTAAATATTTGGCTTAACATTGTGGTCACTTATTTTTGTATTTTTGAGTTTCCTTTGCTGTTCTAAGATACTCCATCATGTAATTGCAATTATAAATTTTATGGCTAAATATGAAAAAAATTGCAATGTAATTTTAAAAAAATTAAAATCTAATACAATGTAACATAAAAGCAAGAGACACATTAAAAACGAGAAATAAAAAAGAATTTATTAACAGACAACTTATTGTATTTATTATTAGAAAGATATAATAATGAGAAGATGGCAAGCACTGATATAAGCATCAAATAGGAGTCTATTATGCTGCTAATATGTTGAGCATGAATAGTCTTAACTGTAATTATAGCAGTAATAACTGCAGATTTGTTTAATTTAACAAAATGGCTTCCACACTCTTTATTTGGAAGTGTATAATGCATGCTAAAGCCTATAATATCTTTGTGCTGCAAATATTATGTAACAGACAGACATTTAGACAGAAAAGATTATTTCTGGTGATATCAAGAGATATGATACTTTTCAGATAACTATACTGTCTTTAATATTTTAGCAGTCACAGTTGTTCACAAAAAAAAAATCAGTACAACTGTAAAAAAAAAAAAAAAAAAACGGAGGCAGTGTTAGAGTGGGAAAAAAGTGAGATAAAGACATAATGTGCGTGATCATCATTTTCATTATGATCATCATCAATTGTATTTTTATACAAAGAAGCAGCTCAAGGTCCTTAATATGAAAGGATATTCAAACGTAACAATAACAGTAAATTAACTAAATATAATAAGAAAAGTAGCAAAAGACAAGTTCATAAAAATAATAAAAAGATATGTCTCAAAGATACACAGAAAGATAAACACAAAGCAAGGCAAATATAACAGCACCACAGTTTATTAAAAAAAATTGTAGCACATAACTTTTACATTGTTTTTTGTATGTGTCTATTGTACATGACTGAGCAACTTTAGCATGAAGTGAATGCTACATTTTGGAAGTCTAGAAACTAGACCCTGACTTTCTTCTATTTGTGCTGGGGAACCTAAATAAAAAAAAAGCATTCATGGAACCTGAAAAACTGACTGGGAGAGCGATCTAACAGATTCTCTGTTAAATACAAAGGTGCAAATATAGTATATAATATCTCTTATTGATGCCACAGCTAGGCAATTCTTTAGAAATAGGAATAAGATTCGCTATTTATGAGTTAGCAGCTGTATATTGTATTAGCTGTACAATAATCCAGTCCACTGGTAACACATGTATAGACCTGATTGCTGAAAAAGAGCATATGCAAATTTTAAACAATTCAATTTCAAGATCCAATCAAAATAAGTTTCCTGCCAAAAGTCTACACTTCACGTGACTAATGTTTAGTCAGCAGCAGCAATGTCTGTGACCGCGGAGGCAGATGAGCATCCCTGGCCCAATTTATCAGATACCTTCAGTCTGAAATGCTTCAGAAGAAACAGCGTGATAATGATCTGTGAATTACACGAGCCAAAATCTGTGGAGATATCATCATTTCACAGCTCAACTTCCAAACTGCAAAAACATGTACAGATAAGCCAAGACTACATAGCTGACTGAGCTAAACTAGCCAGCCAGATCTTTTGAGGTTTTACAGTATAAAAGCTCTGTAATAAACTTAAATGTCACTTTGATGTTTCGTAGCAATTGCCTCTTAAATACAGTATATCTACGTGCTGCTCCAACCTATAGGTAGAGCTCAGGATCATGCGTAAGGGGCATCTTTGCTTGGTAGCTAACTATGTACCTAGAAACATGTATGAATTAACATGAGCTAGCTAGCTACCAACTCTATCAAGCTACTTAAACCTCAACAGCATTTGACGAAGGTAGCTAGCCGGTTACTGATACCTTTCTTTATATATTGTTGATATTTCAAGGTGGTGTTCACGTCAGGATTGCTCACTTGGTTAGTTAACAGAAGAACAGAATGGAAAATAGAAACATGAAAATGGAAACATTTTCAGATTAGTTGTGTGAAATGCAGACATATAAAAAGCAATTTGTAAAGTAATTATTCAGCTAGTTTTGCATCAGACAACTTATTTACTCTTACTTGAGTAATTTTTTTGATAACTATTTTTACTTTACTCAGATGAATTATTATTAAAGTAGCAGGACTTTTGCTCAAGTCAGGATGCTTTATACTCTTTCCACCATTGAATATGACATGGGCGTTTTCATGCTTGGCCCGAATACTTGAGTCTGCACCCAGGACTGACTCTGGGCTCGTTTGGAGGAGGGGTTCATAATCTCAGATTTGCTTTCACATAGTCATTTTTGTGCACACAGGTTTGCAAAATTGTAGACACTATTTTCACTCATTTGCTATTTTTGATTATTTTCCTTTAGTACCTCACCACTCAAGCGGTGAAAACCGCAGTTTTTGGATGCATGGCCTGTCATTGTGCAGGAGTAGCTGCAAACGAGGAGTAGATCTCGTATAAGAAGATTTTTCGGCATGCAGGCCAGCACAAGACGTGTGTTTTTCACAGTGCTCTCAATTCAAACACTTGCACCACAATGGTGAGCTAATTACAGTGCTCCACTCCTATGAAAGTCTGGTTTCATATATCAGTATGGCATTTCATCTTCACTGCTAACTATAACAACACGTTCCATGCCATCACAAAACTTAAAGCAGGAACAAGTTGAACTACTGAGAGCAGACCGGTTCCACCTCTGATGCGGGACACACCACACTTTGATTGAAGCGAAGCCCAGACCACCATTATCAAGAGGACCAGGGATTAGTTTTCTGGATCGCTCCCAGGTTTGAAAAAACAGCACTCACACTTCACCAAACATGCAGAATTCTCAGGGCAAATGGCTCCATGTCTGAAAAAACTCTCAGGTACCTCCAAAGTGGCTCAGTAGAAGAGTTTGCCTTATCATCAGGCGAATTTGAATCCCAACAACGTCACTGCTATCAAGTTAGTGAAATTGGCCGTGCTCTCTGGGTGGGAGGGGTGGCCTATGCTCTCTCTCCTGTCAGTTACAGTGACACTCGTCAATCCTGGTCAACTAATTAACCAACTAGCTCACATTAGCAGTGAACATTATAAATAAAACTTAATTTTATATTATGATTATGACTTAAAATCCCCTCAGAAATCCTGTCAGGTTAGCCCAGGCTCAGACAGCACTCACATGAGAATGCACAAGTTATGACTCAACGATGACATATGGAGCTAGGTTGATTGTTGGGAAGATGTCTGCACAATGTTGTTTTTTTTTTCCAAACACTGTTAATCCTTTTTTTGTTCTATTCCAATTTACACAACGCAGGCACTGAGCAAAAATTCGGATTGCCTGGGGTCGGGCTGGGGGCGTGAGGACTGGCTTGACAATAATATTTATTCAGTTTCTGACTGTAGTCAGGCATGTTCAGACAAAAAACTTAGACTATGTCAATTAATCACTGGAGAAAAGTTGCATGAAAGGAGCTTGAGCTGAGACTGCTTATCACATAGTGAGATTCCGGAGATTAAATTAAATTGAATAAAATAAATCATCACCAAGAGTGGGCATACTCTTACAGCACTGACAGGTTTAAATAACACATTACATACAGACATTCTATAAGGATGACTGAAGTCAGAAAAAAATGGCATTGTACCTACTGAGATTATGTACATTTATTAATATCGCCTAACGAGATCCTGTCAGGTTAGCTCATTTTAGCTAGGTGGCTAACAAAATCTGTCAAAATAAATGTGCATATAAAGTATTCCCACTCTTCCCACTTCCCACGTGAAGACTTCCAGATATAAACTCAAAGATGCGCTTAATGTGGTCTCATGTACGCATGCAAATCACGACACATACAGGCTCGGATTAATGAGGATCCTGGATTTGAATTCTCTGGAGTTCTTAATGATTGAACCACCACAAGCAAGAAACAAAACTCCTACTTTGATGGAGGATTTCCATAATCTGTAGAGTAATTATGATTTCACTGCAGGAACATCTGTATTTCAAACAACTTAATCACTGCAGCGAGGGAGAAAGTGAAGGTTTGCGTACTGACATTGGCGCCCATGAGGATGTAATGTGTGTGGTTTAATTTCTTATTTCTCCTTGTTCCTGTCAGTCAGCAAGTAACAAGGAAAAAAATGGCATACAGAAGCAACATAATGAAGACACACACTTATGAGCACTGTCATTCTTGTTTTCGCACACTCTAAGGAACGAGGCTCTTAACCTCTTAAAGTGCCACTCCACCAAGTGTGAGTGATTCTCCATTAAAGCTCCATGTGCCAGAAGGCATTCACTCTTCCGATTGCCTTCAGTGGAACTAGATAATGCATACTGGACTTCCTTTAGCAGAAAGACTGCTGCAATGGATACACTGTAAAAAGTAAATCTTCTTCTCAATTAAAAAAAAAAAACCCTTAAGTATCTGCACTTCTCGGTTTACTCAACTTTTTACTGATAGATTCTGCTTGTGATTAAATCTTACTTTGCTTGAACAAGCTGCACTGTTGTGTTGACTAATAAAGCAAAATCGGCCCAAATAATAATAACTTTCTTCAGCCAAAACTACCCAGAACTCTCCAACTGGCATATATGAGAAATATACGTTGAACAGATGTAGCTAAAATTGAGTCAACTGCTTGTTCAGTTGATGAATATAATTAAATTGTGCAAACAAACAACCTGATAATATAATCAGACATTTAAGAAATGTCCCATTTTGAAAAGTCAATGCTTTTAAACAGAAACGTGATTTTTATTTCTTTATTTAAAAGTAAGTAAACCTAGCAAAATAATTTCCTTACCCAACAGTAATCATATGACAGATTTTAGAATGTAGTTTATATAGAGAAACAAGAGAGAAATGAAACTTTTTAAAAATAAAAGATAAAATCTATTTTTTCTGTAAAATTCCACAAAAATACGAATGTGAAAATAACATACTGTGTGTTGTAATAAACCCACAGTGAACTTACAAAACCATTGCACATTTATCTGCGCATCTGTTTTAAATTATTTTTCTTTTTTTTTAAATTCTATTTTATTATATAACTCATTTTGTCCTATTTTATGATTTATCGTGAAACGCTTTATAACTACCTGACCATTAATTGAGAAGATTGATCAACCTAAATTTCCTGACTGGTCAAGGCTATGTTTGTGTTTCCTCTCATACAAATCAAGAGGCAAAAAACTAATGGAATTAATGGACTAATCTTTGTTCACAGCATTCAAGATATCACGTTTAATATCACGTTCAAAAGTAGTATCACACAATAAAGTAAAACATGCCAGACCAACGGACATTTTTACATTTGACAAACTATTGCTCATTTCTTTATTTATTTATGTCTTGGATGTCAGTGCTTTGTAATGGTCAGGGAGTTTTCCATTATTGGAGAGTCTTCAGGACCAAGGATTTGCACTTTCCAGTTTCTCAGTAACGTAACGTACTCTTGGACCACTAAGTACTTATAACTGTACATTATAATGTCCTTTATATTCTTAGGTTTGTTCGTGGGATTGCTCCATTTAATTTCAGATGACAAGTTCATATCTGGAGCCTGAGATAGCCATAAAAAAATCTTTTCCCTCCCTCAGCATTCTCAGCACTGTGCAGGGGCTTGAGAATTCTTATGGTTCAAATCACAGTGCTTGATGTTGAACCACTTATGTCACTATGAGACAAATAGGAGAAAATAAAATGTAAAAAAGAATATATTTTTTTAAAGGATAAATTGTTTGCATTTATTTTAAATATTAATTAGGTATGTTCATATTTTTTTCACACATACTGCTGTTGCTTGGCATTGTTATTTAAATGAATAAAGTAAAATTTAAATTGCCCATTATACTTGTTATTTAAAAAGTAGCTTTTGTAAATATGTATATATTTTTTGCTTGAACAATGCTAAATGATTCCCCATTTTATTTGAGTGAATATTTAGAATTATTAAATTATTGAATTTATATTATATGAGAAGTTTTAAAGTTTCATTTCTATGAAGAGTGTCAATTGTGTGTGTGTGTGCGTGTGTGCGTGCAAGTTTAGTGTGTATGGGTGAGAGTCTGTATATCTACTAATGTTGGTGCAAGGGATAGTCCATATATCTGTGGAAATTTGTGTGCATGTGTATGAGTGTGTGTGGGAAAAAAAGGAGACAGAAAATGGCTCCTATATATCAATGCTAATTAGTGTGTGTATGTAAGAGAGCGTGCCAATATATTGTGAATGTGCGTGCGTGTGTGTGTGTGTGCGTGCCCTGCTAATGAGCAACAGAATGAGTGCACTGAGGTCGCACTTCCTTGTTCTGGTGCCAGGTGTGCCATTAAGATGACAACGTGCTCCAAACTGGGTGTGTCTCAAAGCTCAACACATTAAATTAACAGGGGCTGGCGGACACACACACACACACACACACACACACACACACACACACACACACACACAGTGATGACTGCAGTCCAGGGTAAAAGCTGTGTGTGCTGGAGGTCAAATAGTTAAGTTTCCTTTTTAATGTTATAAAATAGACACACACACACACACACACACACACACAGATCTGAAGCCACAGACATCTTCATTCCCCTGCATTGTTCTTTCAGTCACACATGTTAATTCAAGAGTGATAAAGAAATAAGACATAATATACAGCTTTCTAGCTTCTGCAGCTAAATTTATTGTTCTCTCATCCTCTGTGTGGGAGTCTCGCATCAATATTTATTGTTTGAATTTCACAATAATATTGACAGAGTATGAAATCTGAGACATTATTTAATCACAAACCAATAAAGCCACAATAACCGACCCAAATCGAGTTTAAAACCCAAAGTTGGGTTTCTAAACAAATGAGCCATTGCGACTTCCACATCAAAATACACATTTATGAAAAAGAGAGATGAATGTAATACAAATTTGCTTAAGAAAATTGAACGGAAAAAAATTTAAACCCATTCTAAATAAAATATGGCTCTCCTTCCTTATCTGCTTTTTAAAATAAATCTAAATATTCCCTGTAGTGCCTCTGCTCAAGGACATTAATCCTTCATACCACAGTGATGATACAGAAAGGAAAAGATTAATGTTAGAAATATTGTGCCAGTGACCGGAAGGACTGCCAGACAGACATTAAGGCCAATAAAAAGCAGCTCTGCCAAAAATTAAATGTATACCATATTACCCTTACCCCAAAAGTAATCAATCAGCTAAGACAAGGTGGCTTCTTGAGTGCTGGACTGAAGCTACCTTATAATAAACAAGGTGAAGCTTAGAGCTACCAGCATGGCTAAATCATCACATACTGATACACTTCAATAGCATTTGTTTGGCAACGTAACGACATTTATGCATAAGCAGATTCGAAAAAATAAAAATTAAATATACAAATGTGTGGCAACCTGTGAAAACCCTTCACGTGCTCAAATATTGATATTTTCTAGTTTATATACACGATATGGCCAAAGGTTTGTGGACACCTGCGCATCACACCCATATGAGGGCCTTCCCCAAACAGCTGCCACAAAGTTGGAAGCACACCATTGTCTAGAATGTCTTTGTCTGGCTGTAGCTTTACAAATCCCCTTCACTGGAACTAAGAGGCCCAAAACTGTTCCAGCATGACAATTCCCCTGTAGCTAGCTCCATGAAGACATTGTTTACCAAGGTTGGAGTGGAAAAACTGGAGTGGCTTACACACAGCCCTGACCTGGAAATGAAACACGAACTGCTTGTCAGGCCTCCTCACCCAACATCAGTGCCTGACCTCACTAATGCTCTTGTGGCTGAATGGATAAATCCCCACAGCCATGTTCCAAAATCTAGTGGAAAGCCTTCGCAGAAGAGTGGAGGTTATTATAACAGCAAAGAGGGGACTAAATCTGGAATGAGATGTTCAACAAGTACATACGGACCTAGATCTGATGGTCAGGTGTCCACAGTCTTTTGGTTTATATTATCATGTGAATTACTTCTAATATTCAATTACACATGTAAACTTTGGATCACAACTCCTACTGTAACACGCCTGTCTCTGTGTCGACGCTGCTAGCATTCCGTCTGAGTATTCAGCCAGGCAGGCTGAACTAGTCTTTTAAATAAATAAGTCACACATTTTTTTTTCTTTTAAGTGTGAAACCATGCACAGTTTCCACAGGAGCTGATGCCCAATTCATATTGCATGCAACAAATGAATTATTGAGTCTCGGTGACTTCCAGACTACTATAGAAACATTTGCACAGACACATGTGTGTGGGTGTTCTTTTCAGTGGCGTTTTGACCCATTATATGCCATAGTAGATAGATAGATAGATAGATAGATAGATAGATAGATAGATAGATAGATAGATAGATAGATAGATAGAGCATGAGTTGGACAGAAGGACATTTCATCACTTTTCAATTTTCATTTATAAAAAGATCAAAGCAGACAATCCATAGGATGAAGGAAACTCAGAGTGAAAAGCAGGCAGGGTCAGGCGATCAGCAAACAGAGTACGCTAGGCAAGGACAAATTCTGTAATTATGCCAGACCAAGTCAAAACTACATTGTCATTCAGAAGGCTAAAAGACAAAAGGCTCAGACTCATCAGAAGAAAGCAGGACCAAGATTGGAAAAAAGTGGGCATGAATAGTAATCAGCACTACATCCACTAGAATCAGCAGTAATAGTAAAGCACTACAGTGCATTCAGTTAATCCTCAATAAAGTAATAAGCCATGAGAGGGCATGTGCTCCACTGATTGTATTAGTTTTTTTTTTACATTTACAGCATTTGGCAGACACCCTTATCCAGAGCGACTTACATTTTATCTTATTTATACAACTGAGCAGTTGAGGGCCTTGCTCAAGGGCCCAGCAGTCCCAGCTTGGCGGTGCTGGGGATCGAACTCATGACCTTCCGATCAGTAGCCCAACGTCCTAACCACTGAGCTACCACTGCCCAGGTTTGTTTTTTTAGGCATGGTGCAGATCGGAGTGGCTAATTGTTTTTTTGTACAATGGTCACAAATACAATATAATAATTTAGTATTAAATTAAGCAATATCATCCAAGCAAGATGGTTGTACCGAATATCAGCACGCTGTGATTCGGCTGTAGGCGTGAGGTCACAGGCAAGTGTGATATTGCTTTTATACAACAGGTCTATAAACAAGAAATTAATATCGAGCGACTGATATTTCAGACACCAAATATTTGCATGGCTAAATATTTTGTTTATTTTTGCTCCCTCAATGAAAATATTTCCCAAAGAAACCACCGCAGTATAGAGTGAAACGTGTTGCCATGCAAAGCAGAGAATGAATGACAGCCCGTAATAAGTGCAGTAACAGGGAATTTTATTAGGGAATTTTATTAGGGAATTCTATTATTATTAGGGAATTATTAGAATAGAATTCTATAGACAATACAATGGCTTTAGTGTAATGGTTGTATTGGTTTAAAACCTGGCACATGAATACAGAATTCCGTTATTATGCAGCATCACAGGTGTACGTACATATAGGAGTTTACAACCAATTTTTAGAGATGAAACTATTCATTTTATAATTCTGATTTTATTTCCAGGTTGTGCTGTTTATTTTTTATTTCAGTACTATGCTGAACAAGTGAAGCTTGGATATGGTCAGAACAGTGCTCTGCTTAGACAGCGCTAGACGAAGGGCAAGTGGAACACATTTTTACATGTTCATGTGAAACCAGAAATGATTAACATCAGTTTTTTCTTATAAAAAAAAAAAAAAAAAACATCAAAATTGTCCCTCACAGGAGGCATAAGTCTGACAGATGATGCATCCAGACCCTCCATCTGTGAAACTAAAAGAGGAATGATTTACTCCACAAATTTTGGTGTCCTGTGCACATCTGTGGCACCCTTTCTATCTCTTGTAATGTTTTTAGTCCAGACCCCCTGAAGGCTCTCACCTTCTGTCGGCCATTCCACTGTTTCTCCCGCAAGCTCCAGGCTCAGAGTCTCGCCATCTGAAAGAGACAGAGACAGAGAAGCATCGATCTGCCCACACTGATTTCTACATAGATATATGTAGACTTTCTCGTTCACTTAAAAAAAAAAGAAATGACTCCATTTGAACAATGACCTATCGTCCTCGTGAAGGTACACGGCAACGCTTGCCATAAAGTGTAGAACATCATAAGGGTCCAGAATCCTTAATATTATTATCATTATCATTGTTGCTGTTGTTGTTACTGTTATTATTATAGCTGTAATTGTTATTACAACAGTTATTTTTGCTACTACCATATTATTGTCATTACTGCTAATGCATTTTATTACTTTATGATTTATTGTTGTTGTTGTTGTTTTCATTTTGTAATGCATGATTAATATTGTTCTACTATACTGAATTAAAGTGAGCCAGTGAAAGGAAGAAAAATGTGATGTAGAGAGACAGAAATGGAGAGAGAGATATATGCAGACAGAGATTGAAAAAGAGATAAGCAGAAAGAGAATAACAAAGAGAGGAGGCGACAAAGAAGTAAAGGGAGGTAGACAGAGTAACATGAAAAAATAGAGAGAGAGACAGAGATAAAGAGATCAAACACAGACAGAAAGAAAGAAAGAAAGAAAGAAAGAAACAGAACATGAGATCTGTGTAGCTATAATTTTTGTAATGGTCATTACTGCAGTTATTATTTTGTTATTGCATTATCATTGATATTTTAGCTATCAGTATTGTGTTTTTAATTTTTTAATGCATTGTCCAAACGGCTCTATGTACAGTCACATCACGTAACAGAGATAGGTCACATCATGTAAGGTGAGCCAAAGAGAAGAAGGGAAAAAAGAAAGGGGGAGAGAGATATTAGATAGAGATGGACAAAAAAAGATATTAACAGAAAGAGGAGGCAATAAAGAAAGAAAGACAGAGAGGCAGAGCAACATGGAGAAATAACTAGAGAGACAGATATAGAGAGACAGATAAAGAGCGAGACAGAGAGAAAGAAAGACAAACAGAAACAGAACATGCGGTTTTGTGTAGCATGCTTTCGTCCTTGTTTCTAAACCCTAGTCATTGGTCAGCTTCTCAGGGAGAGAGTATCTTTTTGATCTGAGGGTCAAGTGCACATTTTCTGGAGAGAGGTTCAATCATCTGACAGAAACATAGTCATTTCACTGCAAATGCGTAAGCGGAGAAACACACAGTGTGATACTGCAGTTTTCAGACACTGTATGTGGTACAGAAAATTATGAATATTTCAAGAAATGCCTCAGGTTTTCTGAGAGCACTTAAACATACCAAAGCTCTCTCAGCTCTCTCCATCCGAGTGTGTGTGTGTGTGTGTGTGTGTGTGTGTGTGTGTGTGTGTGTGTGTTTGTTTGTGTGTGTCTTTGCGTGCATGAGTGCGTGTGTGTATACATGCATTGGGGTGGCAACTAATACCAATTTACTAATTGCTATGGGGAGGCAGACAGTAAAGAGGCTAAATGCACTTTGATACTCTGAAATGATTTCATACGAAATGAAGCTAATTCTATAGTCAACTGTACATTGTGTAAGACTATCCTGGGAAAAGTCTTTTTAAATTTCTTTTGCTTTAATGGAACACCTTGACACCTTATCATCTTGACATCATTATGAAAGATGTGTAGAATTGTGTGCTAGACATTAATAATCCCACTCCTGCCCACTCCCAAATTCTGACCAATAGCTCACTGCCATACAGTAGTTACAAATCTGCATAAACATCACATTTTTTTCATCTTAATACCACACACACATTTGCACAGAGGGGGTTTATGGGTAAGCGTTGCTGGGGCTGATGTGCACACTTCGGTGCATGGTGCATCTACACTACTGTGTGTTAACCAGCCTTCAGGTAAATACTGATTGGTTGAGCAAGGAGGTGTGTCCAGTTGTGTACATTTTGACGAGATCCCTTCTTCCACAGGTTTCATCAAGTGTTTCAGAGTAGTATGGCCAATATACGGTAACTCTTTAATCTGACTGCAAGCCTGGCATCACTCTGATGCAGTATTATTTTGAGAACAAAGCATTCCAAAAAAAGCTGGTATGCAGAGAGATAAGGGAGTGAAAGAAGTGCTCATCACTGTGGGCATTAAATGAATGCTCATACCTTATTATATCAGTAACTAGTGCTTCTACATTTTTAGCTAAAATGTAGGGGAAGCAAATAAGTTAAGTTTCATTTAGTTTTCCATTTTCTTCCCTGTAGTAAGCACGTTCAAATGCACAAACATTGTACAATATTTAAAACAGGCTTTACAGTTAACTTCTCTGTTCACTCATGTCACAAACAGCACAAACCCAAATTCATCATTACTGTGTGTAAACCACATACTCTGATCAGTTCCCTTCCTTCTGCTGTCTTGGTAGGAACTAATTTCAATGCAAATTGGTGTATCACGAAAGAACATCCATTTCACAGTGTGTATTTAATTTTGAGAATTACAGTTTCTCTCGGTTTGGAGTTAATCAGTGCTGCTGTGATTAACACAGAGTGTGGTTTTTATTTAATTCTTCTATTCTGTGCGTATTTGCTATCCCTACTGGCTCATAAAATGATTTTAAAAAATCAGTCTCAGTTTCATTCTCACTTGTTCTGTCTCTTCTGGTTTTCTCTTTTTTGTTTCCTCTTAAGGACATGAAAAGTTATTTCAAAGTTGACAGTAAGAGATAAAGCTAATATAACTTAAGCCATTTTTATAAAATATCATAATAGGTCTATATACTTGTTATATTTTTCTGATACACAAAAGTGATATCTACTGCAAAGAATGATGGAATAGGAATAGAAAACAACAACAACAACAACAACAACAACAACAACAAAAAACTGTGTAATGACTGAAGTTTAAAGCTGTTCTTAGTTACAAGTTTCAACCAAATTTGCCCATGAAACTAAAAGCCAATTCACATCGGACACAGTGTTGCATCAAGACCT
This sequence comes from Pangasius sanitwongsei, assembly GCA_037576675.1. Classification (NCBI taxonomy): domain Eukaryota; kingdom Metazoa; phylum Chordata; class Actinopteri; order Siluriformes; family Pangasiidae; genus Pangasius; species Pangasius sanitwongsei. The sequence continues at coordinate 22,210,049 of CM075008.1, forward strand.
CATTCAAATCCATTTAAAAAGTATTTCAATCCACACTATCTATATCACAGGTGCATTAGAGGTGCAGCAAATTTGAGCTTGCATGCTGCCCTGCCCTTGTTTTACTCTTTGCTTCATTTTTTGCCTCTTTTCTATATATTTTTTTTTTGAGTATAAGTAAAGCTTAAACTCCATAGTAATCCACTGAAATCTCAAAACCACACTTTGTATGCGCTGTGCACATTATTTAAAATCATAATCTACAAAGTCATCATGATTGTGTAACCTGTAGCTACATAGTAAAGTGTTTGGGATCTCTGTCCCATTGTCTCATGTCATGTTTTTAGATGATTTAGTAATTATAGCTGGCAGAACACTACAGACAAAATAGGCTTATTAATGAAGGCTCTAGACCAAACATCATCTTGGCATTTGGGCGCTTTAAATCCAGGCCATCTAGGTATTAGTGCCCTCTTCATGACTGTTTATCAAAAAACAAACAAACAAACAAACAAACAAACAAAAAGAAAATGTTTAAATAGCTAGGCACATGCACATTTCCTCATCTTGTTCTTATATCCTATTATTGTTGGTGGTTAATTCTGATAACTCTCAAACTAGTCTTATTCCATTAACTATTAGACAGTTAAAATGTCTCTTTCAAATAAAAAAAATCTTTGGAAGTGTAAATTCGCCTACTCATAACTAGTTGCCAAAACAGATGCACTGTTGCTTTTTCTCCTGCCTGTAGCTTTTAGGGAAACGCAGCTGACATGCCTCCAGCGTGAATTGACTGAGGTCTTGAGGTGATGACCCTTACAGGAGGCATACAGAATAAATTTATGGTAACACATGCTTTAAAGGGCAGCTAGACACACTTGTAGAAGGCGCTAACTGTCCTGTTCTGTATACATGAGCTAACAGATGCCTGCAATTGGCTAGCATTGCATTGCATCCTGGACACCCAGCCATGGATAACTGCAGCATCATCATGTTTAAAGCGCATGATCTGTTGATGACAGAGTAAATCCTTATACAGTTGTACCATTCAGCAGCCCCCAGCCCACAGGAACCCACAGTCATGCTCTTTATAAGACTGATTCCCTACCGTAGCATACAGTAACTACAGCTGCATCACTGATCTCCTTACACATTCAGTGAGTGTGATGCAGAAGCAGACAGCACTGGAACACTCTGCTCTCACTGCTTTGCTATTTTGGAAGTGTAAATATGGCCATCAGCACCTCAAAGTTGTTCCACTTCTGAAAGACACTGGGAGAAAAACATGCCCACTAATATGTCACCACCATGTCAGTGTCAATTCTGTAATGAGAATGGCTATAATCAGTAATGCATCCCTACAAACAGTGTTGTCATCTCTTTTCAGGGGATAGTATGTATGCTCAAAAATGTATGGTCAAAAAGTTGCTAGAATGATGCCATTGAATAATTTGTTTATTCATTGAATTGTCATGATCATTTACATATCAAAATGTGTTACATGAAGAATGAAGAATTTCTGAAGTTTAAAACAAAGAACAAAGAAGTGTGTAGAACAAACACTGGTGATCAGTGGTGATCGGTGATTGGTCTTTGAAAACAATCGCAATCAGTGGTTTGCATTTGGGAGCAATGGTGATCAATAAATGGTCATTGTGAACAATGGTAATCACTGATTGGTCACTGGGAACATAGGCTTGCACAAACACAAATCAATCAGGTGTAACACAACCTGCTCTCTCAACTCATATTACCAGCAGCTTGATGAGAGCTGAAGAACCATATCGAGTTCAGGACAAAATGTCACTATATTTAAAAATGTCTAGATAAAAAAAAGTCACTAAAGATCTAAAAAGTCACCAAGTAATGACAAAGTCACTAAATTGGCAACATTGCTTACAAAGTGACATATACACTGTAAAAAAAATCTGTAATTTCTATAATAAAATAATGTGTTCAAACCAGTATAACGCTGGTAAAAATATCATTAACTTTACTATAAGACTAAGCACCAAAAGCATTGAACTAGCAACAAATCCTCATCTCTACTGGCTTACATTATTTTTGATGAAACATCATAGCTTCAGTTATATCAGCAAACCTGGGGTAAAGCTATACTGGAGAGCGGTTAGCCTGTTATTTAATATGTTGAACCATATTGCTGGTGGTAGCTAAAGTATAAATACAAATTATCACCAGCTGTCAATCAAAAACTGGACGCTCTGACTGATGAGCAGGACTATCAGTTCATCCTATACCCAAACTGTAATCAAGTTAAGAGGTGAGGCAACAAAACATTTGAATACTTATATAGAAATGTTAGCTAGCTAGTTTCTCTGAAAAACTATTGAATTAAAATGATTGCTTTAAAAAAACACATTTTATGAAATTCTTTTTTAGTGTAGAAACAAAGTGTATATACACATGTTGATCATGCACTGCAGCATAATGCATTTACAGCATCATTAGTAATTGCCTGGTTTCAGTTGCAGTAGGTTAAATAAGTTTGTTTATACTTTGGAAAATACAATCGGCTAAATTCATTAGAAAAAACATGGGTAGGTACAAACACAATCGCTAGTTTTAGGACTTAAAAACAGTTCAACTCACATCTTTAGTTGAGACTAATTATAAATTTGAGTGATGTAGCCGAGGTTGAGGAACTGTCGCAGGCAAAATTTACAGAGCATGCTGACAGCCCTTGGTAACAGTCCAAAAATCACTTTGTCTTTATCCAATTATCAGCTGTCCAGTTTCTGTGAGCCTATGCTCACTGTCGGCTCAGATTCCTTTTCTTAGCTGATAGGAGTGGAACCCAATGTGGTCTTCGGCTCCTGTAGCCCATCCGCCTAAAGGTTTGATGTGTTGTACATTCTGAGATGCTTTTCTGCTCACCACAGTTGTAAAGAGTGGTTATTTATGTTACTCTGGCCTTCCTGTCAAACCAACCCAGTCTGGCCATTCTCTAAAATATGACTGCTATAAATGTTAATCACAGTAACAGCTCTGCTGCCAGTAAGATTTTTTTAAAATGCTTGTTTTTGTACAGTATATGGTAGGTTTAAGTCATAAAAGGGTCAAGGTGGGTGTACTTAATACACTGGCAACTGAGTGTATTATGATCCTGATTCTTTGTGGTTATTATCTTTATTTTTCTCTTACAGAAACACCCACTCACTAACATTCAAATTCTTTTTTTTTTTCCCATTCAAGCTGTTCTCACCAGTCATAGTAAAAGAGAGAGAGAGAGAGAGAGAGAGAGAGAGAGAGAGAGAGAAAGAGAGTGAAAGAGAGTGAGAAAGCCACTGTTCTCTGGGCCTCCTTGCCACATTGCTCGCTCACTCTTTTTTCTCGGATACTCTATAATTACTTTAATCCTTTGATCTATAAAATGGCTTTCCCTCCTTTCTGCTCATTCACTTCAAAAGAGTTTCACCATGTCTCCCATCATATGATTTCACCTCTACCTCCAAAAGCGCACAATGGGCCAATGCAAACTGAAATGGACACACACACACACACACACACACACACACACACACACACACGTCTTGCTATCCGTGCAAGAACCTTCTGCTGGCATAATTATTAATGCAGATAATGAATGCTATGCTAAACCTAAACCTATTTTATTTTTGTATTTGTTAAAGTATGGTTAACAATTTGAAATGGTTTGGAATAACACCACCATTGCTGTTACATAGCAACATCTGGTCCACCTAGATTTGGTGAAAAAACAGCTGTTATCAGAAATGAAGGCTAAAAGGATTGTGTGGTGAGAACTAACTCTGTATAATTTTTCCATGTTGTTGTCATACTGTATATTTAATTCAAATTGTGAGACATGTATCATTATACATTATGCTCCCTACTTCATTCAACAGGAGCATCTTTAATTGACTCATATTACTGAAGAATGATGGAATTGTGTTTGATGAAATAAAAGCATTTCTGGCTATTAGACTCACCTCTTTGTACCCTACTATAAAGATAAGCATTATGCTTCTTTCTTGTGAGCTATTTTTGAAATGCCTACTTTACTTAATGTATTTTCACAACTCTCTTATCTTTGCCACATTATCTAACTAAACAAAACATCTAATAATAATGAATGACATGGGTATAACAATGTTGGTGCACAGTCGACACAGGGTAAGAATACATGCAAGCTTATATGTATTTTGCCTGTGCCCATTGGCATAGCCAAGATACAGTAAAACTCAATAAAAAAATTTGCAGCTTTTCAGCTCACTCGCTTTCTGATTTTCCCAGCTCTCTGCCACAAAAACACATAAACAGCTACATGGCAAGAAATAGGGAGAAAACAAGGTACAGGTTTGCGACATCAGTCATTACCCCTCCAGCTCATCCCCAAACACCACACTTCCAGTGCAGTTCCACAATAAGCCATGGCCTCAGCTGAGACAATGTACAGTCTTGGGAAAAATAAAGTACATCCTCCTTCAATTCTATGTTTTCATTTATCAGGGCGTAAATAACAATTGTGTGGTTATTGCCAACTTCTATAATCAAACAAATAACCTGACAACAAAAAACACAACAGATTTCAATATGTAGTCATTTTTTTCCCCAAAAAGTAACCAAAGTTCAGAATCCAGTTGGGAAAAAATAAGTACATCCTTCCCACTTTCCCAATTATTAAGAGAATAATTAGCAGCTAGGTGTTACTAATGAAATGCACAAGATTAGCTAATTACCAAGAAATTTGACTACCTCTATAAAAGCAGAAACTTTTGGCAGTTTGGTGTTCTGGAGCACTCAGGTGTGTGTCTACATCATGCCAAGAAGAAAGGACATCATCCCTGACCTCAGAGAAGCAATTGTTGCTGCTCATCAATCTGGGAAGGGTTATAAGGCCATCTCCGAAGAATTCACCATTACAAATGGAGAGCCTTCAAGACAGTTGCCAATCTTCCCAGAAGTGGGCATCCCAGCAAATTCAGTCCAAGGTCACACTGTTTAATGCTCAGAGATAGAGCTACAGCATGCGACCACAGGCCTCTGTAAGCACATTAAATGTTTATGTTCATGACAGCACAATCAGAAAAAGACTGAATAAGTATGGCTTTCATAGAAGGGTGGCTAGAAAAAAGCCCCTTCTATCCAAAAAGAATATGGTGGCATGGCTTAGGTTCGCAAAATTGCTGAACAAAATAATCAGTTGAAAACTATCAAAAAAATTAAACCAACCTAAAAATAGTTACTAATCATCAGTTATAATTCCCGTTCCTATATCCACACCTATGGTTTTTAAACACTATACACGCAAGGGTGCCTGGTCTGAGAGCACGGAACAGTGTTAGTGAGCACGCTTATTAACAGAGAGTGCATGCCGTTGTGAATTGAGCGCACACAAAACTATTTGTATATCTGTTCTGTGCACGTTCAGCAATGACACACACTCACCCTTTGCTGTTGTTTGCACACAGGGCTACACTTGACTCCTGGTGAGTCAAGTTGAATTTTGAGACTTTGGGGGGTGAAAATAAGACGCATCTTCCCACTGCTGTGATTGGCCACTCTCAACCAATCCCCTTTCTTTCAGAAACAGACCTTGATCTCATTCCCAAAATTTAGCCGTGTTGCTAATTTAATATAATTTATGACCAGTTATTTGATGCCTTTTTTTTCATCATTCATGCTATCTCGAATCAACAATTGTGTTATTTAACTAAGAGTTTTAAATGGCTTTTTTTTATTTTATAGTGATCCTATGGTCTAACATACAACTGCATCATGCTTTGATCACAAACAGCATGTTTTTTCAATTGTATATATTTTTATTATTATGTATATAATTTATTACATTATATAAATAACAATTTAAAAAATATTGTATACTGGGGGGGGGGCCGGGGGGGGGGGGGGGGGGGGGGGGGGGGGGGGGGGGGGGGGGGGGGGGGGGGGGGGGGGGGGGGG
>CM075008.1:22216067-22245148 GCA_037576675.1 Pangasius sanitwongsei
TCATGTTTTGATCACAAACAGCATGTTTTTTCAATTTTTTTTATTTTTATTTTTATTTTTATTATTTTTTAAATTTTATAAATAAAAATTTAAAAAATATTTTTTACTCCCCCCCCCCCCCAATGCCCCCCATGCTTTTAAATGCTGCCAATTAGTCATAATATAAAGAAGACACCATCTGCTCAAATTCAGGATCAAACAAATTTGCTGGACGAAACCAGTTCAATCCTCTGTCTTCATTATTTTATCATATCAAGGCACTTTGAAGAGAATAGAATCGAGCAAAGTACAATAAAAGTGTCATGTTGGACTTGTAATTACACTCAGAGATAATGCTGAGATTTTACTCACCACTGTGTCTCAGAAATAACTTGCTTTCAGGGAAACCCATACAACACTGGTTTGTATGTAGAAAGCTAAACTGTGTGTAGCGTCAATGCCAGCAAAATATGACTAGAAAGTGTGTGACAAATTATATTGACAAATATAGAGATAAATGCTGGCATTATACTCCTAACCTGCTTTACCTATGGAAGATGCTGGCATTTTTGCTCATGTTTATTTTTAATGTCACACACTGTCTTTTGAACTTTCAAAACCAGAAGATTCAAAGTTCCCAAGTGATAGTTCAACGAAACCATGTGCACTTTTATAAGCTGTAATCTTGTAATTAGCCTAATTCTGATATAATTGCACTATAAAAAGTAGTAAAACAGAAAAACAAACTAGAACAGAATAGAACAGAGTGGAATTGAGTAGACTAGACTAGACTAGACTACAGTAGTGCTTGCTGAGGTAGTCCAGTATATCTTTCTGTTCGAAAGATGCAGGCTTTTCTCGTGGCAAACTGGGATGACATGGCATTAAAAGAATGTTTTGTGTGGCATGGTGGTGCAGCAGATAATGTTACCACCTGACAGCTCGAGAGTTCAGTCCTGAACTCAGATTACTGTCTGTGTGGAGTTTCACGTGTTCTCTCTATGTCGGTACTGAGAGTCTCTGGGTTCTTCCCACCTCTGAAAAAATGCCTGTAGGTGGTTTGGCTATGCTACATTGTCCCAAGGTGTGAATGAGTATATGGATGATGCTCTGCAATGGACTGGCATTCAATTCAGTTTGTATTCCCACCTGCACCCAGTGTTCCTGAGATAGACTCCGGATCCTTAACAAGATAAAGGGGGTATTGAAGATGAATGAATGCATGAATGAATGGACTAGAATAGCACAGGACATAAGCCTCATTTTTAAAAGTCTGCTTTTATTAGCTCCATATTACATGCCACTCCAGGTGGGAGCTCAGTAATGAGCTCATGCACATCTCTTTCCGTGTGATTTGGAGCAGATCCCTGGTGACATTTATCCCTGTTTATTATGCAATGATGAGCCCTCAGATAATCGCACTTCATCCGCTCAGCCACAACATTCATTAGAAATGACCTTTGGAAGCAGCAATTAGCCAGGAAGGCTTCACTGTGGCAAAACAAAAGCCGAATTAACAGCATTTAAGAGGATCTCAGCACAGGAATGTATTAGTGGCACCGAACATTATCAGCAGGATTAAATATAACATGGCAGCATCGTTCATTAAAGAGCTAATGATGCGCCAACAATGATGAAACAGAGCAGCTTACAGCATGCAATTCTATTATAAACCTGTTGCAGAACTTTATAATGAAATACAAACACCGGCTCCCTAATAAATGTGGTATTGCAATAAATAATAAAACACAAAATAGTAAAACATCCTATTAATCTTGATCAGAGATGAGAAACTAATCTGTGCACTGCGCCACATTGTTCCAGTGTCTTTAGAACAAGTCAAAAGCACATTAAAAATTTTGTCTGTACAATTTTACACACATTCACTGACATGGGCAAGTAATTTTAACCAAAGTAACTTAGAAATCTAAGCTGTTAAAGCAAATGATAGTGCAAGAATAGAAATCAAGACCAGATGCTGCAGTCAAAGATGACAATGATGACAGAGACAGAGCAAGATCATGATGAGAGAGAGAGAGACAGAGAAACAGAGAGACGGTAGGCGTGACAGAAGTACAGCCCCCTCATTGCAGTTTTTGTGGCTGCATGCTAATAACAAGGATACAGGAAGATAAATGTTAAACACAGGGAATTCTCATAATCACTATTTATCCAGTAGGCTTTAATTTAGTTTAACTTCCAAACTGAGGTCACACTGCAGCATAAACAGACCTGATTAGATTTGATTCAGGAATTTTTAAGCATCTGTTTCTATCCACAGAGATCACGTTAGGTATAAATGAATTTTAAAATAGTACCTTTCCACTGGTGAGTTTTAATAAAGTCTAATTTTTAATTTCTAATAACTCTTATACAGTATATTCTAAATATGTGAGCCCAAACAGTCAATTTACACAACAACAAACAACAACTTAAACCGAAACACATGGGACTGAAAGATGATAGGATGGAAGTGAATGCTGTTCCAGTCATCTTAGTCATACTAAAAAAGCTGCCATAATCAAATTTATCATTGTAATTTATGCACAGATACCTTTAGGACCTAAAGGCATTTTTGGAAATAGAGGCAAATCCAACCATTTTGAATAATTAATTGAGCAACTTTATAGTATAAACAAGATCACATCCAAATTGTTCTGAACTACTTTAAACTTTCATTTTAAGCATAAATTATGCTTTTCATCCAAACAACCCCAAAGGATAATAATAATGACCATAGTAATGCCACAAAAAAAAGCAGTCTAGCTAAGGTCAAAATCAGAAAATGACCAGAACTAACAGCAAGAATGGAGTCCATGCATTGTAGTACACATGCAAGACTTTACAAAGGCAAAAAAAGCTTTTGTCTAAAGTAGTAAAAGTTGCAGGGTAGTACACATTTTTGGACAAAAGTAATAAGATATAAGATAAGTCCTTCACTAGCTGTGCTAAGTGCTTTTGAAGCTGTAGGTGGTTATCCGGGGAATACTGGGCACAAGGCAGGAATGTGGCACCAGTCCATCCCAGACTGGGATTCACACCTATGGGCACACATTCACACCTATGGGCAGTTTAGTGCAACCAATCCAACAAGTGTTTAACAATTGTTTGGACATTTAGGAAACCAGGCAACCCAAAGGAATATCCACACAAATACAGGAAGAACAAATAAAACTCCACACACACACACACACACACACACACACACACAATAAGTCGAGCTTGGGATTGAGCCAGGGACCAGGGATGGTGAAAAAGTTGAATAGAAATTAAAAATTTCTATTTAATAATTAATTCATTTCTCTCATAGGGTAACTATTGCACCTCCTACCACATAAAAGGTGATGAATCATTTTTACCTGAAATGCCCTGTTTCTCTCTGAAAACTTTGTGTACCATAGAGCAGAACAGAACAATGATCAGAGCGAGCTGTCAGTAAGGAAGACAGGAGCCAAACTGGGACATTCATGTCAAAAATGTGGTACAAATCTTTGTTTATACCCACAGTAGGAGTACAACAAGGATATCTATTACATCAAAACTTTAAAAATAGATACTCTTAATATTTTTATTTGAACAGAAGGTTATAAGTTCAAACGTCAGGACTGACAGAAAGCCGCTACTGGGCCTCTGAGCAAACCCCATTCATTTTAACTTCATCTTAACTCTTTGCTTTCATTGTATTCTTGTGAGTCACTTGGGATAAAAGCTTCTGCCAAATGATCACATAAATTAAACAATTTCATGATAATAAAAGGTAAAAGCTTGACCTCTAACCTTTTGGCCATTAGTAACCAACTTTTTAATAATATAGGAGATGAAAATGTTCACCTCTATGGTTATCATTGGTATTTAATTAAAGTGAGTGGCTTTCTTCACACTTATTTGAAAAAGCAACAACTTTATAGCAATTAAATGATCACAGAAACAACAAAACAACTAGGATGCTATTGGGTAATTAATCTCCAAACTCCCAGGAGACACTGGTGGGTGCAGATTTACGTTCCTCTCATCAATACATACATTTCTTATTAGTTTCCAAGTAGTTTTACTGTAGTTACTGAGTATGTCATTGTAGTTACTGAATAATGTGCTGGTAGTTTAAGGGGTTAAATAGCTGGAAACACATGAATTTCTATTGAAACAAAATTTAAAAAAAGGCAGATGACAACAGGTTTCGAAAAAAATGATGAGTAACATTTTAACTGAAGCTTGTATTCATAAATCATTATAACTATGCTTATAATGCTTTGTAAGTTGTCATAATTCACAGGTCGTTATTAGTTATAAAGGTGGTGCAGTACATCAGATGGCGTTGTGATGAATAGTGACACTTGTATTACAACATAATTAAGTTATCAAGGAATTATATATAGTACATTATTAGAGCTTTTTGCGACAATATTATAGTGTATGAAAATGCTTACATGGAAACATTACCAACTTATAAAAAATGATAAGTGCAGTTATGACGATTTGTGACTGTGGGATTCATGCCTGTTGTGTAGTCTAAAAGTAGTTCTCTGTAAGGAATCCATGCATGTAGAGAAGCAATGAGGCTGGCGTGTATCAGTCTCTCTGTCATTATTAGCTCATTAGTGTTGTCCTGATGATTTAATGAGCAGAAGTTGGTCTGCCTCTGGCATCTTTAATTAGCCAACTTATCTGATGTCTGAGGCGAACCAGAGTGAATGCTTTATCAGGCAATCTCTGGGCACCCAAGACAAAAAGCAGGGTTCATTACATGTATATGCATGTGCATACCATAGCCATACCATAGCAAGTGTAGATCAGGGATATTCAACTACAACTTGTATATTTAGCAACTGGGTTCAGATGTGGACCACAGTCTGCCAGTTAACTCCTGATGTAGATGGAAACATAACAAATAAAATTGTTCCAAAAATGTATTTCTTGGGATAAGAAATACATTTGTCTTCACAGCCTAAGAACTGGTCAAGATGTCTAGATTTCTGTAGATTGGCAATGTGAAATTGAAACATTAGCCAAATTTGTTGCAAAGTCTATCTAGCTAGCTTTTTCCTGGCATAACAGTATGGCAGGAAAAAGAACACATCCAAGCAGTCCCAGATTTAGACCACACAGTGTTAACATCAAGGGCCACTCCAACCAATCTTGGACACCAAACAAGTGTGATTGCTTTAATTATTTTTGTATTTAGGGACCCTGGAGTGATTGTGGGCTGTATTTGCCGGCACTGTTCACTATCTCACCAGAAACGCTATTATTTACGATTCCGCTTTGTAACATACAGCTGTGAAAACGGATCTATTTAACACAAATATGAATTCAGAGCAATACTGTTTGTGATGTTTACAGCTACATCACCACAAGCATTGGTTATAAAAGTGCGTTTAAAGCAGGACCGCATCAACATTTTTGTGAGCGACAAACATTTTCTTGAAGGGCGCAAACTAAAGCTATTTATTTTTAACGTATTATTATTTATTCTACCTCTTAAAACTGATAACCTAGGCTCTGAAACTACAGTAAGCCTATAATATGATGTTTATAGGAAAAGAGTGTAGTGTAAAAATGTAGTGTACTACCGTCTGTTGCGATAGTATTATTTTATAGTTCACGCAGAACGAATGAAATGAGGGGCCTCATGTTTGCCTTTTCTAATGATGCTTTAGTAACAGGCAATGTGAGGTGGGCTATATCCACATTTGGAAATACATTTTGCTATGTGGTTCTTTGTTTGTATTCCTATTTTCTTGTGCTACAATTAGTCATCTTCTTACTTGTCAATCTGACACGTCGCAAATGACACAAACAACGGCCAACCAGGGGCCCCCTCCAAACTCAGGCCTTAGAGCCTCAGCCCCACCTAGCCCCTATTATAATCCAGGTCTGCATCCAAGGCTATTTAACAAATCAGAGCCAGGACAAAATATGCTATACTCTCCAGAGTTATTTTGCAGTCTTTAACCAGGTAAACTTGAGAAATATAATCTTAGTCCAATAAATTTATCGCTAAACATTAAATAAATGAAACCAAAGTTAGCATGGTGTGATATTAGCCCGAATTGTGATGGACAGAATGGGGCATATCAAAAAAAATTGGAGAGCTGTTTTCTTGAATTTGTGAGGTGTGAAATGTCAGCATTTTAACTCACATTGGCCAAACAGAAAGTGGCCTTTGTTGCATTGTTTCATTATGTTGCATTACGTTGCATTGACATGAGAGAAAACAAGCCAGGGGAATTATGACAGGAGAACTGGTCACTATGATATTTCTTCTGAAAATTATCATGACCACGTCTTCAAAGATTAAAAAAAAGTGGAGAGAGTTTCTCACAAGCAAAAGTGCATGTTTTGTATTTTAGCAGACTAGTAGCCAGTATGCTACAGCATTACTAAGTAGTGTAGTATAAATAGTACACCACTGCATGTATGTATCTGGCATAAGATTTTGGCATACTGTTTAGCACAGTAGTATATGGAATTGTTCATTTTCTGTTCACTTCCAATTCCAGATCTATATAAGCACATGGTTTTCCAGTAGTCTTTGCGAAGTCTTGCCAATACCTTCCACTCTGCTGAGTAGGATCCCTTGTTATTCTATGTTTGATTACTCTTTGGACTACCAAAATATTCATAAATACTCTGCACATGGATCTGCACACTTCTCCTGAGTCTTGTTCATTACACAATGTTAATTCCATCATCACTTTTCATTTTGTCACATTGTTTTTCTGATGCAGTCGCCATATTTGAGACCAAATTTCTGGGAATTTCTATCAAATTAATTTGAAGTGAGAGATGGCAAAAAAAAAAAAATTTGCCACTTTACTATGGAACAGAATAAGTGGTACCTTGACAAAGTCAGTAAAATAGACTGTGATCCTTATGTATTTTCCCCTGGACTGCTGATTCCACATACATTGGCAGAAAACGCAACAAATTTGTGTTTTCCTGATATATTATCTCACTCCTCTCACTATTATTGAGAGTGTCTCAAAGCATTTAAGAGCACAGAAGCTGAGCAACTCAGCAACTTCAGGTCTGTGGGGATGAAGGGGCATAAAGTCATTATAGGGAGAGTAAGTCGATATCAGCTAATTGAGTACATTTTGATAAAGTTAGCAATACTTGCTGCTGCGATAAACTCCCCAGTTGTCCCCTAATGTAGCTAGCTAGCTAATATAGCCATGAGGCAGCATGACAGGGAGGATCTACTATACTATTGCTTGCTGAAGATACATTGTATGTAGCCTAGTGTATAATGGCAGTCGATTAAAGGAAAATTAATCTCATTAATGAAGCACAGATACAATATCATTGATGCATTCAGTTTTTTATTCTGTCCTGACAGTGATGATTATACAGTGTCATATAAAACATCAGAACTTAATGCTGCTTTTGGTGGTGCTGATCCACTAAATAAACTACTGAGCATAACATCCATACAACTCCTGAAATTAGACATCAAGTGCAATCTCTTAAATATACTGTACATACATCATATGCCTTAGTTATGTATGTTAATGTATTTCTGATCTGTATCTGAATGGCCCAGTATAATTAGGAGTAGCTCCCTTGAACTTATAATGAAGAAGGGATGAAAGCTGAAGGTTCCTCTCTGAAGGTGACCCCTAATTAGAAGCAACATTGCTCGTTTTCCTTAAGCACTGTCCTTACATGACTCTCTAATTTATTATTCCATTAGTCTCTGTGATTTCTTGCTCACATTTGCCTTATCTCCTCTTTTTTTGTCAGACACAGCATTACTCCATTCACATTTTCCCCTTAAATCTTTCCAAACCTCCACTCTGGCATCTCTCTCTCTCACTGCGTGAAAGGCCAGATTGCATTAAGCCCTAATGGCTGGATTAGAAGCTTGCCAAAAGCTGTGCGTCCCATTACCTCCTCCTTTCTCAAAGATATATTCAGTAATAACCAGCATTTAGTGGACATTAAAGCACCTGCAGCCTTCCGCCAGCCAGATACGATGTCCACTGAAAGAGCCTGATTACTGAGTGTTATTAGTGCTTTCACAGAGTGCTCACTTCAGGGACGGGCAAGAAATTTCTGGCAGATGGTTGTGAGAAAACGAGGGGAAAGAACAGAGAAACTGTGATTCAAGTAATGTGGGGATTCACAATTAGCACCACGTGAACATTTCACTTACTCATGGATGGGAGATGTGTTATTATTAAACACATATACAATAATGTTGCTATTTTACTTACATTACTCTGATTTAAATTCATTGATTTAGTGTTACTACTAGAACTTGAACAATTTTCAGAAATTTTCCAAACACTAGAATCTTGATAGTCACTGTTTTCAATGTTCATGAAGTATAGTCTCAGTGGTTAAGGGACTGTGTGTATTACCCAGTATACATTATGAACATGTATGTTTTAAGCCTGAAAAGCAGCATTTAGTTGGTTTATAAATGTAAAACATACACTATATGGCCAAAACTATATGGAAATCCTGACCATCATACCCATATGTGGTTATTAAACATTCCATTCCAAAACCATGGGCATTAATATAGATTTGGTAGAAGGCTTTCCAAGTAGATTTTGTGGGGATTTGTGCCCATTCAACCACAAGAGCATTAGTGTGTCCGGGAACTGATGCTGGCTAAAACATTTCAATTCATGCCAAAGATGTTTAATGAGGTTGAGGTCAGGGCTCTGTGCAGGCCAGGCCAGGCCAGGTTTTTCCACATCTACCTTGGCAAACCATGTTTTTATGGATCTCACTTTGTGCACTGTCATGCTGGAACAGGTCTGGGCCCCTTAGTTCCAGTGAAAGGAAATCTTAATGCTACAGCATACAAAGACATTTTCGACAATTGTCTTTTCACTGTCAATTACTTTTGGCCATATAGTGAACATATTAAGGATGTAACTTAATTCAAATAATTTGTAATTATATGAATCGTGTGGAATGAACAGAGAACTTGTTCTAAACAGATACAGATACGAAAAGGTGGCCTATTATAAATTTTTTTAGAAAGCTTGCCAGCTTGTCAGATCTGAAGCTCAGAGATCAAAGAAAGACCACATTCATTAACATAAATGTGCAGAGGTGAGCAATGCATTTACAGCACCCTTAGTAATTGCCTGGTCAGAGTTTTTGTGGGTTAAATTAGACTACTAGTTTGTTTATATTTTGGAAAATTTAACAGGTTAGGGTCCTGGTAGATCCAGAGCCAATCCTAGTAACAGGCACAAGGTAAGAAAATCCACCCTGGATGGGGTGCCAGTCCACTGTCAGACGTAAGCTGCTAATACAGAAGGCAATTTGCCATTCCTTTCAGAGTCTCTGTTCTTGCAAGGCAACTGGGCAAGAACATTTTACCTAGGAATGTAGGTCAGTTCTTTGCACCTGAAAATGACTTAGTAGAACAACTTGAAATCAAAATAATAAGAAACCTTAAGCTTATATTTATGACAAAGTAGACAATAGAAAGTCAGTGCAGCAAACCTGGAACATAATTTTTTTGGAACACTGCTGATTCATGGTGTTCGTGTGCACCATGAGTCTAGACTCCTGGGGTCTCATTTATCAGAGCATGTGTAGAAGTAGATCTAATTCTGTGAAAAAGAACTGCCAGTATGCACTAGAAGATTGGCATTTATCACATATGCGTATACACAGTTGTACCCAATGGGTGCTGAAAAATTCCACACATTCAAAATTGCATTGCTCATGCATGCTAACACACATGCACACTTAAAGAAATGCCCCAAATCACTATATATGGCAAACAACTTCTCTTTAAAAGGATCATTTTATGGCTGTGTGTGTGTGCAATCTATTTCCTTAATCATATTTGGAAAAACCTCTGATGGCATAAAAATGACCCAATATTTTCCCCATGGTCCTTTTCACTGCCATATTTGGAAATGTGTGATATACAGTATAAATAGTGTAAGCTATATAAACCCATGTAAGACATGTCATTATTTAGCTTATAATTGGTTGGGAAATTCCAGACCTGTCTCCAATTTCTTGTTAAAATGTGCCCAAACAAGAATAAAATCAAGAAGAAAACAACACTTGGATGTTGTTTTGTACACAAGACATAAATGAGATCCCTGGGTATTTAGGGTTCTTACTGCATACAGTTCTTATTCTTATTGGAGCAAAGCTCTTACTGTAACAAGTTTTTTTCCCTCTTATAGCCCTGTATCTGTAATCCGATGTAAGTTTAATGGTGTGGGTGGCTGGGGTCACAGGCAATGTAGAGATGTAGTGTGGCATTCCTATAGGCAGGGAGTGGGAAGTCTGATTGCCTTTGAGGCAGTCTGAGTGATCTTTTGCAATCTGATCTTGTTACTGACAGCACAGAGAAGCCATAGAGGAACAGTGGTTCAATTATGCTGTGGTAAAAGAGGAGAACATGAGGCTGAACAAACAAGGGGCTTTGTCTTTTCATATTATCAAGAGTCTTCGTTGGCAGAGTTATCTGATGTTGGTAGTGTGTCAGGTAAAGGCCAGGTTATCGTCCAGTCTGATGCCCAGATATTTGATGGATTCTACAAGTTCAACCTGTTCTCCTCTGATGGATATGGAACTACTCTGATTTGGTTGAGATGCAGATCACAAGTTCTTTACTTTTGGAGATGCTGAGTTGTCTTCACACCAGTTTGTGAAGTGATAGATGGTGTCCAATAGGCACACAGAAAGCTATTGTCATTCAGGTGTGTTAGATAGTTGTATTTGAAGTATTTAGAGAAGTACTGAAAAAGGTGATGGAAAATTTTCAGCTGGAGCCTTCATTCAGTGATCATTCTTTGGTGCTGCATTGCATTGAAAGCTAAGCTTTGATGTAATCAGTGAAGCGTTCTGTTCAGTTCCTAGGTGTGTTTGAGTGTGAAGTGAACAAAGCATTACAGCATCTTTTGTGCTTCAGCGTGCTTTATAGGCAAACTGGTGGTTGCCCAGCTGTGGTGTGGCAGTGGGAAAGATGTAATTTAAAACGTGTACCTTGAGGACCCAGTGGGGGGTTGCATAGTAGTTACCACCAGACATCATCCTCTGTAAAGGATATGAGAGGTGTGTGTTCAAGGTTCAGACAGGGCAGGGACCCTAGGACAGCTTCACATTTTGATGTGAAGTCTCTAGAGTCAAAATCTGCCTAAAACTATTTAGCTGGTGTGCAAAGGTTAGTCCAAGGGGAGGTCCTGGATCGGGTCTGACTTCACCCCCTGGACACTCCCTGCAGAGATGGTTCACTGGGTACCATTGTCTCCTTGCCATTGCCATGTCTTTTGGTCTTTTTGCTCCATTTCATGGCTTGTATTTGGCATGTTGGACTGCTTTCTGTCTGTGTGTAGTGGTTGGATTATGACTTGCATTTCTTTGCACCTGATTTTTGGACTTTTCATTTGAACTAGAAGTCCCGAGTTGTTACATGACATGACTTTCTTAACTGAAACATAAATGCAATTATATACTAGACGCCAGGCATTATTTTGAGATTGCAAACTTCCAATATGAAATATATTGCCTATAAATATTGTTTCTGTACCATCTTGTCTCTAATTTCCATTTTGATTAGAACTGCAAGCTGTGTCGGCACTGATATCAGTTTAATTCACAACATGACTCTCCCATGTAACAAAGCTCAATATATTTTATATATATTTTTTATATAGATTTTAATGGGCCTTACCTGATGATAAATATCAGATTTATCAATTAGTGCATAAAGCATTTGCTTTGTGCCGGAGTGTGAACATATCAGGGACACATTTTGGGGTGCAATATGAGCAAGTAATCATGTTGCTCAGCCATCACATCTGCTAAATTGCAATTCCTTTTCCAGGTCTGATTTGGTCATTTTAGACAAGTTGCACATGATTATGCGTACATTAGCAATCTGCTGGAAATAAATTACAGCATAAACACAACTTTTAAACTGAATTTGAGAACATAACAGAACACAGAAAGAATTAGACATGTTTTAATGCTCTCTAGCAAATGGATTTTTCTAAATGGATAAAAGCTTTTATTTATTTATTTATTTATTTTAGCTTGGAGCAGATTGTAGAGTAAACTGATTATTTGCTTTGAATGCATATTCTGTAGATCAATACAGGCAGTGTTGGCATTTCCTGTTATCGTGCACAACCCATTCGATTGTGTCCTGTTTCCCAAAGGTGGGTAAATGTATATACTGTGTCTTTTTATTGACGTGCATACTTGCATTCAGATCGAGCTCTTTAATGAGCATCAAAATACAGACCAACTGGGCAGTTAAACATAAATCTTCATCTATGTTTTTACCTTCAGGGTCATGGATCTGGAGCCTATCCCTGGAAGACATTGCAGGGCATCACACATTTTAACACACAGTTCAGCCAATCCACTTTCCCATGTAAACATGGGAGATGCAAAACTTGATCGAACCTTTCTCTGATTGCGATTGTCCGTTTTAAAATATTGCAATAAATGATTTAATCATCCAGAATTATTAACCTAAAAAAAGACCACCATTTCAGGTTTAAATAACATTACTCTGATGTTTCTTTGAAAGCTTCTAATGGCAATGTAATATTGTGTAGGGACAATAATATTGTTATATTGCACATGCCTACCTGCACAGTTCGGAATCTGAGCTCAGGATCAAATCATGGATACTCGAGCTGTGAGGGAGAAAATTGACCATCACTGTGCTGCCCCTTCAAAAGCATATTCATTATAATCAATCCAGAAACATAAAATAAATCCACATAAATCCACAACATAATATACAGTGAGGAGAAATAAGTATTGGGACACTTTTGTTTTTGTTATTTCTACTTCCAGTGCATATATCCACTTCAATGTTGCCCCATTCCTCTTGGAAAAATCATCTTCAATTCCCCAAGATCCTCCATAAATTTTTAATGAGATTCAATCCAGGAGATTGACTAGGCCTTGCAAGACCTTCTTGCTTATTTTTGCTGTTTGATGGTTGCTGTTTACCTCCATACTTCACTGTGTGTATGATGTTCTTGGGATCATATGCACAATCCTTCTTTCTCCAAGCGTGACAAGCTAAATTATTGCCAGCGAGGTTTATTTTTGTTTTGTCTGACCAGAGTATATTGTTCCAAAGGAGTTCTGATTTATTTAAATGCTTCTTTTTTAGCAGAGGAGTTATGGGTGGGGTGTAGGAATGGAGATTATTGTGGTGCAGTTCATTACTTATTGTTCTCTGTGTAACTGTTGTTCCTGCTGCTTTCAGGTCATCTTGCAACTCTTTTTGAGTGACAGCTGGTTTCTCTCTTACTTTCTTTATCATCAGTCGGAGAGCACATTGTGAAATCTTGCCTGGCACAGCTGTCCAGAGATGATTTATTTGTGGTTCCATCAGCATCAACTTTCCACCTGCATATTATTGAACCAAATGTACTGACAGAGATGTTTGAAGTCTGTGTTATTTGTGCTAGCTCTGTAGCTTTTTCCATTCACGTCTTTTTTAATGTTGTCCCTGAGAACTTTACGAACCTACCTGAACTTCACCATCATTTCTAATGGCTGTGTTACATCATCCCAACCAGTGGCAACTTTTTTATATTGACACCAATTTACAAAAGGATGTTTTTTTCTAGCATTTTATATCTAGTAATTGATTTATTTTTCTGTAACATTTACATAGATATATTTTAAATATAGTGTCCGAATGCTTTTTTCCTATTAATTTCCCTAACAAATTTAAACATATCTTTGTTTATGCTTACAAATGCATACTTTTTTGTTCATATCTAGAAGTATAAAGTCATAAGACATTATGTGCGTAAATTTAAAGTGGATATATGCACTGAAAGTATATTGAATAATTAAAAAAAAAAAAGTCTCTGAATACTTATTTCCTCTCAGTGTACAAGAGACATGACTAAGACACTAAAACTAGGCATTATGTACTAGAAAAGAGGAACACTGTTAAAGGGGAATCACGAGTACAAGGATAGACTTGTTTACATACAGGAGTATACACTGGCTATTGGGAGTAATGCTAGAAAGAAGTTGCTACTCCAGACTGATCTAAATGTGTTCTAGTTCTTCTAATCTGGAAAACATGGGGATAAATATTTGTCTGTATATACTGTATTTGATTTATGCAAATTCACATGGCCTTTTTTTTTTTTTTAAAAAAAAAAAAAAAAAAAAAGGGGTGTGGGCATGTGCCTCACTTTATAGCTATATTTAACCTTAAACAAGATGTGTGCATGAATTGACACATCCTTATATTACTAAAAACAGCTCCTCTTAAGTAATTAAAGTACATAAATCCTAGAACTAGCAAGTTAGCTAACCACAGAAGAGCTACTATATTGTGTCAATAAGTAGCCATGTTCACATTTCCAACTTCCAGATTTTCTTTGAGTTTGTGAATATTCAGATTTATCATGTGCAAGTGAAAGCAGGTGGAAATCAAGCAGTACAACAGAACAGTAAACAAAAGACCTCTGAGACACACATACCCACATACCATCTGTTATTCACCTCTCTAGTGACAGTTTCAATACAGTCCAGATTCCAGGTTGCAGCAAACTAGGCAAGGCAGCCTGACTTTGCTAACAGATGCACTGTCTGGCATTTTTCAAATTCATGAAATGAGGTAAAGTGAGATAAGTAAGTAAATGTGGTAAAATAAGGTAAAACAAATGGGTCAGCAATCAGAACTGCTCTGAGGGATTGAAATATTTTACTTACTTTTACCCTATTTACTTTACCCCATTTTATGGAATGGGGTTCACATCAGAGGTAATTTTAAAACAATTGATTAGATACAGATTTATTTAAGCTTTAATTCACTATAACAGTAACAGAGTCTCTTAAACAGTCTGAAAGATTCCAGAAACTGATATAAAGACATTTAGCAGTTTCTGATTGGCCAATCGAATAATTAGAAGTTTATTGGGAGTGCACTTGTGGACGTATTTAAGGGCCTACCTTCAGAGCCAGTGACTTTCTGCCCTTGAAAGCATGGGAAAATCCAAGCGACTCAGCCAAGACCTGAGAAAAAAATTGCGGGTAAGTCTGGTTCCTATTTCCAAACAACTGAAGGTACCTTGAGCATCTGTAAAAACAATTGTATGCAAATATAAAAATCTTGGGACCATACAGACACAAATTTGGTCCGAAAGGTTCAGCTGAATCCCAAGAGAACAAAGGAACTGGTGAAGGAGTTGAAGGCATCGGGTACGAAGCACATACATCCACCCTTAAGAGAGTCCCACATCACCATGGCCTGAAAGGTTCTTATGCAAGGAAGAAGCATCTATGCCAAGACCGGCATAAAGAAAAGCCAGACAGATATTTGCAGGTGATGACCAGGATGAAGACCTAGTATTGGAGTGGCCATTTCAAAGCCCTAACCTGTTTCCCATAGTAGATTTGTGGACTGAACTGAAAAAGCATGTTCGTGCAAGGAGGCCCACAAACCTGCTGGAGTTACACCAGTTCTGTCAAGAGGAATGAGCAAATAAATTCCAGGGAGGTATTGTGAAAAGCTTGTGGAAGGCTACCCCAAGCATTTGATTCAAGTTAAGCAATCATAAGGCAATGCCACCAAATACTACAACAAAGTGTATGTAAACATTTGACACACTGAAAATCTGATACAGTAAATAAGTTAAAATAAATCTCTTGGGTGCTATTTTGAAATGACTTATTATGGAAATAGAGACCCTAATTAACTTAACATTGGAAACATGAAATGTGTGGAGTTTGAACGGCTTTAGCATGTATGAAAACTTTTGGCCTGAACTGTAGGAGTGGGCCTTGTTTGCTAGAAAGCCACTCTTGGGCCCTTGAACAAGGTCCTTTAAGCTTTTTCTCAGCATTGGGCTTGAATTGTACTCTGTAAATCACTTGGTAACAGGTTTGACAGCATATTATGAATAAGAAATATTACACTCATAGAAAATCAAGGTTTCATCTAGCACCATCAAGGGGTTTGACCATTTGTGGCTTCTTCAGGCTCTGTGTTGGACTAGCAAACATAGTTGGACCACATGTTACCTGGTACATTTGGCCAAGGTATGGCATGTCTACACAGTTTTGAGCCAAATCTGAACTCTGCGTATATTGCCATACCTTCAACATTGGCAGGAATTTCTCTTTTGGATCACTTTTGCCCAGATAAGAACACACAAGTGTGGACCACGCGTGGCATGTGGCACATGTGGCACTTAGCATGATGAGGCATACCATAGAAAGCGTTCATGTGTGGGCTGGGACTGCTGGAAGGGGAATCATGCAGAAGTCCATACCTCAGCCTAGCCTAGGGATTAAAAAAAAATGATGACTGTTATTTCTAGGCTGTCCAATAATTGATTTCATTTCTGAAATGGTGGTTGTATTGCTAGTTTAATTATACTTAGATGTACAGTATATGTAAATGTGTACACATTTTATAGCTGAAAATCCACTCACAAATCCTGTTATCTCATATGTTGTCTAGAGACTAACATTAGCACTAAAGATTTCACTTCAGTTATTTTTATTGCGGTATTTTTGTTATATTTATTCACGTAGTGTTACAGTGCAGAATTCTAGCAAAAAGATGTTACATAGAGAAAAAAAAACTGCATATGGGCACTCCAGTTTATACTGCGACAGACGTGACCATGATGTTTGAACATATCTGCACTGATTGGTGCAGGAGAGCAAACAGCATTTTTAATCATTTTATAATTATCATTACCATTAAAATGATTTGTCCCCTGCCTTGTGCCCCAGACTCCCTGCGACCCTGTGTAGGAAACAGAAAATGGATGGATGGAATATACAGTATGTGTTTGTAATATATACTATAATATATATTTGTAATATATATTTGTAATATATATACATCTTAGGTATATACCTATTTAAGAGATTTTGCTGATGTGAAACAGGAATTACACCAAACACTGCTCACATAACTTTTAAACATTAAATAATCCATACATTTTTGTCTTTTTCTTTTACTAAATAAGTCTTCAAATTTTTGGAGATCAGGTCCAATTTCAATTAATGCTAATATCTAAATGTCCTTGAATATGGACATTTTATGACATTTTATGATTTTTACCTGAATATATTACTACTGAATATATTACCACATATCACATATTATAACTGGTGTTACTAGGACATTGTTATCTTATTTTTTATTCCAACGGTCTAAAGATATCTAAAGCTAGATTAATGTATATTATAGAATAGTCTAGACTTGTAGTATCGGTGAAGGTGTAGTTTTTGGTTAAGATCGGGGTTCTACTGTTTTTTTTTTTTTTGTGTGTCAGCCATACAAAGGGCATAACTCAGGTCCAGATGTGGGTCATGCCACCTTTTTAATATGGCTCACTTCTAGTAGAGAAGTGCCTGTGTTGTGGCATTGCTGTAGCTGTACAGATGTGGAGTCATTAAATTTCTAATGTAACTGACTCCTGGTAGAGGTGTGGTTATTTTTCAGCATTGGTCTTGCTATTCAGATGTGGGCCAGTGGACAACTGCTTATATGGCCCATATCGAAGACAAAGGAAATTTGCTGACTAATTGTAAGCTAGATCCATTTGACATTCAAATAATCATCACATTTATGCTATATTAATTACAAAAGACCATGTCTCCCAGGTGAAAATCAGAGAAAATGCCATTTCTACATTTGTTTGAAAAAGGCTAAGCATGACCCTCTTAAAAAGTTCACTTAATTTTTGTGTTTATTCATAATAGTTTCCGTAATAAAATAACTGAATCCCTCTACTGTTGAAGTGCTATCTGGCATTTAATCTCGTCCTTTCTGAAAACGCGAAGGTGTTGCATACGGTGTACATTGTACTGAAAACCTTGATGATCAGTGGTAGAGTTATCATTTTTCATATTGTTCCAGTGCTGCTTTGCACAATCGCATCAGTTAATATGGTATGCAAATGTAGGGCTCTCAGCTGCATCTTCACGTCAAGTCTCTCATTGGAATTCTGCAAGATACTTACTTGACAGACAGTCAGCAATTCAGACGTATTATACAGATGAGGTTAGTATTTGAACTACCAACTTTCTTTCTTGGGATACTTAATAAACACCGTATTCTAATAAACCTTATGCACACTTGAAGTACATCCCTTGACCATCAACCCTAAACACTCAAGGCGGAACACACACTAAAAAGTTAGGCAGAAAGAAAGGACAGACAGAGTGATAGGAAAGGATAGAAAGACAGAGATAGCAAACAGGGTAGGAGCAGATGGTAATTTATCTTAGCTCGAGAACAAGCTATCACATTACCGCCTTTCAGAGTTCAAACTAACCTGAGCAGAAGTGTGGCTGATGCATCTGGACATCTCTGCTCACAAAGGTTTGGAGAAGAGAATGGCCTGTTAGAGTACTACAGGGAAATATTCCATTTATCCTCTTTGAATTGTCTTTGCTGTTGTGGAGGGGAGATACAGCACAGCTATGGCAAAGCATCACAATGTAGATGGTGGGATTTTCTTTTAAAAAATTTTTCTTTAAGTTTTTGAAAAATGCAAAGATTTGTAGGCTTTTTAAATTTATATAAAGTTGTAAAGTTTTGAGAGCAGTGGGTAGCTTTGCTGTCTCACAGCTCCAAAGTCCCAGGTATGATCCTGAGCTCAGGTTTCTGTCTGAGTGGAGTTTCTGTTCATGTTCTCCCTGTGTCTGTGTGGGTTTCCTTAGGGTCTTCCGATTTCCTCCTACCTCCCAGAAACAAGCTGGTAGGTGGACTGACTATGCTAAATTGCGTCTAGGTGTGAATGTGTGTGTGCATGGTGCCCTGTGATGGATCTCGTGTATTAGGTTGTATTCCTGCCTTGCGCCCAGTGATTCTAGGATGGGCTTCTACTCCATTGCAACCCTGACCAAGATTTCAGGTTACTAAACACGATTGAATGAGTAACTCAGTAATTCAGGAGTCAGAACTGCTATCCGATTATTTGTATACGTCCACTAAAATGATCTGAAATTAGCTGAACTCTAATGTTTCTTCACATTCCCAAACCCAGGTTACACATTCAAATGAATTTGTAGTAAAATAAAATGTGAAGTTAGCTGTTTAATCTGTAAAATATATTTGTTTATCGAGCACGTTCCGTCTCAGCCTTTAGATGAGTGTGTAGTTTATGTATTGTGCCATCTCGCTAATTGTAACAAGCGGAAAGGTGAGGCAGGATGAATGTGTGTACACAGACTGTGAGGTTTATTAGGACCAATCCACAGATCATCAACATAGTCCATAGCAGGGGTCAATGAGGAAGCAGGCAGAATTAAACAAAGGAACTCTGTATCAAAATCCTGATCATGTTAATGACACTAACCACCAATTAACGAATGAGCTAACCACTAGTCTGCATTAGAACAAAGTTATAACCTTCTTTTCTTCGTGTTGACTGTTCTTTGTGCACAATCATTGTCTCAAACAAGTTTTCTTGGCGATTGTGGCTTGAAATCTAGCAAGAATTCTTCTATCAAATACTAGCATTTGAAATACATTCAGAATTTTTTTAACCTCTCTACTGACACTTGCATAGCCCGGATCCAGTAAGCTCTCAATCTGCTTTTCATGTTATTAAAATCAAGCAGGCAGGAACAAGTGTGTGTACAGTGTGTACAATGGTCTGCCTGTGGCAACATCAGGAAAATGATGTAAACCAAGGTCTTCTGAGTAATTTCTCTGAACCTTGTTAGAAAATCCTCCCTTTTAGCTCTCTGAAATATGGCACCTAGTATGCTGCTGGGTGTTTTTGCCATGTGTTAAACTGAACTTTGCGAGTGTGTGTGGTTATGTAAGAGATAAAGGATATTTAATTTCAATTCAGTTCGATTAAATTGTATTTGTATAGCTCTTTTAATAATAGACATTGGCACAAAGCAGCTTTACAGAAATATGTAAATTACAGATATAAATTTTAAATTTATAAATTTCTGGCTAATGAGCAAGTCAGAGGCAACAGTGGCAAGAAAAACCCCTTGAGACAACATGAGGAAGAAACCTTGAGAGGAACCAGACTCAGCCCATCCTCATCTGGGTGACACCAGATAGTGTGACTTTAAATAATTTCTCTTCTATAACAGTATACTATATAATTAAAAAGTGCTAATTGTGCGAACAGGAACTTATGAGTATGAGCATCAGAGTCATTTCTGAATTCATTATAGTTTTAACTTAAAGTCTATTGTATCGAGATGAACTTATTAACTGTTCAGTGATGGAGTCTTGAGTGCAAACTGTTCTTAGCAATTGCAGTCTTGAGGCTATCCAAGGAAGAACATCCACGGCCATCTTTATGGTTTCTATGCGGTACCATCCACAGTATGAGATATAATGTTCTTTACGCTGCCATCCTTAGCAGCAGCAAGTGATTTTCAGGTTACAAAAACTCCAAGCAGAAGTAGGGCATCAGGATGGATCAGGCAGGTCTGGAGAGCAGAAGGAGTCAGGATCACTGGTAACTGGAAGGGGCTTTGTAAGAGAAAGCTCTGCCCCCTGCTGTAGCCTTCATTATTTGAGCTACCAACAAAGAGCCTGCAGCTTTTGATCAAAGCGGGTAAGATGGATCATAAAATAATCCACCTCATTCACATTCATTATACCCTCAACTGTATTTCACATGCACCTTCTCAATTACTGCTGTGTTATGGATGCATCAGCAAAGTGGAATCCAGGGGACATTTCACTCTGTGTTATTACCTGACATGACTGAAGCTTCATGAGTTCACTTCTTCATATCATTCTGTATAATATTTTTTTCTTTTGACCATTGCTTGTAGTGTTCTGTAAATCTATCTATCTATCTATCTATCTATCTATCTATCTACATACACACACACACACACACACACACACACACACACATATACATAAATAAAACAACCCACAAAGCTTTGCAGGATAAATTCTTTGTGTGTCAGCAACTTTACGATTTTTAACAATTTCTTTCAATTTTGCATGCATTAGCTTTTGCTATAATTTGGGAACAGAAGTGCACTTTGCATAAATAAAGTTACATTTGTTTAGATGAATTTGAAGCATGAATAGCTTTCTGTTTTGTATCAAATAAGCCATCACAAACTATTAAGAATTAGATTAGAACTTGGAAATATAATTATTGAATTTGTTAATTTATTAACAACTGACAGCCAGAACACATAATAAGAATCTAGTCCAGTGGGCTACCAGATTGTCTAGCATGAAGCAAAAGTCACAAACCTCCAGCCTGTGTTCTTAGAGTACCCTCCCTTCTTATACCTCCATAATCATGCCTGATAGCACTATTGATTGAAGAAGTGGTCTCGCTAAATGCCTAGTAAAAATGAGATTTGTCATTATATTAGTCAAATAATGGAAACATTTCCTTTCAGTAGACATTTATGGTCTAGACTGATGTGGCCAAGTATGCCACTCCAGGCAAAAACAAAGGAAAGTATTTGTGCAGGCTTGCAAAGTTAACTTAATGTGCTAAGGTCAGCAAATCTAAAAAAATTGTTCACTTGAGCAGAAGTATTAATGAGCTGAATGGCTGGCAAACCTGCTGTTTGTTAAATAGATGAGAAAAACACCTGCAGAGTGCTCTAGCAACATAATACATTTGTGAAGCTGAATTATTCAAGCATGTAAAGGATGGTGAGGTGACACTGTTTACAGATGATTTGATTGTAACACCTGGGATCCAGGGGCAGCTGAATGTAAGAGAATAGGTTTTTTAAATCCATATTCATAGGTGAAAATGACACTCTAGGGTCAAAACTAGTTAAAGCCAGAACACATGGCATAAAGAACAAGGCAAGAACTAGGGACAGAAAACTATGAAACATGGAGACAAACCTGAGAGACAATGATAAAGGTAGTGTTGTCAGGGCAGAGTTGGTGGAAAAACAATAAAGAAAATCATAAACCAGGATGTAAACAGGCCTCTGATTGACATCGCACAGCCATATTGTTGACATGCCAGATAAGTGAGCTAGTTCAATGACACAGTAAGCATTTAATAATATCTAATAATAATCTAGATAAATTTTACTTTTAAAGTTGTAACTTTGCCTGAATATACTACTTAAAGCAGTTTGTGTGAATTGCTATGCTATTGTGCTATCACTGGCAACTTTCTTTAATACTTTCTGTTTCCTATTTTCTAGACAGCTGCTTTGCCCTGAACATACACCTTATGCAATGTTTGCAGCTGCTACTTAGTTTAAATATACCTAATACCTGCTACTCAGCTGTTACTCACCTGCTACTCAGTGTAATTATACCTAATATTTGTTACTCAGCTGTTACGCACCTGCTACTCAGTGTAATTATACCTAATATTTGTTACTCAGCTGTTACTCACCTGCTACTCAGTGTAATTATACCTAATATTTGTTATTCAGCTGTTACTCACCTGTTACTCAGTGTAAATATACCTAATATTTGTTACTCAGCTGTTACTCAGTGTTAATATGCCTAATACCTGTTACTCACTTGTTATTCAGTGTAAATATATCTAATAGCTGTTACTCAGCTGTTACTCACCTGTTACTCAGTGAAAATATACTGTATACTGTAAATATGAGTCCAAAATACAATTCTTGGACTAGCTTTGCCCAAAGCTTGGGCTATCACAAAATTATTGCAAACTCTTGCTCCAGCTTTTGCTAGCGAAATTACTGAGAATGTGTCCCAGTGTTGTTCCTGTGTGGTTTGACCTTGGTTTATTTACTACTGCCTTGTTGTTGAATCACCTGACTACCTTTTGGAGAATGGCAACTTTTTTGTAATAAATGTGAAACCTGTAATTGTGTCTGCCTGTCCAGCATTCACGACAGAAGACTTTGCCTCTAACACGGACTCAGTGGGTTTCAGTGATCTCGGTCAAGCTCTCACTGCTCAAGGCCACGTCATTAGCGACCAACAGCAAAAGCTTACCTCTTTTTGTGCCGCAGTAGAAAACTTTAATATCTAGTTTTGACAAATGACACTTCCAGGTCAGATTCTCACTATGCCAGCACCTCTTGGCTCCTCATTGCTCAATCTGACAAGTACAACAGGGATACAACAAAGTGTCAAAGTTTCCTTCTCTGGTGCTCATTGTACTTCTCAGCAACACAAGACAACCAGCCTGACAAGGACAAAGTGACACGGTTCATCTCTCTTATTATGATTAAAGCATTTGAATAGGCCACCGCTGTCTGGTTCAACAGAGGTGATGCTACTGACTCATATGGACATTTTGTGTTTAACAACGCACCTGATGGCAGAGGGGTAGGAGAACATCTCCTCTCCTTGAAGCAGAAGAAAAGCACAGCAGCTGAGTTTATTATCAAATTCTGCACAGTGGCTGCTGGACGTGGATGGAACGAGCGGGCACTCATTGCCACCTTTAGACAAGGTATTCAAAAGGATGTGGAATTAGCCTACAGAGACAGCAGTCTTTCACTAGACACCCTCATCATGCTGGCAGTTCACCTAGTCAAGCTGCTTACAGAAGAAGAAAAACTACAATCAGTTCTGACCCAACCACTGGACAGAGTAAGCCAATTCCTGAATCAGAGCCCATGCAAATCAGCAGTACCAGATTGTCCTATGATGTACATCAAAGAGGAATGTCAGATGAAGGACCTCTGCCTCTCCTGTTGCCCAGTGTGCCCAGTGCCCCACTTGTCAAGTGTGTGGAGTAACAAACATGCTCTACTGCAGTGAGTATATCATTTGTTGTTCCCTCAAAGCCATTTCATGATCCCACTGTACTACATGATTCAAACACTGGCTTCTTCTTTCCACATCTGACCACCAACAATTGACGCCGGAGCAATGGCCAACTTCATAGAGATCTGCACTGTTCAACATCTCCAAATACTACAGGTAGTAAACCTTGTAAACCAAATTCCAATTCCAATTTAAGTCCTTGATGGGAATCATGTAGGAAAGGGGCTCATCACACATCATACCATTCCCCTATATCTTCTCTCAAGGACCCTTCACGATGAGCTCATCTCTGTCTTTGTCACCACATCTCCCAACTAAATTGTTCATGAACTACCCTGGCATGGTCATTCCTGAATGATATGCTAAGTATTAGCAAAGTCAAGGCCTGTGCACTACCCCCCCCTCATAGACCAAACGACTACTATGTTATTGACCTGTTGTTAATGATACTTTATGCTTGGAAATTTTTTTGATATACTTGGAAACCCAATTAAAAACACATTATCCATGTCAAGATCATCCTTCAGAGACGCTTTCAGAGGCTCCTGGTAAAAAAAAAGTATTTTTTGTCATGGCATAAAAATGCAAATTCTGTATACCCAGAGTGGCATTCTTGGCATATATCATAAGAGGGGATAGTAATGGGTGATGCCATGCGCCGGCAGTTACTCACTAAGCAGTGTCCGAAATATTCAAGAAACTCCACAGGTTTCTAGGCTTTGCAAATTTCTACAGGGGATTCATTACAAACCTAGAGGCTCAGTCACTGTAACCGTTGCATGACTGTTAAAAGGATTAAAAAGGAAGCTGGAACCGCCAAGTGGAACTAGTTTTCACCACCCACAAAATGCATTCACCACAGCAGCCATCCTCGAACACCCAGATCCCAACCTGCCTTTCATAGTAGAGGTGGATCCCTCACATCAGGGGGAAAAGGTTTTTCTAAAACATACATTGACATCTCAAATTGAAGATACCTAAAATACTGTATATTTCACCAAAAGGAAGTGGAAATGTTTTAATTTACTTTTTAGTATTTATTTATTTTATTTTTTTACTTTTTAATGTTGCTTTTAATGATGCTTGTAAATATCATGTTGGGTAATGAGATAGTTTAACAAGCATGATGGCAAAAACAGTCAGTCAGTCTGTCTAAGGATGTCTAAAACCTTGCTAGCTAAGTGTGATTTCCTCACACAGTGAATGTCAGGCTTTGATCATGTGCAAAGAGTACGGCATCAAGTATCAGAACAAATGCTAAAAGACCTTCTTCTTGTTGTTCTTCTTAATAATAATAATAATAATAACCTTCTTAAAAACCTTTTTAAGTTTATGACGTGCCTTACAGAGTGATTAATACTGAACATTCAGACAGAAAAGAAACATACATAAAATAACCCAAGATAAAAAAAGGACAATGGGTCAGTCTATCTCAAGTGGTCCGAAACTTGTAACGTTGATTGCCTTGAATCTTTTTTTAATTTTTCTTTTTTTTTTTTTTTTTTTTGAGTGATTACATCTATGTATTGGCATTGCAAAACCACCATTTCTTTTTTATTATTTCACTTGGTTTAACCATGATGGCCATCTTTTAAGTTCTAAGTCTAAGGAACATGAATGTGCAAAAATGTTTATATATGTACATGTAATGTAATGTAATGTCCTTGTAATGTGTTCTAGATATGAGTTTTTGTTCCAAGGAGCTAAGACCATCCTGAGCCGAGATATTGAGGTTTCCGTAAACAGTTGTATAACGAAAATTTGCTGTGGCACAACGATGGCCATCACAGTTAAACCACTTTAAAAAAAACAAAACAAAACAAAACAAAACAAAACTGGTGGTTTTGCAATGCAAATACATAGAAGAAATCACAAAAAAAAAATTAGGAAAGTTAAAAGTGGTCAAGCAACCTGTAATTGACCGCTTGAGATGGAATGACCCCAATATGATTAAAATACAAATAGAAGGAAACATAAAAGGAAATAAAAATCTAAGTGAATGCAATATTTAAACAATAATAACAATCATTTTGCTGCACTAGAGACAGCAGGAGGATGTCTGAAAATGAATAAAAACCTCTTAAAGATATGGGAAGTCACTGAAGGACTTTAAGTGTCAGTGTAATGTGATCTCTAATATGC
The DNA here is from genome assembly GCA_037576675.1 of Pangasius sanitwongsei. Lineage (NCBI taxonomy): Eukaryota > Metazoa > Chordata > Actinopteri > Siluriformes > Pangasiidae > Pangasius > Pangasius sanitwongsei. The sequence continues at coordinate 22,241,860 of CM075008.1, forward strand.
GTGTCAGGATTCTGCCGGCAGCATTTTGAACATGATGTATATTAGTAATACAGCTCTTGGATAGGCTACATAAGCAATAGTAATCTTGTCTGGATTAAGCACGCATAAAAAAGCTTGCATAAATTTCTAAGTGGAATGCATACAGCGCTTGGGGTAATATATTAGGCTGGTAGCAGTATGCTGTTTTGCGAACACAATTAATGAAACTGATATCAAATTGACTACTAGATTATTGACAATTATTGGCCCTCGCAGATGAGGAGTCTTGATAAACCTGTATATATTGTTCTGTGTCTCATCTCTTATAACCTCCATTTCTGCCTTTACTTGTGGCTTTCTTATGCTGTAAGGGCAATGATCGGGTCCATTTGAGTCCATCTTTACAGGGACATTTTACTGTATGAAATGCATATCAAACACACACACAAGCAAGGACGACAGCTGGACTTACCCATTATATTGTTACATATTGTTGTTTTTTTTATGGCTGTAATCTTGTTTAGTTTAAACAATGTGCTATCTTGTGCTGGTTGTCCATGGTGTTTTTTTGAGCAGTATGTCACACTATGGAGGCTGTACAAGGCCAAAAGGGCTGTGAGGCTGCTGGCTGGCTATATAGTGTCTGTTCTATGTAGATTATATGGGGTTGCTGGAATGTACCGCTTTTTTTCCCCTTCATTGTTCTCTTTACTTTGGTCACCTGCCAATTCCCATCCACCAGCCAGCTCTCCACATCACACAACAGCTACCCACCTGGGAGGGTGGAGACTAACATGCTTCCTCCGAGACACATGAAGCTAGCCAACCACATCTTTTCTGCTGCTCATGCTGTTTCACAGGACAGCATAACACACTTGGAGGAAAACACTATCTACCCTCTTCCACACACACATGAGCTCACAGATGCCCATGACTGACGTGTCAATATGGCTGATAAGAAGAGAGAGTATATCATTTCCCACCCAGAGATCACAGCCAGTTTTGCTCCCTTGGCTCCTGACCACAGATCTGTCAATGATGTCGGACATCATTGGAATCCTTCTCACGATAGGGCAAAGACTTTTCTGTTGGGCCACTCAGGAGTGTATGTACAGTACATATACACAATACACATATAAAATATATTTGTACATATGTGCTGTTGCAATGGAGCCATCTTTTCTACATTAATATAAAACTGCACCAAACTTCTTAAGGCCTCTCTGCATTTTCATGTATTTTTGATAAGTTTAAGGTCGTAGCCAAGTCAACTACTGACAACATAGACAGAACATACTCAATATTTTATTTGATGGAGGTAAGAGAAATGAATATACAACAACTCTGGGGATTAAAAAGAGCACACCGATTATAGAATGAACAAGGAAGTCAAATCAGGACAGAAATGAAAACAATGAGACGAGAAGGCTAGATGAAGGAAGGAAGGAAATGAAAGGTGAAATGAGAAGCTGTTGACCTTTTATTGACCTTTGACTTGGATAGCCAAGGGGGAAGAAGACCAGCTAATGATGTGTCAACCTGCATGATCCTGGTTGGATGGATACGCAAAGGGAGCAGAGACTATCACACACACGCACACACACACACAATGCTGTTTGATTTCTCCTTGATTTTTTCCTGCCCCTCTTGATTATTAAGAGGAAAAAATTGATACCCACAAATCAGAGAATTATGTTACCAAAAGGATTGTCCTTACAAGGGCACTTTGACTATAGCTAGAAAAACACTGAAACAGAATTTCCCACACTCTTGAATAAATTGTGTCCAGAGACCTGCGAAATAAAAAAGTTAGAGAGTCATTCTAATTCTAATTACATTTTTCTTCACAGATTAACCACAAATCAAACAGTAATTGATTGATGTACAATTCATTCTAATTTGTTCTGCCACACCAACACACACACACACACACACACTTCAGATGTGTTTGTCTGATACACGTTACTATGTGAATATATGATAGATATGTTTAAAGCAGACAATAATGCAACACAATACAATTTGATGAAAATTGTTAGCTTTAAGATGTTGCCACACCTTCACTGGGACTGACAGGCACTGAGGCCACACCTCCTTCACTGGGACTGACAGGCACTGAGGCCACACCTCCTTCACTGGGACTGACAGACACAGAGGCCACACCTCCTTCACTGGGACTAACATTAACTGTGGCCACATCCCCTTCACTGAGACTAATAGACACTGAAGCCACACCTTCTTCAGTGGGACTGACAGGCAGAGAAGACACACATTTACTGAGATTGACAGGCACTGAGGCCACATCTTTTTCACTGGAACTGACAAACACTAAGACCACACTTCCCTTACTGGGGCTGAGATACATTGAGGCCATGTACATATACAGCTGTCATAGCCTTTGAAATTTTATTTAATACTTTTGGTTTTGAATTGGTGGAGCCATACTGTTAAATTGGGAGACCGTGGCATCAATTTGTTTAAGTAAATCTCAATACCTGTAACACACAAACATGGTGGCATATCAGTGTTCTAGCATTAGAGAGCTTCAGAACTAATCGTGTCATCTCCACATGCTCTTCAGAACTAATCCTGTCATTTCAGTGATCCCTGTTCAGTTTTCCAAGTGTCCTAGTGACTGCCTCCACTCTCCTGCTGGCTAAAACATTGTGTTGTGTAGGAGATGGGCCTAAAGCCATCACTCTCTCTGTAGTCGCTACTGACTAAGAGAACTAATGAAGTATGACTAAATGTGAACACGAATCTGAATCATGATGACTCTGTGTTGATAATATGAACATGAAAGCTAACGTATCCTTGGTTGGTATCTACGAAGCAGGAAGACTGTAGGTATTTGTGGGTTGAGTATCTGGCACAGGAACAACAACAAAACAAACACTTTCAGTTTGGTACAGTCCAGACCCCAACCAGTATCACAGGGCAGGACAAAGAGTACAATCAAAAGTACAAATTATGATATTTTTAGTTGCTTGAGGGTAACTAGCAAGGTCAGTCTTACTTAAAAAAAAACAGTGCAATCAAAAAAAGAAAAAGAAGAAAGAAGTATTAATAGTGTATGATCCATAATTACTAATTAAAAACTAAGTCAAAAAGACATAAACTACACTATGCTAGCCAAGTCAAATGGGTTTTATTGTCTTTCTTCCAAATAACTCTATCTTTGGAACAAAGTGTTCTTCCTTCATACATATATGTATATATGTGTGTGTATGTGTGTGTTGAGGATGCAGAAGATAGGGATAGGTGGAGAGTGATGATTCGCTGTGGCGACCCCTGAAGGGAAAAGCCGGAA